>CM070873.1:21359256-21906756 GCA_036365515.1 Torymus aiolomorphi | reverse complement strand
TATATATATATATATATATATATATATATATATATATATATATATATATATATATATATATATATATATATATATATATATATATATATATATATATATATATATATATATATATATATATATATATATATATATATATATATATATATATATATATATATATATATATATATATATATATATATATATATATATATATATATATATATATATATATATAACACGCATGTGAACAAAAATGAAACTACTATTATTTTTTCAAGGAAGCAGAGGATTGGATAATTTACTGGAAGAGTGTAAGGTAAATAAATGATAACAGTTATTTTGGTAAAAAATTTTAATCAATCGATCAGATTATTATTAAGAAAAAAAACAAACTTACATAGTAAAAATACAAGTATGAATACGCAAAAACTTACAAACTATGAATACATAAATTTTAAAGAATTTTTTTTGTTCCAGGAAAATTAAACTCATACACGATACAAACTAAAGGTTACGCACACACAGACACACACACACGTACATTTACATGCGTTCGCATTTCACTGCCGTCATAGCAGTGTATATATATATATACTATATATATACTATATATATACTATATATATATACTATATATATATATATATATATATATATATATATATATATATATATATATATATATATATATATACTATATATATATATATATATATATATATATACTATATATACTATATATACTATATATACTATATATATACTATGTATACTATATATATAGTATATATATATAGTATATATATAGTATATATATATATATATATATAGTATATATATATATATATATAGTATATATAGTATATATAGTATATATAGTATATATAGTATATATATAGTATATATATAGTATATATAGTATATATAGTATTATATATACAGTATATATAGTATATAACACGCATGTGAACAAAAATGAAACTACTATTATTTTTTCAAGGAAACAGAGAATTGGATAATTTACTGGAAGAGTGTGAGGTCAATAAATGATAACAGTTATTTTGGTAAAAATTTTAATCAATCGATCAGATTATTATTAAGAAAAAAAACAAACTTACATAGTAAAAATACAAGTATGAATACGCAAAAACTTACAAACTATGAATACATAAATTTTAAAGAATTTTTTTTTTGTTCCAGGAAAATTAAACTCATACACGATACAAACTAAAGGTTAACTACACACACACAGACACACACACGTACATTTACATGCGTTCGCAGACGCCGCATTTCACTGCCGTCATAGCAGTGTATATATATATATATATATAGTATATATAGTATATATAGTATATATAGTATATATAGTATATATAGTATATATAGTATATATAGCATATATATATATAGTATATATAGTATATATAGTATATATAGTATATATAGTATATATATATATATATATATATATATATAGTATATATATAGTATATATATAGTATATATATAGTATATATAGTATATATAGTATATATATAGTATATATAGTGTGTGTGTGTGTGTGTGTGTGTGTGTGTGTGTGTGTGTGTGTGTGTGTGTGTGTGTGTGTGTGTGTGTGTGTATATATATATCATGAAAGTTGATTATATACATACATACAATCAATCTTCATCTATTTTATATATTTTATAATGCCCCCACGGTAGAGTATCTGTTTCATTTGGTATGAGATATCTCTTATTGTCATGTGGACTTAGAGCTAATTTTGTTTCACAGTACGCACTACATGAGCTTTAGACTGTATGATATACTGATTTCTGTATTGTGTAGTTGAATTTAGTAAACACTGATGATAGTCGTCGAAATTGATGGTTTTGCTGACAACTCCACTTTTCACACCTTTAGCTTTTTTCGTTTCAAACAGCACAGCACGCGATGCTGTGTAGCATCTCGTCGAAGTTTGCGTCAGCGTCCACCCCGTGAGCACATTTTCTTCGAAACATTACTGAGATTCAAAATACACGTCTTATTAAAAAGGGTGGGCATCGAAAAGAATAGCGGCACTATACACGTACTCCAGATGTGTAAAGGAACGACGATTCGTCAAACGTGCACGCGCACATACGTGCATGGGTCAACGTTGTAAAATACGACCCTATTGACGCATGAAGCACCCTCGAGATAAAAACTATACATCATGTGTATCGGGCCAGCCGAGTTTATAGTTCAGCATGCTATAGTCGAAATATACTTACTGAGTTAGAGTGACGCCATACATGCAGGCCACCTCGAAAACTCTCTCTCTCTCTCTCTCTCTCTCTCTCTCTCTCTCTCTCTCTCTCTCTCTCTCTCTCTCTCTCCCTCTCTCTCTCTCTCTCTCTCTCTCTCTCTCTCTCTCTCTCTCTCTCTCTCTCTCTCTCTTACTAGCTCTCTCTCGCTCTCTCACTCTCTCTCACTCTCTCTCGCTCTCTCACTCTCTCTCGCTCTCTTACTCTCTCTCGCTCTCTCTCTCTTTCTCAGTAGCTTGTTTGAAAACAGTGGGGCCATTGTAAATATCTTACCAGCGACGATAGACTAATACCCGAAAAATACTCGTACCGGGATGCACGTTTCAACCTGCACAGCATGCGATGACGTCGCCCGTGTAGGGGTTGCCGGCTTCGAAACATTATTGAGATTCAAAATACACATCTTATAAAAAAGTGTGAGCATCGAAAAGACTAGCGGCACTATACACGCACTCCAGATGTGAAAAAGGAACAACGCTTCGTCAAACGTGCACACGCACACACGTGCAAGGGTCAGTGTCGTAAAAAATACGACCTTATTGACGCATGAAGCACACTCGAGATAAAACTATACATCCTGTTGTGTGTCGGGCCAGCTGAAATATACTTACTGAGTTAGAGTCACATCATAGATGCAGGCCATCCACCTCGAAAACTCTCTCTCCATCTCTCTCGCCCTCTCTCTCGCGCTCTCTCTCTCTTTCTCAGTAGCTTTTTTGAAAACAATGATGCCATTGTAAATATCTTACCAGCGACGATAGACTAATGCCGGAAAATACTCGCACGAGAAGGCACGTTTCAACCTGCACAGCATGCGATAACGTCGCCCGTGTCGGGGTTACTGGCAAGAGTGAAATACTCTTCGTCTTGCCTCCTTTGTATGAGTCACTTCAATAATTATTATATCTAGGGTTTCCATCGACGCCGCCACTCTTATCGTTTGTATATTCAGTTAACCAAAACAGTATTTTGATTTAGCGGGTAAAATTACATGAAATACTATTAAGTTTTGTGAGTCGTTGTCAGGAAACGATTGCCATGAGAACACAATTGAAATACTCTGGAGTTCTTAGAATTAATAGCGATAAGGCAACTACGAATATCGGAACAACGAAGAGATGCGATAGCATGCTATAGCCGAAATACATTTACTGATTTAGAGCCATATCAAACCTGCAGGTCACGTCGAAAAAATAAACGCGCGGTAAATATCTTACCAGCGACGGTAGGCTAATGCCCGCGAAAGTCCGCTCATCAACGCGGTAAATATACTTACACGCGGGTCGGTATATGCTAATGACCGCGGAAATCAGCTGACCACCGCGATGATACGCTCATCTCCGCGCGAATCAGCTCATCCCCGCGGTCGTCCAGCTTGTCAACGCGGTAAGATGCTAGTCCCCCCCCCCCCCCCCGCGCCGCCGCCGCCGCCCGCCGCCCGCCGCCCGGGTCGCTCGTAAATAAACATTTGACCGTCATGCAAAAATGTGACAATAAAATACGGATAAATTTTATTCGATGACGTCATTACATATGGAAGCTTCTCGAAAGTGGGCGGAGCCTCACCTCCCCCCTTTCAACCTATCAGAGCGCTGCACAGGGCGGCCGGTGGCCGAGTGGTGGGGGGGGGGCAGAACTCTCCTAGCTTACCTACTCATTATAAAACACTATGAATGGAAGATTAGCTCTATCCCACTGCTCCAACTTTTTTCTTCCTTGTTATCGTCTCGTCGCAGTTTGCCGATCCATTTTGGCGTCCGTTTTATTTCGTCGCTGCGGCGCAAAACGAAAACTAGAAGTGTCGTGTGTTGGGATCGAGCACGGGGATAGAGATTTTTAGACCAAATACAATTTTGGCACGCGCGTGTGTTTCCTTTGCGGAAGGAAAACGTTTCGGGTTTTCGTCGCGGTGATTTTCAAATTATTCGGCGTTGGCGTATCGGTTTGGCATCCGTTATAGGCAGTGGTATGATTGCAAGAAAGGATATTTGTGTGGCTTCTATTTCGAATTGTTGTACTATCGTCGTTATGATCTTGTAATAATTAAATTAATTTTAACCAATTTATATTAATCTTTTTCGGTGGAGGAATAAATAAACTAACTATGTACATATAGACAAGAAAATTAGAGGATGTAACAATAATTATCCAAGCGAATAATAACATTAAATCAACGATAAATTTGCAACGAATTTTAGATTAACTCTATTAAATTAATTTGATTACGGAGTAAAATAAATACACGTTTTGGTGCTTTGGATTGTAACTAATAAAGCATTAAATTAATTTGAAAACAGCCAAACGGCATCAAAGAGTTAATCTCTCGTCGTTCAATTTGTAGATAAACTATTCAATAGAATTATTAGTATTATATCATCATCAACTAAATATCATGAATTTGCGTTTTTGAAATGAAAATGTAGGTTGGAATATTTGTATAATTCCCGACTCTATAGAATGCGATTAAAAACAAATGAAATTCGATAGATTACTAATTCCAAATACACGTTAATTTTATCGCACATGTCAGTTCTGCAATTCCAATTCCCAGCAGCATTCGGACTATCGCGGCACAAAAAAGAAAATTAACCTCCACTATACGCGCGACACACAAAGCCACCGACAATCAAAGACCCTCACGGCCACAAAGACGCGCGCCACTTGAAAATCAGCGCCGTCTTTCAAACCTCCGCGAGAAAGAATCTTTAGTGGCGGTATTAGGAACGTAGGGAGCCGCCGCGGCTCTTTTTATCAAACGAGGCCTCCACCCTCAAAAGAGCTTTGAGCCAGCGGCGCGATTTATCGTTCCGTTCCACTTTTCTACCCCTCGCGGCCCCGCACGTTAATTACCGTCGGGTGGAGAGATTTCGCGCGCAATTGGAGCAGCAGAAACGTGCAAAGTTCGCGTGTGCCGCGTGGATCGACAAGTCTTTTGGGTGTACAGCTGGACTGTACGGAGAAGGATAGGTGCGAGATAGAGAGAAACGGGCTCGACAATAATTGATTTCAGAAGTTCCGTGGAGGGTCGTAGCATGCGTTTTGGTTTCAGTTGTATTGTGGCTTGTTGCAGGACTTTATGGGAGATGCAAAGATTTTCAAGTGAAACCTGAAATTCTATCGGGGCAGCTGTTTGGAAATATATAAGTATTTTGTAGCAAAGTGTTGTAACTTTGGGCGTAACATAATATTGTTTAATAACTGATCTATTAATATGGGTCTGAAGTTTGCAACGTTGCAGTGCAACGAAATAAAAAAATATTTTATTTTACTTCAAGTTTATAATAATTAATATTAATTTTGCATATAGATTTATTGTTTTATAGTGTCAAATAACTTTATAACAAAGATTTAGATGAAATTTCCATTGCTTAATAACTTTAATTAATTTGCAAAAATTATTTTGTTGCAGTCCAACGATGCAAACTTCAGACCCATTTATTACATGGTAAATTAATTCTATAAATACTGCTATTAAAGTCTTACATAACTAAAACAATAAATGAAGTTCCTAATTGAATCTTATAATAGGATTTTGCTCAAGTTATTCCTCTTCTGATGTTACAAGTGAGTTAAAATAAAGTGGCTGGATATATACATAGTCCGCACAACTTTTTTAATTCAGTCTTTCGTTATGATCTACTAGGAACTTTAATTGCTCGATTAAAAACACTGTAAGCGCAACTTACTCCCTGGTTGTAATTTACTGAATTCCTAGTTATTAACCTCAAAAATGGCATTTGCGGTTGGGTAAGTAGCAGAGAACAAATCGATTCAAGATTCACTCCCATGGTATTTTTTATCAAGTGTTGATATCGAATGATTAGTTAGACATTATCCGACTTGCTCATTACTTCATAAAAAATGATAATATGTGCATCTAAAAACGGTACAAATCAGCCATAAAAATGCTAATGCTATTCCACGTACAGAGCAAGCAGCAGCAGCAGCAGCAGCGCCAGAGGCCATACAGCAAGTGCACTTCATCGTCTCGTTTACTTCATTTGTACGTCCACGTTCTGCACAGCTCCATGAGAGTTTCGCCTTTTTATAACGACTCCCGCTTCAAATCTTCATCTTCTCCCCGCAAACTGCTCGTACCTTCCCAGTAGCTGATTTTCGCCACCATTATCTCAACTCGCTCGCTCGTACACGTCAAGCTGCTCACCATACGTGTGCAATTCCGCGTACTAGTTACATCCACACCAGGCCGGCGCCTACCTACGATTCGGCTCTACAAATTATTCGGGAAGCTCATGATTCATTATGTTCTCCGTGTCTCGGGAGAGAAGACGGGAGGATAAAAATCTGGCGCGGAGTTTCTCTCGATTCGAGGTGCCGAGCGGAAACGAGCAATTAACGCCGAGCGACAGTTATGTTTCCGCGGAGAGTATATACGTACGAGAGGCGTAAATCGCGCGAGATTCTGAGAAATCCGATCGAGAGAGACAGAGAGAGAGATAGAGAGAGAGGGGGGAGGATGATTCATGCGGTGAGAACGAAAATTAGCGAGCAACGGGGGGAAATTCTGTTGCGCTGGCTCTGAAAAGCCTGCCGAGTGATATGTGAGCCACAGGATGATGGTGGTTATATTGTAATTCGATTTTGCCTTTTTTTAATACAAGCTCGGAAAAAATTGCAGTAATTTTGACGCTGGATTTGGGTTAAGATCGAGTTGGACTACCGGGAAATGCGCGTCTATTAACAAATAGAAATGTAAGGTGAGTGTTCAAATAACTAACTTTGAGATCGATACAACGTATCATCTGATCACTATAACGGGTACTGAATAACACAAACACTAAAATATTCCTACTAATCTTTGAAAAAGTACCTATCAAGGAAAAATTCCCCTGCAGCGATTAGTTCACCGAAGAAGCGGTACGATGGGATCATCGCCTTACCCACGATAAATCGAGTCAATAAAAATCGCAATTACCATCGCGCGCAATCTCGTGCCCTAACAACGAGACGCCCTATCCCAATCTGCGATCGCATATCGCCCTCGAAAAAAGCTATTCCAGCCAATCACCTCCCTGCATTAATTGCGCATTAAACTTCTTCATCTTCTTCTTCCTCCCGCGGCGTCTCCCCCCTCGTTTCTCATAGACTTGATGAATCCACGGGCATTAACGTAATAATCCCTCTTATACTATGTACACGGCTACTGTTCACCCCCATGTGTGCATGTGTGTGCGTGATAAACTTCTACTTTATGGAGTAGGGCGTTTATTTTTACGCGCCAGTCCCGCGAACAACGCGTGCACGGCGGACTAAGGTGCAGTTAGAGATGGATAAAAAGAAGGGGTCGAGCTGGATTAAAGCGAATTAGGGGATAATGGGGAAAGGAGAGTCGCAATTAAATTACTGAGCAGGAAGAAATCGCTTCTTTTTTTGTAAGAGGTCAACCAGTCAGGTGTGTTTGGTAAAACGGTAGTTGAAAAAATGTTTCTGTTGCTATTTTCGTATCAAAATAAACAAATTTATGCCATGGTGATGTTTCAGCAAAAAAAGCGTACTTGTAGGTTAGGAAAAATTTTGCCTCAACTACGAAATAATCACAATAATTTTTATTAAAGTCCTTTATTCCTTCGTAATAAGCAGGTAATTATGGTACAAACTGATTTGTAAATGTTTTACAATCATGTAATTTTGTAGTATTCGATCTTTTGTAGTATATAGGTATTACATTAAATTTTTAAGTTTTTCTAATAACTAATTCTTTAGACAATTTAGTGATTTATTTATCGCGTGAAATACACATATATTTTTAGAAAAATTATCGGTAAATAACGATAACTGAAGTACCTAGACTTAACAAGTTAAACGAAAATATAAAAAATTCCAAATAGGAAAAATCTGCTGTTAGGTATACGCTTCAAGATGTGATCAAGACGCTTAAAACACTGAATTTTCCAACATCCCGGTAAATATTTCTCCACTGCCTTGGCGGAGTTCGCTAACCCTGGAAAATTTTATAAACCGAAAACGAAATATACCCCTGCGGTACATACGTCGAAAAAGTTTCGCATCCGGCACGCGGAGTTTCTCCTCTTGTTTACCGTGCTTTCGTGGCCGCGGCGGAGAGGATGGAAACTTCGTTTGGGGGTTATAAGGCGAAACGCGCCGGAGAACGGAATATGAAATCTTGACGGTGGTGGAAGGGGGGTGGACTGGGGAGCGCAAAGTTTCGAGATTCGGAACGAAGAACAATTTAAAACGCCAGCAGCAATAAAGGGTCGACAGTGCGCTGCTGCGACATGTACCACGCGAGAGAAAGTGAGAGAGAGAGAGAGAGAGAGAGAGAGAGAGAGAGAGAGAGAGAGAGAGAGAGAGAGAGAGAGAGAGAGAGAGAGAGAGAGAGAGAGAGAGAGAGAGAGAGAGAGAGAGAGAGAGAGAGAGAGAGAGAGAGAGAGAGAGAGAGAGAGAGAGAGAGAGAGAGAGAGAGAGAGAGAGAGAGAGAGAGGTAAATTGAAAAGCGCAAAGTCGTCAACAATGGGAATGCGCGGTGGCGAAGTAAGGTTACTCTGGCAAGAAGACGGGATTAAAAATTAACCAGCAAATAGAGAAGAGGGAGAGAGAGAGAAGTGGACGACGCTGCGGAAGTTGCTCGGGGTGGTTCTGAGACGCTAGAATGCGGAGTTTCGCGTAATAGGGGCTGACGGGCTGGAAAAACTAATCTGAGGTTGCGCAGAATTTTAAGGGATTCTTTAGTGATATTTTAACTTCTTTTCGTGGGTTATTTACCGGTGAAACATCGCGCAGTAAGTAATCATTCATACTGTCTTAAATATGTATGCACGCTGCCGTGGATACAGCTATTCCTTTCGGGACGCATGTTGTTCAAATCTTGTGGAAATATTTAATTTAAAATAAGAACTGATTCAGTGATATTACTAGATTATTTTTAAACAATTTTCGTAAAATTGTTGCCATAAATAGATGTTTATTATTATTTATTCAATGATTATTATAAAATTATGATTTTGTAATATTGTAATAATATTTTAACAATATTAGTGAAGTATTGCAAAAATACAAGTTTACATAAATTTTCAAAACCGTAACTGCTATAATTATAAAACTTTTACTAGTTTGGTATATTACTTTTAAAAAAAATACTTTCCAGAAATTTTATGTTTAAATTAAATTTGTAGCCGCTATCCCCGCTTAAAAGTCATGATTTTTTAAATATTAAATTTCGACATCAAAAGAAGTTGAAAGTTTCGAAAAAGAAGTGAAAGCAAATCAATAATATAGGAAAATTAATTATTTATCATCCAACTTCACGTTATGCGCTGTCAGTATGCGTTATTCGTCAAAGAGGACAAGCAAGCCAATACACCTTATGAACATGTCAGGCATCAAAGATAGATTTTTGAAAAATTTACATAGCAAAATTTGAAATTTTCATTCATTGAAAAGTTTACATTAGCATGTCTACTCTAATGAATTTATTCTTATAAATAAATTTGTTAAAATTGTTATGATATTATAAAGTTATTTTGTGTGCAGATAACAAATTTTGTTCGTTAATTTTAAGATAAACTTTAATGAAATATATCAAATTCGAAAAATATTTATTCAGAAAGACTAGTATTAACATTTAATACACGATAACGAAGCTACTTGATAAGTTCTTCACTATTAGATCGAAATGTGTTTGCTCTGATGAATTCACCCTACAATTATCAAAATTATATTAACATTGTACACAATCAAATCAATACGTGAAACTGTCCAAACTTGCATACCGTGCACACGGTCACAAACATCGACTCTCTACACCCAACTGTACACCAAATGCAAAACCGTCGCTAAAAACAACTCATTCGCGCATCGAAACTCGAGCCCCCGCTTCCCCCTTTAATTTCGACATTCCGAGCGGCCGCAGCATTTCATTATCGGCTAGCTAATTACCCCCGATAATCGAACTCATTGCGCGCCTGCGCATGTATGCACGCAGCACGCGAGCGAGAGAGCGAGCGATAATTTTCCCTTCCGCCAAAACGCAGCCGAGCGCGACGCGTTCGCGCACCGCAGAAAGGGGAGCAGCGTGTGTGTATGTATATACGGCGCCTTTGAATGGCTGCTTTTGTGCGAGATATATGTTGAAAGTTTTGCTTTTTTTCTTTTTTTTTTCTTTTTTAGTATTTACGATGTGGAAGTTTTCATTGAAAATGAGCGTGTGGACGGTGAAAAGGAAGTTTGATAAAGAGCGCGCCTGTTTAATTTATCGAATTTTTCATGAGGGTTTTTTTATAGAATGGCTTTGCTCCGGAGCTAACTGAATTCTTGATGATAATAAAGTTTTCGTGTTGCCGAAAGAGATGCTTTGGTACTGAAATTTGGTAAAGCTGATATCCTGTGTAATCGTTTTTATTAGAGCAAAGAAAAGCAAAATGTGATTAATTATCGACTAGTCGTTTCCTTACAATATACATTTTTTCTACCCGATCGTAAAAAATGTAGAATAATAAAATTGTATAACTACCATATTTGTAATAATTACATAATAAAACGCTTATATGCTATGAAAACATTTTAGTAATACTACTAAAATATTATTAAAATCTTATAACAACATTACATTACGAGGACCTAAAGTATTTTACCTTAAAATATATACCATTTTTGAAAAATTATTCCAAAATTTGACTCTGCTTGTACTTACAATATCCTACTTCACAATTCCCCCACAACCTCTTTAAAAACCACACGAATTTTAACGACCCTTCAGCATCCCTTCAAACTTCTTCCCCAACCTCCATTTTGAAAATCATAAACTCGTGCTCTTCGAAACTTCACCTCCCGAGCGCTTCCTCGGATTCGCCTTCACGACATACACACGCAGCTTAACTCGCCATCATTACTACAAATTCAAAGCAAGAGACCGTGGAGCAGTTTTGCAAAGTGAAAACTTTCCCCTCTCTCTCTCTCTCTCTCCGCAGCTGGCCCACGCACTTGGCCTCGGGGCTAAACGCAAGTTCCCTTCTCCCCGCGGGAGCAGCAGCCGCCGGCGGATTATACGGGCTCTCTTCCTTAATGAGTAATGGTCGGTGCACGCGAGATACTTCCGGCCGTTTATTAAGAGCCCCGCGGACCTCCCGAAATCGCTGTCTGCGCGGGCTAATCTCCCGGAGGGACGTGCCGAAGTAGAGGCGAGGCTTCGGATTAGCTCTCCGTAGGGTGTCGCGTGCGTATAGAGTCGAGTGGAGTGGAGTTGGTCCAACTTTGGTAAGAATCTCGGCGAGCGGAATTTTGAGCGGGTGTTAATTAGCCCGTTATCTGTGAACTGCTGCTGCTTTAGGGATTGAGTTGGGCGGAGATACTTGGTCGATTTGTTTTTCTGATAAAAGTCAGTAACTGATTCTGCGAGTAACTATATGTGCGTATCGTTACTTTTGTGCTTGTTTTAAATTTATCATTAACAGAGTAAAATAAAATAAACATTGTAGTATTTGTAGCAAAGAATTAGTTAGTTATTTTTATAGCAAATATATATCCTATTGTATGTAACCATTTGTAAGAGTTTTAGACGTTTATTGTTGTAATAAGGTTTCTATTTAATATTTTTTTTCATTTATTTTTGAACTTTGTATGCGAATGAAAAACAAGCAGTGGTTTTACTTACATGCTGTGTTTGCCAGTGTAACAATCGTGTGTAATAGTTCAATCAGTAAACTAACAACAGCACTCTCTAAATTTTGCTATATAAGCAAGCTCGTATTTTTTTTTATAAAATTAAACCAAACGTTAAAATATTACTGTAGATATTTTTTATATATAATTCACACTATATATACTGTATATATACTGTAACAAGTAATATTCATAAAACACCAGATTGAATAAAATGTTTGCCAAAAATGTTTTTTCGCGATTTTAAACTTTTCCGAATTACAAATAGTCATTTTGCAAGCATTTAATCAGAAAATACTCATTCAAATTACTTCTAAAACTAAATCAACCCTCCGAACAAAGAAAACAACAAATCCACAGCCACCCACGCGCAGTAAAAACGCAGTCCCTCAGCCATTAGTTAGCAAGCCCGCGTCAACAACTCCGAAAAATTACGGGCACTTAGCCATTCACTCGATACACGCGCGCTCGTTGGTGCTTGGCGCACAGTTTCTGTGCGCAGGTGCCCGAAAAATTCGCCGAAAAAGGAAGGTACGTATCGGGAAAGAAAGAGGGAGCGAGTGCAGCAGGTGCGGGATGAAAAGTTTTTCGCGGAATTGTTTTTCGGGTCTTGGGAATGACATGGAAAGCCGGTGAATATAAAACATACGAATAGTCTCGCGAAGAAAATGCTGAATGTGCAGTTTTTTACTCTAGCGTTACGTATTTTTACTTGTTTTTTGTAATGAAATTTTTGCTCTTTCTCGCTAAAATTTTAAAAGTTACTTTTCAAATATTTGAAATTAAATTAAATTAATTTTCCAAAAATGTGATTATTGTTGGGATTGTTATCTCAAAGTGTGTTACAAACAAAGGATGATTTTTAAATTCACTTAATCTGAATTTATTATGTATACAGAATATTGTTATGTTTCGATGGGAATTAACATTTGCGGATGATCGAATTTAGCAAACGTCCGAGTTTCCCCGAAATGTGAAATTTGTAAACGTTGACGTTTCGCCGGTGGCCAGCAAAACTGCATAATTCAGTTGAATTTTGACATGGCAGACGAAGTGGATATACCCATATGTTATGTCCAACCGAACTTTTCGCACTGAGGAGTCAGTCAATTCTAGTGCAGTATATACTATTGTTGTTATGCGCGAAACGCTATTGGCAATATTCATGCCACATGAAACATGGCGTTTGTTTAGTCGAATACAAATATTAATATTCATGAGCGAATTATTTTATATTTATTTGATCGCTATATTGTTATATTTTGATACTGGATCATGCAGTTATATCATCCAGGAATATAAAGTACTGTAGTTTTAATAATAAAAAAAAAAAACAAAATATTTTTAAATAAGTTTGTTTTCCTCTCTTCTTTTTATCAATAAACAACTTTAATTAATTAAAATAAAGAAGTTTTTCATCACCCTCGATATATTGCCCATTAAATCCTAAACACACCTACACCTTGAAAACTCATCCAATAGTCACCAAAAATCTATTACCCTCCAGCCACCATAACAGCGACGATTCTCTCCGTACACGCAGCAATAATAATCGCCACCCTGCCGCCATTTTACAGCCCAATTCCGCGAGCATGCGGTTTATGTCTTAACCCCTCCTCCTCCGCCTTCTGCTCGTTAGCTCGCGAAAATGGATCAACGATGGACTTTACGTCTTTTCAATTTACGAGGTTCGATGCCTCGCGCTTAATTAATTTTGTGCGTCGATGCGCCCTTCTTTCGCCGGTAGGTGCGGTTTTATGGGCCGGCCTATTTTCTCAGGTGGCCGTTTTCATTGGGATTTTTAGTGCGCCCGGTTGCCAGTATTGATGCGCGCGTGATGCGTGCGCTTAAGGTTTTAGAGGCGATCGCACGGTTTATTGGGAGCTCGAGACATTTTTTTTCTCATTTTGCTTGCGATTTTAAAAGGCGAGGTTGATGGCGAGCGGTTTAAGTGAGGATTGATGGGAAGTTTAAAAAAAATTAAGTGATTCCTTCGACTCGTAAATTTGTTGTGTTATGTGACAGTATAAGGATCACGAGTTTTACAGAGGAATAATCGGTGGTTGTAAGGTGTCATCTGACGGGAATGATTTAGGGTTTATTACTTTTTTATATAGAAAGTAATGCGCAGCGAAAAATTGAATCTGATTGGCTGTTTGCAAAAAATGCGATAATTACAAATAAAATTTTGAAGCCTTCGTTTTGTTTCATACTGTTGTAATAATATTTTATTCAAAACGGAAATATTGTTAACCTAACTTTAAGATTGTTATAATGAGATACCCCATACAGTTACAAGCTACATAAATAGCTAATTGAACATTTATAGTTCCGTTTAAAAAGAATTCCTCAAAGTCTGAACTTAACGCGTAAATTAATACAAAAAAAAGTTTATAAATAAGCGGGCAGGTGCATTAATCGTCACGTTGCTATATTTTTATTTATAACGCAGCTAATTACCTCGCCTCCTTGCGCTCTTTACGGCGATAAATCGAGGCAAACAACCCGAGCATTACGTTATAAAACGCACTATTAATTTCAAAGGCAAATCAAATTCGCATCCTTTCTGGGTCAGACACACATTCGCGCGCCGCACGCGAGTGTGTCTGGCAAAATCAACAAATCATAAAAGCAGGACGCACGCGCGCGCGCTTTTACGAGGCTCGTAGCACCGCTCACGCAACGCGAGCGAGGAAGTTTATAATTAAAGTTCCCCGTGCCGCCGCGACGTTAAGTCCGTAAGTCTTAAGGCGGCGGGCCGCGATCGCGTTTCATAATCCATAATCCCGGATGGAGCGGCGGCACGGTGCGCCGAATATAATGGCCCGCGCGGTTCGCGCGTATGGTAATAAAACCGGGGCTTCGAGCGAAGGCGTCGGTGCTGCTAACTTCCGGGGAGATTCGATCTGAGAGTCTTGAGCAAGCTGAAGTTGCTGAGGGTAGGGGAGTTTCCGCGCGCGCAGGGTGGAAGCGTTGGTTGTTGCGTTAATAGTTGAGATCGATATGAGGACTCATGTTTTTACATTTTTGTTTTGGATGTGTCTGAAGTTCTGAACGTTCATCGTGAACGAAATATCGAAAATTTCCAAATTCGGTTTTTTTGATATTATCTCCTAGAGATATGCATAAAACATGGATAAACTGCAAAATAATTTATTTCCAAAGTGATCATCCCCCCAAATCATCCCTAAAACCACCCCGACTAGACAATATAGATTACAAACAAAATTGATACAGTCTGAGTTTATTAATTTAAGACAAATTTTATGGCTGATATTTCTTCCAGATGTTGCCATAGCCTTGCCAAAAAATTGGGGATATGAAATTCGATAAGGAACCTTTCGCTTGGGGGGTGCAAAGGGGCTAAAATAACCGAAAATACACGAAGAATAACGTGAAAAAATCATCTCTCGTGAGTTTATTAATTTAAGACAAATTTTATGGCTGATATTTCTTCCGGATGTTGCCATAGTCTTGCAAAAAATTGGGGATATGAAATTCGATAAGGAACCTTTCGCTTAGGGGGTGCAAAGGGGCTAAAATAGCCGAAAATACACGAAGAATAACGTGAGAAAATCATCTCTCGTGAGTTAATTAATTTAAGACAAATTTTATGACTAATATTTCTTCCAGATGTTGCCATAGCCTTGCAAAAAAATTGGGGATATGAAATTCGATCCGGAACCTTTCGCTTAGGGGGTGCAAAGGAGCTAAAATAGCCGAAAATACACGAAAAATAACGTGAAAAAATCATCTCTCCCGAGTTTATTAATTTAGGACAAATTTTACGGCTGATATTTCTTCCAGATGTTGCCATAGTCTTGCAGAAAAATTGGGGATATGAAATTCGATCCGGAACCTTTCGCTAAGGGGGTGCAACGGGGCTAAAATAGCCGAAAATACACGAAAAATAAGGTGAAAAAATCATCTTTCGTGAGTTTATTAATTTAAGACAAATTTTATTGCTGATATTTCTTGCAGATGTTGCCATAGCCTTGCAAAAAAATTGGGGATATGAAATTCGATAAGGAACCTTTCGCTTGGGGGTGCAAAGGGGCTAAAATAGCCGAAAATACACGAAGAATAACGTGAGAAAATCATCTCTCGTGAGTTAATTAATTTAAGACAAATTTTATGACTAATATTTCTTCCAGATGTTGCCATAGCCTTGCAAAAAAATTGGGGATATGAAATTCGATAAGGAACCTTTCGCTTAGGGGGTGCAAAGGGGCTAAAATAGCCGAAAATACACGATAAATAACGTGAAAAAATAATCTCTCGCGAGTTTATTAATTTAAGGCAAATTTTAATGCTGATATTTCTTCCAGATCTTGCCATAGCCTTGTAAAAAAATTGGCGATAAGAAATTCGATCCGGAACGTCTTGTTTGGGGGGTGCATAGGGACTAAAATAGCGGAAAATACACGAAAAATAACGTGAAAAAATCATCTCTCGTGAGTTTATTAATTTAAGATAAATTTTATGGCTCATAATTATTCCAGATGTTGCCATAGCCTTGCAAGAAAATTGGGGATATGAAATTCGATCCGAAACTTTTCGCTTGGGGGGTGCAAATGGACTAAAATAGCGGAAAATACTCGCAAAACACCGAGAAAAAATCATGTCTCGTGAGTTTATTAATTTTGAGATAAATTTTATGCCTGCTATTTCTTCCAGATGTTGCCATAGCCTTGCAAAAAAATTGGGGATATGAAATTCGATCCGGAACCTTTCGCTTAGGAGGTGCAAAGGGGCTAAGATAGCCGTAAATACACGAAAAATAAACGTGAAAAAATCATCTCTCGTGAGTTTAATAATTTAAGACAAATTTTATGGCTGATATTTCTTCCAGATGTTGCCATAGTCTTGCAAAAAAATTGGGGATATGAAATTCGATCCGAAACTTTTCGCTTGGGGGGTGCAAATGGACTAAAATAGCGGAAAATACTCGCAAAACACCGAGAAAAAATCATGTCTCGTGAGTTTATTAATTTAAGATAAATTTTATGGCTGCTATTTCTTCCAGATCTTGCCATAGCCTTGAAGAGCTTAGTACGTTAGTTATTAGAGGAAGATTACTTTCTTTATTATTTATATTACAATAATAAGGAATGTTAAGCCAATTCTTGAAGCTGCTTAATTCTACTTCAATAAGTTTTTAATTATTTATAAATATTTTATGTTGAATTTCTCCTTTTATCATCATATTTATTTTCAACTTTAACATTTTTTTTCTGAGGTACTAGGTGAATCTTCCGGGGCCCCCGTCCTTGCTTTCAGCAGGGAGGGGGGCCCACTAAGACCATCACGGAGCGTCGGGCTCCGCGGTGTGGGAGATTTCTACTCCCTAAACACCCAAAACCTTTCCCGCTGTATGTCATGATGAATTTTTATTTTAACACACGTTTTAAAAAGTTTGAAGATTTATATGTGAACAATCCGACGCAATTTAATCTTGTTTTCCAATTTTTATTAAGCACTATGTTTTTCAATATCTATTTTTATTTTGCTTGTCAATTATTAATCTAATGAAGTAATTAAAAAAGAATGGTGTTTTATGTGATTTATTCTGATCTATTTGCCATATTTTGCATTTTCTCTTCTTTGTCTTTAACATTTTACTGAACAATGGACTTATAAGTATACAAATTGTATTACATATGAAACTGCCATAGTTTCAGTTCATTTCATTCCTTACTTTTTATATTTCAATTTTACATACTTAATTTTTGAGGTTACAATTTTGAGTACACACATTTTTATGTTAGATATTTTATCATACGTCTTTTAAAGTCGTAGAACACAAACTCATCAGGCATTCGAAAATATACGAATAAGTCAATTACAAACATTTTATTTCGGTTTCATATTTCTGTCAACATTTTTTAAAAGCAGGATAAGACTCAAAATATACTAAACACAGATCATTTCATACATAGGTTAGTTTCTCAACCAATCACATGACACGTTAAGTGCAAAGTTTACTTTCGGCGATGACGGATCAAAGACTACTTTTGAACAGACTTAACAGGCCACGAAGGTCTTGTTTCGGCTTCATATTTCTGCCATCATTCTTTTAGGATATGATATACAAATAACTCAAGGTATTTAATGTGGTTTTTTTTTTTTTTAATTTTACTTTTTATTTCAAAAACAATATGTTTATTTTCATTTTACTTGAGATCCAATTATCTAATTAATTTATTTAAAGAGAATGGCGTTTTAATGAAATTACTCTGGGCGTTATGCGGTTTTTATCTTTTTTTATTCTTTGTCTTGGTGATATTTTTTTATCAATTCGTTTCAACGATCTTGTTGTCATTTTCTTTGTTCGTTGACTTCTTTATTTTTATGATGGTTTTAACATGTCAGTACTTAAGATTCTTAATTTTTAAACTTCTTTGTCTTGGTATCACTCTTTTTTATGTCACGTAACCCCAATTAAGTTCATGATAGACTAGTACTGTTATCGATGGGTCTGAAGTTTGCAACGTTGGAGTCCCAACGAAATAAAAAAAAAAAAATTCATTTTGCTTCATATTTATATTAAATAATATTAATTTTACGTGTAGATTTAGTGTTTTATAGTATAAATTAACTTTAAAACAAAGGTTTAGATAAAATTTCCATTGTTTAATAACTTCAATCAATCGTAAAAAATTATTTCGTTGCATTCCAACGATGCAAACTTCAGACCCATTGTTATCGTTTGTCTTTTTTAAATTTTGAATTGTAAGATATTTACTGGTCTTAAGTAATGTGGCTTTTTATTTTATACATTATAATTTTTTTTTACTTCACAATGTAATTGTAAATATTAAAACTGCATTACATATGAAACTGCCATAGATTTAGTTCATTTCATTCCGTTCCACAAAAGATTATTTACTTTTCTTATTTCCTTTTTTTTTGTTTTTGTTTTAATTTTACTTTTTAAACAACAATATTTATTTTCATTTTACTAGACACTCTATCAGTCAAATTAACTTATTTAAAGAGAATGGCGTTTTAATCAAATTACTCTGGTCTATATGTCGTTTTTGTCTTGTTGTTGAAGCGTGGATGCTCATGACAGTCAATCAATTCGACACAAGGATGGTTTTTAAATATATCGTAATCAATTAACCTCGTAATCAATTAACCAAACGCCACGAACAACCGATCTTATTGGCATTCTTCGAAAATCGCTCATTTCCTTTCTATTTTCATAGTCATTTTTATTTCCATAACAAATCTTTTTTAATATCTTTTAAAATGTTTTTCCGGTTTTTCATAATGACATTTTCATGGCTCTAATCGGAATTCCATTCGAACTATCAAAATGCCGATGTGACTGTGCGCACACGTTCCGAGAAAATGATTAACTCAAAACAATATGAATTTCAAAATACTCTATGACGTAAGAATCAAGGGCAGGCTACATTCCGCGAGAATACATTGCAACTTTCCAAAACTCTCTTGTCCTTAAATATTCTAGGAAAATATTTCCTCAATTCCGCTTCCTTCTTATGCATGATAAACAATACTTTAGGCTTCAGATGCGTTTCGTTCTACGTAGTTTTAATAAATGATGACTCTTTATCCTTCTTTACATTATTTATATTTATATTTCACAACTTTTTTCTTATCTTAGCAATAATCTTCAAGTTCAATTAGTTTCATAATTTAAAGTCTCATTTGATGATTAGATCTCTTTACTCGATCATGGCAAAATTATAAACCAAGTTTATTTCTCTCCTGGTACGCTTTCGCGCGCGAGCGCGCCCTTTTCACGCGCCGCTGTTGAGTGAGCACCTCGTGTCGGCGTGTGCCCCCCACGTGCCCGCACATAACACACACACACACTGAAAAACTTTTCGAGTAGGTTCTAACCTTCACACCGAGCAACAGCAGCGCCGCCATTCGGTGTGGTCAGTACTCCGAAGCGAGTAACAGCTGCGCGTTTTCGGCGCGCTCCGTACTCTTTTCCGAGAGGTTAGGTCACGCACACACAGATCAGCGCAGTGGCTATACCGAATCTGAGTAACCACTACTCAGATCGGAGTAACTCTTACTCCAATGAGAAGTGTAGCGCCTGAGCCCACGGTTCAGAGCTCCACCTGGACTTGAAGAGTACCAGCTACTCCGAAAGTCTCTCAGTGCACATGCGCGCGTGCGCCCGAGAGTAGTATTGTTGCGTGCATCCGGGAAGCATGTGTAAAGACATATTTCCCGCGCCCGCTAGTTTGAATTATCTCTTCGTCTCCGTCTTTTTCTCGCGCCCGCGCGCGTTTTGTACGTGACTATCTATACCCACTTTGTAAAAACGCGTGTCCTTTACGCACATTTTATGGTATAGATTCTCTCTGCCTCTTACCCACATACACAAATTACGCTGAACGATTCATGTAAATCTGTTCGTACAGAGATTCGCGTGCCGCGGTCACGAACCCGTAGCAGTTCCGCGCGCAGTTGTATGTATATGAGTAAATCCACGGAACCCTTAACTGTTTTGATACTTTTTTCTTAAAGTAATTTATTGCTGCTATTAGTTGAGCGTGCGAAGCACATAAACGAAACAAGGTGTAAAATCTTCAATTTTTACGTAGAAAACCAGTCCGGTAATCCATATTAGTGTGCCACGCATGCTCAAGTCTGGGGATGTAAAAAACTGTCGAAAAAAGTCCACTTTTGGAAAAAGTGGAAAAAGTGGACTTTTTTCGACAGTTTTTTACATCCCCAGACTTTAGCATGCGTGACACACTAATATGTATTACCGGACTGATTTTCTACATAAACATTGAAGATTTTACACCTTGTCTCGTTTATGTGCTTCACACGCTCAACTAATAGCAGCAATAAATTACTTTAAGAAAAAAGTATCAAAACAGTTAAAGGTTCCGTGGATTTCCTCATATATGACCGATTCATGTCAATGCGTGCTTTACATGCGTCGGTAAAGATTTGACCCCTCTCCCTCGATCTCGCGGTCGCGTGCGTCTTATTACGTGAGGCTGTAAATAATGGGTGACTGCCTCACTCTTCACATGCGCCGGTAAACATTCTATCCCTCTCCCCCTCCGTCGATATCGTGGTCGCGCGCGTCTTCTTACGCGCGGCTGTACTCTCTAAAGTTGAATTAGTGAAAATTACTCCACCATTTCAATTAGTAGAAAAAACTTCTAATTTATTAGTGAATATTCAGTATTTCATTTAGTAGTTTATTAAAACTACTATTTTGATTAGTAGTTTTTACTAATTTAATTAGTAGTTTTTTAAAAACCACTAATGAAATAGTGAATATTCACTAATAAATTAGTAGTTTTTTCTACTAATTGAAATGGTGGAGCAATTTTCACTAATTCAACTTTAGAGAGTATAGTGGACGATCGCCTATAGTATCAGAGCAATTTTCACTAATTCAACTTTAGAAAGTATAGTGGACGATCGCCTATAGTATCAGCGCTTGCCCGACATGTGCCGGTAAAGACTCTGCCACTCCCTCTACCTCTCCTTAGTTCTCGCGGTCGTGCGCTTTTTCGCGTAAAAATTTGTACGAGAGCGCACTAATTTTGATAATAAAGGTACGAAGCCTGTGCGTTTGCTTGCGTACGTATGAAGATGGGGCAGCAGAGAGAGAGAGAGCGTGCGAGAGAGGATCGCAAAGGCGCAACCATATGCGCGGAAGTTTCGGCGCTGGCGCTCTCTCTTTCTTTGTCCCTTTCCCACTCCGTTCACGAGAATGCGAGAATGACTGGTATTTGTCCTTTTCACTATCATGTAAATATTGCGACATCGCGTAATAGATAAATGCCTCTAATCTGGCCACACTTATGACAACGCATACTCCACACACGCCCATAGCGATTTCTGTCCCTGCCCTTCTCTCTATTTGTCTCGCTCTACCGTATAAAAATTAACAAATTTACTCGCGCGGTCCGCATTTTATTAGATTATATATAGATTATATATAGGTAAAAAAAACTGTAGCTACCTTCACAAATATTGGTTCTCGTAACTTGACGTCTTCAATTTTGCTGTAACTTTCAGCAATTACTTCGGCAATTTTTTTTATTTTAGTACTTACGACAGCCATATTTATTGTCGTTTAATCAGATGCACACCCAATATCTATATTTGTAATTCAAAAACTAAGTTGAATTCAATTTGAATAATGATTTTTATCTGTATTTAAAGATGACTGTTAATGATTTAAAATACAACACTGTAAATTATATGAAAGATAATTAATATAGTTAAATATAGCACTATACAATTATATTGAATAAAAGAATAATCAATGTAATTAAATATAGAACTATGCAATTATATCAATTATTGTTTTAGAATTTAATAAATCACGAAATTTTGAAGATTTAGATGAGATTATCAAAAGTTTCGATGCACTCAGCACGAAGTTCACAACGTGAATAAAAAATGGAGGCAATATTGCTAATAATATGAAGCTACTGCGCATACACTATAGACGCCCTGTGCGCATGTAGTTAACCCCTACTTTTACCGATACCTAAATTGAGCCTAGTGCGCGGATGATCTGAACCATATTACGCATGTTGCCATCCCTACTCCGCGAATCGGCGCATTCTCGCTATCTGATTGGCTAGCCCTAAGCGTATAGCTGCTTCGTCGTCATCGCACAAAGCGCCGTCGTTCTAAGCTGCAGTCCAGCAATGACAAGCTACGAGGCAACACGGCAACAGTGACGAGACACATGTGCAGCGAAATGGCTTACCGGTATCTACTATACGCAGAGCGTTTGGGGATTTTAAAGAATACGGATAAATTCTCACGAGCTGAACAACAAAGCAGATAAAAAATGGAAGCGCGGGACAATTGCTCAGGGCCCTACATGTAAGTTTTCATTTTTGTCTTTGTCTTCTCCTTTCGTTCTTTCGCGGACCCGCGCATGTTTTCCGCGCACGGCTAAAAGGACGAACGTCCTTTAAGCTGCGTTTATCAACGCGTCTCGTCCGCGATTAGTATTGTTTTACAAGTTGTATTGTTGCGCGCATCACGAGAGAGTAGAATACAATGCATTTATATATAGTACCGTTTTCGCGCGGGGTTAAACGCGTGCCACTCGCGTTGTTACTCCTCTCTCTTGCGCGCTCGCGTTTTTCACGGACGGCTACATCGACGACCGCTTCCTCGTGTCCACGCGTGCCTTGCACGCGCCCCTGCGGATTGTTTTTCTCCGCCCCCCCCCCCTTGTTCTCGCGCAAGCGCGCGTATATATAATACCAACAACGACCTCGTATCCACGCGTACCATGCGCGCGCCTTCGACGATTGTTCCCCCCCCCCCCCCCCCGCCCCCCTCGCAAGCGCGCGTTCTTCGCGGACAGCTACAAAATACCGAGGCTGCGTCCAGAATCACGCGCAACGTGCGCTAGCACGCATACCTTATACACGGGAGAGCGCGCGCGCTCGCGCACGTTGCACGTGATTGTGGACACAGCCCGACGACCGCATCGTATCCACGCGTACCCCGCGCGCGCCCTCGACGATTGTTTCTCCCCCCCCCCCCCCGTCGCTCTCTCGCAAGCGCGCGTTTTTCGCGGATACATATAATATAGGCCAATAAACGAAGGTCTGAAATTGACTTTCTCTGGTGAATGGCTGCATTTTGGATATTTGGTAAAACACATCGTCTAAAAACGATGATCAAAACTGCAGCTTCCAAAAACGCCGGCGTCACCCCTAATTTGGCGAAAAACCACCCCCGAAAACGGGTTTTCGCTTATAACTCGCGAACGATAAGAGATATCGAAAAAAGTCCCAAACAAAAGTTGTAGAGCGTGAAATTTTACCTAAGGATCACCTATCACTTTTTTGCATTTGATAAAATTAAGCCTGAGAAAAGCACGCAGAAGTAACAAACAGCAAGCGGCCGGGGGGGGAAGGGAGGTGGGGCCCGCGGCCGCGGGCTGCGGCAGCGGCGGCGCGCCTCGGCGGCAATGTTGACATGTGTGCGCGCGCGTGGACTGCGTGTCTCTGCGCCGCTCGAGTCGTTTTTCACTTTTCAGCGATTCTAGCTGGCCCAGGTGCCGGAAAATTTTTCGCTTCTGTCTCCCCCTGTACACCTGCTGACGCAATTGCATAAAGTAACCATCGCTTTTTATAGATTTTGATTCGTAGAATCTAAATTTCGAGGTTACAATTTAACAAAATTGCAAGAACTTTGATTTAAATGCATTTGTTTGAACAAAAACGCTATTTAAACAAATAAAAACAATCTTTTGCGATCAGAATAATTTTTTCTTGAAAATTCCGGCAATTTTAAGATTAAAATGTTTCATTCAACATCTACGAGAAACCAATATTCAAAGAGTTATAAATTTTCAAAATATTAATTCTTAGCATTCAAGAGATTTTTAATAATAGTCAGAAAATTAAACATCAAGTAAAAATTGTTACAGTTACTAATCGTTTACCATCTAAAAAGAGATGTGCATAGTTAATATTACTTTGTATTATATGTAATTCACATTAATATAGGTACGAGTAAATCTCAGGAACTCTTAACTTTTTGGGAACTCCAAAGTTTAAGCAGACAAATGAATCAACGCTCAAAATGTTTGCCTTGCAATAAAAAAAAATAAAAAAATCTATTATAAATAATGGTAACGAATCAGCTGCGTTCATAAATGAAAAAATTGTTGTTAATATGCTTTTCCTATCGATATATTTATCTATATAGGAACAGGAACACACTTACGATCGTTGTACAATTTGTTTAGTTTTTTTGTGTGTCAAAATCTTGAACTCGAGTCCTGGTAGGTCGATGTGCTATAAAAATTAGCCGAAATACAAAATTTTTTTACCATACCATCAGGCTGAAAGTACCACTTTCGCAGTTCGCTTCCGGCTGAAACCGTGAATGTGGTACTTTCGGTAAGGATATGGTAGAATAGTAAAATAGAATAGTATATGCGCTATTTCCAAAATTATTCCCCTCTTCCCTGGTGGAAATCCAAAACATTTTCTAACTATTAACTGGCCATTTATATTAGAAACTTGCTATAAAATGGGAATTTCCCTTTTCCAGTTTCTAGCTCCCGGTGAAACGCTTTTTTCCTTATTATTCGAACATTTAATAGATTGAAAAATAGAATGAGTTTTGCAAAGACAAGCACAAGCTTGTTCATGAGTACCTTAAAGGTTTTAAAACTGATCAGTTTTTTTAGTCCGGAAATGGCTAGTAGAAGGCCTGTTGTTATGACAAGGAGTGAGAGAGACAGAATCTAATGGCAATAAATACATTCTACGTAATATCTTCAAAAGGACTACTGTAAATGGTTTTTCTGTCTGCTCATATTGTTTATATTTTAGTAAGCTTTCAGTTATAGCTGAATACCGTCCAATTTAACGTCAATTCTTTAAGTAAACTTAAAACGAAAATTTGGAGGTTATGTCCAATCTATTAAATGTGCGAATAATGGGAGAAAAAGCGTTTCACCGGGGCCTATTAACTAGCCATTTTTTCTACCTATTTATTAAGATTGTTGGCCATTTCAGATAGACAAATTTCCACCAGGGTTACGTCTCGAAAAAAATTAATTTTTTTTTAAGGCACCCTCATCAGACAAAGTTTTTCTTGTTCTTCAAGCTTTTCTAAATGTGAAAATAAATATATACAAGTTCGATTTAATGATATCATTTTTTGGTGACACTTTCAAGTCAATTTTGGATTGAAAAGAATTGACGAAAATTTCAGCTTTCTTTCTAAACGATGAAACTTGAAAAAAGGATTTCATTTTGTAGGTACATTTACTGAACAAAGTTTTTCTTGTTCTTTAAGCCTTTCTGAATGTGAAAAAAATTATTTACAAGCCCGATTGAATAGTATACTTTTTCGGCGCCACTTTTTAGTATGCCACTTATAGAAATTGAATCATGGTCTTCTAAAGAACTTGATGTCGATGCACCCCTCGTTTAAGAAATCATCAATTTTTGTGGGGGGAGGTGTTTTATCAAAATGGTAAAACGTTAGATGGGTATTTTCTCAGAAAATGTATTATCGTTTAAAAAATTCTCCGAATCTGATACTATAAATTCCGAACAGGAGCTCTTCAGAACACACAAGGGATTTCTTTCGAAAAAAATATCAGAAAACTTTGCGTCTATAAAAATTGAAAACAGATTGTATAAAATTATAAAGATACTTTTTACTAGTAAAATAAAACTCCGAAAAATGTGACTCCTAAAAACATTATTTCCTTATATATTTTCCTTATATAGATTCCTATACAATTTTTAAGGGGGAGGTATTTTATCAGAATAGTAAAATGTTAGATGGGTATTTTCTCAGAAAGGTAAAAAAAAATAGAATATCTTATGATAGAAGGGTAACTTTTTCTAAGGTTTAAAAATGTATAATACATAAAAATTCGAAAAAATTTGGCAAGAACGCCATGATATTTTCATTAAATTATTTTTATATGATATGTAACATCAAGTTTCCGAATGCCATTTCTACCCAACGATTAAATTATAGAAAATGCAGTGATTTAGAAAAGCTATAACGTCGGCAAATGAGCTAAAAATCGTATAGGAATGGACGATTCAGATTTTTCAGAATTTTATTTTTCTAGTAAAAAGTATCTTTATAATTTTATGCAATCTGTTTTTCTGAGAAAATACCCATCTAACATTTTGCCATTCTGATAAAATTCCTCCTCTCTCACTCTTACTCGCACGTGCATAAACATGCAGTAAGGAAAAAATATGTTTAAAAATGAAAACGTTTAGTGAATGTGCCTCAACATTAACTTTTGAAATTTCTTTTAAGCTAAAAGTTAGAAATTCCAGAGAAATGCTCATTTACTCATTGCCGTAGCAACGAGTTTATTACGGACTATTTTATAAGTAACAAAACTAGCCCACTGTTTTTTTATCTATCTTGACAGAAAATAGAAGAAGTATGGACACACTATACACATAGGTACCTTGTATAACACACTTTCTATTTATATGTTATATGATTGTGTTTGTAATAGTATATTATGCACCAAGGGAATAAAGTGGGCTGTGTGCCCCCTGCGCGAGAGTTGTCGCGCGAGCGAAGCGAGGGCGACAAATGCGCAGGTTCGCACAACCCACTTTATTCACGAGTGCAATACGTATGCGATTTTTTAACACAACTATCGTAAAATTCATACTTGCTCCCCGCTGAAAAGGGAAAAAGTGCTGCATATTTATTCGCCTTCCCTCGCCTTCGGTTCCGGCACAAATAGTGCGTTGCGCTGGCAACAAGAGTGAAGGTAGGGAATGAACGTAGCACTTTTTTCCCGCTTCGGCGGGGATAAAGTACGAACTTTACGATGGGGTGTGTTAAAAAGAAATAAATAGAAGCTTTTTTAAAATATTAGTTATTGTAGTTGAACATTTCGATGCTCCCTACGAAAACTAGCACCTTTTTTGGCCTCCACACGAAGACTAGCACATTTCAGAAAACTGCAACGAAAACTAGCATAACTCACGACTTTGCCGCGAATACTAGTACAATTCGCGAGGTTGCCGCGAAAACTAGCATCATTCACGAGTTTGCGCCGAATAATAGTACAATTCGTAAGATTGCGACGAAAAGTAGCACGATTCGCGAGTTTGCGACGAAAAGTAAGACGATTCGCAAGCTTGCCGCGAAAACTAGCACTTCGCGTCACCGTGTTAATTTACATAAGAAGCAGTGGAATGTGCTAGTCTTCGCCGCAATCAACCGGATCGGGCTAGTCTTCAACGTAAATCAATGGGACGTGCTAGTCTTCGCGGCCAACGCTGAAATGGACAATGGACTTCGTGGCAATCTGAATCGTGATAGTTTTCGTAGGGAGCGTCGATTTATACTAATCACCAGTAAAAGAATTTTTTAATGATCATTGAGAAAATTTTTCATTTAGTCAAAAACAGTCCATTTGACCCAAGAGGGCTCTTAAAAAGTTTTAATAAAAAAATGTTTTACTTATTGCCATTTATTGTTATGATGAATTTTTACACTTATAACAAAAAAATTGGAAAAAAAGTTATTCGGAGATAGATCCAGAGGTGCTGTTATGGGTAATCAAACCATAGACTTTATTTATAGTATTTTAACATGATAACTAGCTGAAAATAAGAGCTTCTAACTTCCTGAGCATGGATTTTATTAAAATTTGATGATGTCATTTTTAAGCTACAAAATTACACTCTGAAATTGTAAATTGCATTGTAGTTAATATCGTAATTAATTACTTGTATTGCATACTCATATTTTCTGCTGCAAAAGGACTCCGTCATAAATACTCATAATATGATCTATTCTCCAAAGGAATATTTTTTTTATTATCTTATATTAATTACGAATATTAAGAAGAAAATCCTGCGCGAAGAAAAATAATTACTTTTCAGATAGTAGGAATGGAGTCTTCATAAAAAGAAAAATTATTTTTGAATCTACAGAGATTTAGACTGAAAAGGTAATTTCTTTTGTCAAAGTATAATTTGGCTTTAAATAGAAAATTATTTTATTTAAATAATAATAATACATGTTTATAAGAAACTATTGCATCTTGTAGAAAAAATGTTCATTATAAAGACAATAAGAAAATTAGTATAACTTATTTTTCTTGTTCTCTATAAAGCAGTTGACAGATAAAAAATTAAGGTTCAGGTACGAATTGGCACTATTAATTTTTATAATAGAAAACTTGTGGAGCTTCGCTGCTCACTCATG
Source organism: Torymus aiolomorphi (assembly GCA_036365515.1). NCBI lineage: Eukaryota > Metazoa > Arthropoda > Insecta > Hymenoptera > Torymidae > Torymus > Torymus aiolomorphi. Next base: position 21,878,131 of record CM070873.1, on the reverse strand, counting down.
TTTATAAAATATTTTGTCTTTTAACAAATACTAATATTTAGGGAATATCTTTGCAAAACATATAGATATAGATAAGGCTATTAGTCTTCCCCTTGATAATTTAATCAATACGTATTCTCAAATCTCAATAACTTTTTATCCCTAAAATTCCTTTAAAAATTTAGAAAATTAATAAGCTTGTATTTCGGCTAATTTTTATAGCACATCGACCTACCAGGAATCGAGTTCAAGATTTTGACACACAAAAAAGCTAAACAAATTGTACAACGATCGTAAGTGTGTTCCTGTTCCTATATAGATAAATATATCGATAGGAAAAGCATATTAACAACAATTTTTTCATTTATGAACGCAGCTGATTCGTTACCATTATTTATAATAGATTTTTTTATTTTTTTTTATTGCAAGGCAAACATTTTGAGCGTTGATTCATTTGTCTGCTTAAACTTTGGAGTTCCCAAAAAGTTAAGAGTTCCTGAGATTTACTCGTACCTATATTAATGTGAATTACATATAATACAAAGTAATATTAACTATGCACATCTCTTTTTAGATGGTAAACGATTAGTAACTGTAACAATTTTTACTTGATGTTTAATTTTCTGACTATTATTAAAAATCTCTTGAATGCTAAGAATTAATATTTTGAAAATTTATAACTCTTTGAATATTGGTTTCTCGTAGATGTTGAATGAAACATTTTAATCTTAAAATTGCCGGAATTTTCAAGAAAAAATTATTCTGATCGCAAAAGATTGTTTTTATTTGTTTAAATAGCGTTTTTGTTCAAACAAATGCATTTAAATCAAAGTTCTTGCAATTTTGTTAAATTGTAACCTCGAAATTTAGATTCTACGAATCAAAATCTATAAAAAGCGATGGTTACTTTATGCAATTGCGTCAGCAGGTGTACAGGGGGAGACAGAAGCGAAAAATTTTCCGGCACCTGGGCCAGCTAGAATCGCTAAAAAGTGAAAAACGACTCGAGCGGCGCAGAGACACGCAGTCCACGCGCGCGCTCACATGTCAACATTGCCGCCGCTGCCGCAGCCGCGCGGCCGCAGGCCCCACCTCCCTTCCCCTCCGGCCGCTTGCTGTTTGTTACTTCTGCGTGCTTTTCTCAGGCTTAATTTTATCAAATGCAAAAAAAGTGATAGGTGATCCTTATGTAAAATTTCACGCTCTACAACTTTTGTTTGGGACTTTTTTCGATATCTCTTATCGTTCGCGAGTTATAAGCGAAAAACCGTTTTCGGGGGTGGTTTTTCGCCAAATTAGGGGTGACGCCGGCGTTTTTGGAAGCTGCATTTTTGACCATCGTTTTTAGACGATGTGCTTTACCAAATATCCAAAATGCAGCCATTCACCAGAGAAAGTCGATTTCAGACCTTCGTTTACTGGCCTAATACTGACGACCGCCTCGTATCCACGCGTATACCCCGCACGCGCTCTCGACGATTGTTTTTCTCTCTCGCGAGTTTTTCGAGCACGTCCACTACCTCTAAAATTTGTTCTGACAACGTATTTCTGTCTACACAGGATGAATCCACTGTCAAAGAGGCCGCTATCTTTGCTAGACAGAGAAAATGCTACGCAGTCAAAAAGACTTCCACAACCTATGATACCTCTACCCAGAAAAACCTTCAACGATGCAGGAGTGCAAACTCTACCAGTAGCAATAATGTAAGTAACTATAAAAAAAGCTATTATAGACTCGAAGAAAAATTTTCAAGAACAAGTTATTGTTTTTCAAAGTAGTCCCACGTTTACTATGATGAAAAAAATAATTTTCTTTTTAATAGGCACATTTTCTCAATCAGTACAATATACAGTAAAAATAACAAAATCATAGCAATTTTAAGAATAAATTATAGTCGTTTTCATGAAAATATCAGTTTATCTTTACGAGAAAATTTTTTGTCTGTATACATTTTGCAATAAGAAATCGTCCTTATTGATAACATTTTGGTTTCAGGAATCTTTGCACAATTGATCCAGCTGCAAACTACAGCTGGGAACAAATGCAAGAAATGTAAGTAGTATATACTTATGATTTATATATATTTATACATATATGTATATTAAAATAAATTTATTCCACAGATACAGTTACCAGAAAATATATAGCGATTTGTTATTTTATGTGGAAGATATCAAGGGATTAGAAAAGGTAATATTTTTTATTTTCTTTCTATTAAATATAAAAAATTTATAATAATTAATTTAATTTTACTTTCAGAAACTAGGCTACGAGAAGAATAAAAATCTCAAAATGAGAGATGAAAACCTTTATTTGAGAGAAAAAATAATAAAACTCGAAAACGACATTATATTTTTGAAATCAAAAAGTAATGTAGGTTCAAAAAATTATTAATTATTTGATATTAATATGTATGTATGTATATAGTAATAAAAATATAAATATTGTTTTGGCTCTGTTGTGTAAGAGCTTTTATCTGGTTATAGAAATGTTGTTGATATACGGAGAAAACGATTGCATTAGAAATTACTGTTATTCTTTATTGATGAAGGGACAAAGTCCGATTGTGCAGAAAAATGATGGGTCTGAAGTTTGCAACGTTGGGGCACAACGAAATAAAAAAATAATTCATTTTACTTCAAGTTTATACTAATTAATATTGATTTTGTGTGTCGATTTAGGGTTTTATAGCATAAAATAGCTTTATAACGAAAGTTTGGATAAAATTTCCATTGTTTAATAACTTTGACCAATTGTAAAAATTATTTCGTTGCATTCCAACGACGCAAACTTCAATCCCAAGAAAAATTAATATAGAAAGTAAAAATTTTATTAATTTTTAGTGAAATTATATACTAAATTTTAGTATGACTATATAGTATATTCTACGAATAATCTAAGTTTGTCCCTTCATTAATAGAGAAAATAGTAATTGTTAATGAAATCTTTTCATGGGTCTGAAGTTTGCAACGTTGTAGTACAACGAAATAAAAATTATTTGATTTTCCTTCAAGTTTATAATAACTAATATTAATTTTACGTGTAGATTTATTGTCTTGTAGTATCAAATAACTTTAAAACAAAGATTTATATAAAATTTCCATTACTTAATAACAATAATTAATTGTAAAAGATTATTTCTTTGCACTCCAACGATGCAAACTTCAGAACCATATCTTTTCTACCTGTGGTTAAAAATTGATGGTTTCAAATTTCTATATTGAATTTTAGTGTATCTTTCATTAGTTTTATACGTTAATCTAGTACAAGGAAAATAATTTTTCTACTAAAAATTACTATAAATAACTATTTAATTAAAAATTTATAAATTTCCCGTGTTACAATAAAATCGCATAGAAGATAAATTAACATATAATAAACGTTTCTGGTAATATACAGAGGGCTTTTCATTGTTCAACTTACCACTTAATTTACTCTCTATACTTAACCCTAGACACTTTAATTAAGAATTGATTACCCAACCTGTTTCTATTCTATTAATGGAAACAAATAAAACATCTCTAAACGTACTAACTAATGTATAAAACCATTACCCAAATCAAACCCGAATTCCAATCAATCCAACCGCGACTCCATCAAACCTTTACGCCTCCCTAAAAAAATGCAATTCAATACCAGCTCCATCCGACCCCGAACAATACTATATATACTCTCGTCGCTCGGTCAGCCCTGATTCGCGCGGCGTTAAACTTTGAGGCCACAAACTTGCGCAGCGTGCGCGCGGCAATTATTTACTTATACGCGTCCGCCGCCGCTAATCGCTCCCCTCGCAAGATGACAAATCGGCGCATTCTGCGCGGCAACATAGTTCGCTCCAAATTGCCCGGCCTGGTATTTATAACGCGCGTGTATCGGTCCCCCGAAACTCTTGTCGCCGCGCGCGAGACGAAAGTTTTATTATTACGCGAGCGCCGGTTGTGCGAGAATTTCGCTTCCGGATAATTATTTCTGGGAGAGGCGGTAGGAGAGGATAAGACACGGCTTTATTACGAAAGTTTGCACGGGATTTTCTTTTGTTGATGTATTGTCGGGGGCTTTTCCGAGTAACGACGAGGCATTCGTGCGGTTTTTCATTAGCGTTTGTAGTAGGCGATTAAAAGTTTAGTGCTATTATTTACGTCGTTTCTTCCGTAAACTAATATAATTGACGTGTTTGAAATTCCGAACGTTCATAATGAACGAAATATTAATTTAAAGTTTCTAATTTTGGTTAGAATTCGCCAGAGTGTGGTTTAAGTGGTACTGCAAGAGTGAGAAATGATAAAGTTATTATCATATTGTAAATGTATTAAGTAGCCAAATTCGGCTAAGTCTAAAAATGGAAAAAATCTTTCGTTCACTATGAATGTTCGAAATTTCAAGTACATTATAATTGAAAGATTTCGAGGTGTACAAACTATTATTTGTTTATGCAATGTTTGCTTTATTGATTATTTAGTTCGAATGTAGTTTACGTAAACTGTAATGGTTGTAATATTATGTGTACACGTAACACTCTATTAATCCTTTTGAGCTGATTAAATTGTCGGATAAAAGATCTAAAAAAGATTATTTCTTTACTTTATGCAGTCATTTACAGTACATTTAGTTGGAAACTAATTTAAATTAAGTTAACGTAGCCAATCACACAGTTTTATCGTGCTTCACCTTTTGGTATATTATTTTTCAAAAGATGATATGCTATAAATTTAGTTTTCTAAAGAAGAAAAGACTTTTTATATCCATCCTTGAATTATTATGTTCAAACTCGATAATTTTTTAATTACCCGATCCAGATATTCGATTAATAAATTTCGCGTTTTTTCATTTTTTTACATCTTTGTGTACTTCGCATACTGGACTTGGTAAAGTGTAACTAATTTATTACTACCGTCTTAGCTCTTCTTTGATTTTTTTCTCTCTCGACTTGAACAGAAACTTTAACGGCAAAAGCCTCATAATCTCATTAAACTATCGCATAAATTGCAGGCAAACGATGCCGGATAAAATCTCGAGCGCGCGCGTGCGATAAGAAAATTATATCAGAATCATTAAACTTTATTTTGCAAAACTCGAGTCTCAGTGTAAAACTGATGGATTACGCGCAGCCTACAAGACAAGTAAACAAAAATGAAGCATGTCTGTAACTGCAAAGTATCGAATTTTCCGTAACATTATATCACACCATCTTAAATATTGAATTAATTAACGCAAACGTCGACGTACTATTAATCTCTGCTTTCTTTAAGCGATCTACTTGTAATATTTTTCATCGAACTTAACTACTTACTCTTAAACGACAGGCGCACAATTTTTATTTGTCGATCGATTCGTCGCACGTTTCATAAAACACATCACATTCGCTTTGAACGTGAATTAGTATTATTCGCGCACGCGTGCGTAGTGCACGGACAGCCATGAATTTTTGATGACACGCGCCGCTGCTATAGCCGCTCGGCTTTGACACGCGTGTATTTTGAATGTGCTTCAAAGGACAACCGCGCGGTCGTCGCGTCAATTTTTCACGAAAAACTTCGTGTATAAAATGATCATGATTTTTTTTATCTTTTTCCGTTGTAACGTTATATACTATACGGCGATCGTCAATAAATTAACTGTCGGGAAAAATATTGCAGCTTCGTTGCATAAATGAATAGAATTTCCATGTATATATAAAAGTCATAAAGTTTTTTTTTATATGAAATCCCTTGCGAAGTAATCAGCTTTCCGGCGTTAATATCAAATTATTCGGCCGGCGAGCAATATTTACAATATTTTGGTTCTTTGCAAAAATAAAAATGTCGTTTTTGCGAATGGATAAAAAATAATCCGTATATTATTTTAAGAGTTTTATTCGGTGTGTATTGTTTCGCTTGAAAAAAAGAATATGTCAATGCTAAAAGTTGTCGCAAGAATATGTTATCGATTCTCGTTTTCTGAAATAGAAAGCTTTTCTCGTATTTCTGCTACTATATCTGCAATGTTTATTTTCGAGTGATCAACTGATCGCAGCGATAGAATGTGCGAATACACAAGGGAATCTTCATTTTTTATAAAGTACAGTGAAAATTATTGAAAAAAAAGTAGTTCTACTACATGATTAATCGTAAAAAAAAATAACGATTCTGTAAAGAATTACATTTTACGAATTAAAATCAGTAAAATGGTTTTTTCTTCAGAGAAAGTATATCATTTACATCGTGATTTTTATATTCAACACCTAATGTTCAAAAGCTTAAAACTTTTCGCCCTTATCTCGAATTTCCGAAAAACATCATCAACCGTCAGCTAAAAAAACTTCAGCATCTCAAACTCCACGTTAAAATGCTAATCACCGCCTCGACATCATTAATCCGAACGCTAACAAAACCCCCTGTATATACTTCTCCGCGCGACTTCTCCTTCCTTCCATTTAAATGATAAATCCAATCGCGGCGTATCAGCGCCCGCACGCGAACTTGGCCGGCGCGTACATGCGGGCCCGTTGAATTATTGAGAGCGGATCGCCGCCGCCGTCGCCGGTTAATATTAGCCGGCGAGTTTTACGTGAACCGAATACGCCGGGGTATCGCGATATTTCGCCATGGGATTGGGTAAGAGCGAAGAGTGGGACGAGAGCAAACGGGAGACGAGGGAGATTGGGATTTTGTACATAGAGGGAAAAGGAATTGGAAGTAGATTTGGATACAACGTTATCTGGGGTAGATAACCCGGAGATAATGTGATAGCTTTGGGACTGGGTGAGAAAAGTTTCATTAAATTGTTGAAAAACAATAGTTTGTTAATGCGGATGTAAAATAGGCGAATATCTACATGGAAAAATGAATATTTTTTGAAAATCAATGTTTAGGATTTTACAAGAGGAACATCAGGGATCGATTTTTTATTAAAACTGCCAAAGGTACTTTTATTTGACAAATAATTAGACACATATCACAGGATTTTTCTGAGTGGGCCTTTGATTCTCATATCCAAGCTATTTAATTTCCAAAATAAACTATTATTGATAAAAATGATCCATCTTTCTTTGATCATAGCTTTGCAAATATACAACTTACGTAAGTGAGCATAAAAGATTATTAAAGTGGACAGTAAAAGCTTTGATATAAGCTTTGTATCATTAACAAATATTTATTTCTCGAGAAGTAATAGACTATTAAAGATGGATTAAGAAAGTGGTTAAAAATACCACCAATAAAGTGGTTTGATAAAACGGAAATTTTTTAATCATTTTCTTAATCCATCTTTAATAGCCTATACCTTTTCGAGAAATAAATATTTTATAACGATGCAAAGCTTAAATCAAAAGTGTTTCAGCCCGTTTTTAGATTCTTTTTTGCTCGTTTTCGTAAATGTTATATTTATAAAGCTATGATCAAAGAGATCATATCATGAATATTGGAATAAAAAGCCCATTCGAAAAAACCTGAGAAACGTGTCTTATTATTTGTCAAATAGAAGCGCCTCCTGTAGTTTTAGCGAAATCCATAGGACCCGCATCTCTAGTGCTCCCCTTGTTAGTTCATATAATCTAAATATTATGTACAGATGGTAAAAAGATTTTTACCTTGTTATCATAATTAAAGCTTTTTCCAATAATCTACAGCTTTTGAGATGATACTTGCTCCTGTCGGATGCTGTCGATTAGAAATTATAATGTTGATAGCATTTAAAAAGCATCTAGCGTTAATTGGCGCGCTACGCGCTTCTATGTTCGTCTTTTTTATCGAAAATTCGATATTCAATTGTTTACATAATCGATAAAACGATAGTTCTCAAATAGGATTTTTATATAAAAGGATTTCAATATAATAATAAAGTTAAGGTTCAGAAAATTTTAAATTCTCAATGTTATTTACATAACAGCATATATATTTCCGCGCAACGGCGATAACTGTAAAACTCGAATTGAGGTTAGCATCGCTTCATTGTTAGACTCTTGGTAATTATTCTTTTACGAAGCAAAATTTATTCAGTAATTAATCTATAAATGGTTCTCGATGACCAGTAAACCTTCTTTTCGTACTCTTGTTAACGATGGATAAAAAAAACTAAGGCACGCACTAGTTACAAAAAGATAAGTAATTATCCTCGTTCGGATTTGAATTTGTTTAAACATTTAGTATTTTAAATTATTTGAGTAATCGAATTCGAAAATCAAGTCAACATTTTTGGCAATTTAAGAAGTTTGACGTATAAAATAAAAATATACTGCACAGAGAAAAAATTTTTTGTAAACTTTACTTTTTTAAAAGAAAATTGACTATTTTCCGATGAAGCACACTGGTCATTTGCGATATTTACTTTTTATATAGTAATGATTATGATTTTCATAGCAAACCATACTTTTTAAATAATAGTTTCTGTAATTTTTTTGTAGCAAATTTTACTTTTTGAAATAACAATTTTTATGACTGCTTAAGGTGGTTCCCTGGGTAAGAGAGAGACAGACAGCTTGAACGAGAGAGATAAAGAGTTCACGCTGGCGCGCTGAGCGTACATAACCCTCGAAACATATCAAGTCTGCGAAAGCGATATATTTAAGACGCTCTATTTTAATAATGAAACGATGAATCTACTTCATTCTTGCGTGAAAACATTCCCTATTATATATTCTATATGTACATAAAATTCCAAGTCTGACTTGAATCTCTTTACTTAGATATTGTTGTAAACAGATACATAACGCGACAATTTCGATATATATATATAGATATATCTTCCATGTAATCCGTATAACTTTACACAGTAATTACTCAAAAGCCAAACGATAAAATGGTCTGAAATTTTGATATGACATTCGTTATGTCTTTATTGACCTACGTGTGTAATTCCAAGTATGTGTTGAATCAACTCTGATCTCCAGGGGACCACCTTAAATGAAATATCGCAGTATCAGAAAAATATGCTACAAAAATCATAAAAATTACTATTGAGAAAGTAAAAATGATAAGTGACAAATGTGTCCCAGCCCTGGTAGAAACATTAACTAGTAGTTTACAATCGGTTGGCGAAATCGGAACGAGTTCGCTAATGGTTTACCCAACTCTTGCTTTAAAATGCTACTAATTTCGTTACAAAATGATGCTTCGCTTAGCCAACATTTGCACCAAACGTTGGCTTAAAAATTCTATAAATTTATGTGCTGAGTTAATGAGCCGTTGGCCGATAGATCCTTAATTTTTAAAATTACTAAAATAATACATTATTATTTTGGTATACAATAAAAATAATCAAATTAATAATAATAATGCTATACCGACAGTGTGAAAAAAAATTTTTTATGGTAAATGAATGTTTTATACATATTAAGAGTTTAAACATTTTGAGATTAAATATATTTTTGTAAAACTTTTTATATTATAAATGACACTTCTATTATTTTTGAAATGTTATATTTGCTCTTTTTTTTGAACCGATAATTAACCGTTGGCTTACACTCGTTGTAACCATTGGCTAAAAAAATTACCGTACAATTACTTTACCAGCCATTTTCGTTAGCTTATTTTTTACCAGGGAGTGCCACTGTATAATAAAAAATAATAAATTTTCTTAGAAAAAAAGAGTAAAGTTTACACAAAAATTTTTCTCCATATACATTTTTAAAATATATAACAGTCCTTTGCAATCTTCCAACTTGTTTGTCTCAACGCGCGTGATCAATCCTCGATCCAACACCTTTTCAACTTCCTTCTTTCCATTATTTCCCCACGACTCTCACTTCTTTCCTCCGCGTGTATAGCCCTCGGAAAGTCTTTAATCCGCCTCGAAGAAACGTCAATCGGGGCCGACTCGCACGCGCTTCCGACACGCGCCTAGCCGCGAAAATTACACCATGTCCGCCGGGATAATTGAAACGCAGCTGCGACGAATTAATCGGCTCGAGCGCGCGAAATTTGAATCCATCGCGTGACGCGAGCAATTTGCGCGCCGAGTCGTGCGCCGTCGTTCTTTTTTCGGGCTATGCGTGTAGCTCGCACTTGTGTAGCTCCTAAGTGGTAGTTTCGAGTTCTCGAACAGGTTTTCACTTCGGGTGTTGCGGAGTAGTTCTTAGGTGCGAGGATCGCTTTGTCGGACGAGAAATCTTGTTTTAAAATTAGCTTCCTGCTTTTCGACGAATTGGAAAAGAGGGGAATGGTTAGTTAAAATAGCAAAAATTAGCGAAAAAGGTGTTCTTTGGTGGGGTGCAAAAGTACGACTAATTATGAGGTTATTTATTTTTCGAGGTTATTCAAAGAAGTAGAGTAATGAGGCGTCATTATGGCAAAGAACAGAAAGTCGGATGGTAAACTTGACACATTGCAAGAATGTTTCACATAACTCTAATACTTGTACAATTATTTTTTTGGTATGATACTTAGTAGAGTTATGAGAAAATTGAATGACCAAAAATGTAGTTTACATATTGTAAAATTGAATTACTCATATTTATTTGATAAAAAAAACAAATTTAGAGGTTTTTCTTATAGTTGCTTATTAAATGTTTGTGAAATTATAAGAAATTGTCTACGCAATGCAGAATATTATAGCGAGTTATGCTGTGCCTGATTATTTAATTTTTTTCACAAACAATCATATGATTTGACTTTATTTTTAAAATAACAATTACAACCAAATCGTATAGTCCACCACTATAATTTTATACTAAACCTCACCAGATATTTTTCAAATAAACAGCAACGCCTACTCTAAAAAGTTTCTCACCCTCCTACGTAAACACACACGCACACACACACCTCGATCGACCTGAAAACTGGTACCATGACGCAAATAGCGCCCGCGTATCGCCCGCCACCCCGCATTCCACACATCCAAAGAAAACACACACCTCGCCGCCCCACAGCGTCATCGATACGTCATAATTCATGCACGCGCGCTCCCACACGAAGAAGAAAACACAATCTCGCGCGACCTCCGAAGCGAAGGAAAAAAAGAAAAGAAAAATAAGACGGGGGAACGATCCATCGAGCGCGTACGTAAGATTGATCGGAATTGATCGGAGTGCGCGAGCCACAGGCCATTAACGTCGGTAAATGCCGGAGCATCGATCATCGGCTATGTGCAAATATGAAAACGCGCCCCGCGGCAGCGAGAGGCGTCGTCGCAAAGGAGGAGGATAGGAGCGATCGAGTTTGCGCGGAGGAAAACCGTCGACGCTGTTTGTCGAGGAAAAAGTCGCTTGTGCGTATTTGATAAGGAAAGCGGTTTTTTTGTTGGTTCCAGTGAATAAATGTCGGTTGATGAAAAAGACGTTGAAAGGTATAACGTTGTAGAAAGCATTCGTAATCGTCAAAAATTCTGTGACATTTGCATTTATACAATTTTAGCATTTAAATGATATTAAATTTTTGCAGAATATTTGTAGAGCTTGTGCATATTTTTAAGGTAATATGTAAATTCAAACCTTTTTGAGTGACTACACATGCATGGTATTCAAAATGTTTATATCTCGGTAAAACGGTTTTTAATATATATACTTAGTTATTTTGATCTCTAAAAAATAAGGCATGATATTCTTATATTATTATTACCAATATTCTCGGGGCAAAAGTTCATGTCCTCTATCATTCTCTTACATACCTGAAACAAAAAAAAAAAAAATATAATAATATTAAATTTATAAAGTAAGTTTTGTTTTTAAAAATGTAAGCTTGATATAGAGCACATTTATTTATATTACGCCTAAATATAAAAAATAAAGTCAAATCAAATTTAAAAATTTAAGTATTTTACTTCTTAGAAATATAATAAAATTACTTTTGTGATTTTCATTTTGTATTAAATTTCGTAACCGAAAAATGTTTGCAGTATCTTCTATGGTAATGTCAATATAAAGGATACAATCCAATCATATATAACAAAATTTAGTTTGAGAACTGTCCACTACGTGACGTTGTTAAATAAGTGGTATAGCCAGGGTATAAAGTAATGTGTGAGATGGCCGGTAAATTATAGGTATCAAGAAATATAAGATATTGACAAAAAACAAGTTCTTGCAAAAGGTTTTCCAGAAATCTTAGAGTTAGCGTAATTAACCAATAAGGCTTTAAGGGTTTTATGGCTACATAACTAACTTGTACAAGTTAGTTTTTAGCGTTAAAACTACGAGAAAAAGTTATATAGAGTAGTTAACGATTTTTCGGTTCAGTCTGTGCGACAATGCAAGTCGAATATTATAAGCTTTAAAAATCGAGAATCGAAGAAAAATTTACAAAGTTTCATTAATTTATCCAAATCTTGTATACTATGCATTGTTGTGCGATAATAAAAAATAATGAAACTTCGTCAATTTTTCTTCTATTCTCAATTTTTAAAGCTTATAATATTCGACTTGCATTTTCGCACAGACGTACGCGTAAAAATCGTTAACTATTCTATATAATTTTTTCTCGTAGTGTTTAAACACTAAAAAATAACTCGTGTAGGAACTGCGTAGCCATAACATTCTTAAGAAGGGAATAAATGAGAATATACAGGGTGTGACATTTTAATTGACGCACCCGAAAATTTCAAAGACGGCGTCTCCTAGAAAAAAATGATTCAAACAAAAGTTGTAGGGTACGGAGGGGGCCAACTGATAATGACCTTCACTTTGACCTTGAGGTCAAGGATCAAGGTCATTTTAAGGTCAAATCGATTTTTTGCATAGGAACCCCCACTTTTGACCCCGGAAATGGAAGGAGCGGCAAATTTTATGTTCAAATATGACCTTGACCCTAACTTCAAACTCAAAGGTCAACATAATGTAAAGAAGGAAATCAGTCAATGCATTCAAACATTTGGAAAACTACACAGCCTACACAAGAAAATGTTTTGTACAAAAGCTGAGTGTAGGGGGGAGGGGGCAACTGACCATGATATTGATCTTCAGGTCAACATTACGATGGGGCCTTGACATAGACGTCAAGATCCAGGATAAAGATCGAAGAGATCCAAGAAGGACAAAGACCTATTCCAGCTTTACCCAGACACAACGACGTAGACGTGATAGGAAAATATTTCGTTGGAGTGCTCAATTTTTCTAAGCCCCCTTGCCTTTCACGTTCCGGGGTACTTTTTGTTGTCGTGAGTCCCCTCGCCTCTCACGTTCCGGGGTGCTTTCTGTTGTCGTGAGTCCCCTCACCTCTCACGTTCCGGAGTAATTTACTTTTTCAATATCAATCAATGTCAACCTCGTAATAGTTGTTCAAAGTTAGCACCATTAGCTTCGAGACATAAGTTGATTCTAATTTGAAAATTATCAACAGTCTTCAGCAGTACGTTTCTTGGAATTGCCGCACAAGCTTCTCTTATTCGATTTTTCATGTCTTCTCTTGTAATTGGCGCTTCCTCATACACTTTATCTTTTATGAATCCCCACAAAAAAAATCAAGCGATGTCATATCAGGTGATCGGGCAGGCCAAGAAACTGGACCTGCTTGTCCTATCCATCTTTGCGGATACACGTTATTCAAAAAGTCCCGCACGATTCGTGCATAATGCGGCCCTGCACCATCTAATTGAACGTACATTTTTGTCTCGTTGCTAAATCAACATTTTCAAGCATACCAGGTAAGTGCTCACTAAGCATCTCTCGAAAAATAGCTCCTGTTACATTTCTATCAAAAAAGTATGAGCCAGTTAGATAACAATTTACGATGCCACACCAGACCATTAAACTCCAACGGTGTTGGTTATCAACTTGTCGATACCAATGAAGATTAACCTCTGAGTAATAATGGCAATTGTGTCTATTAAGTTCGCCGTTATTTTTGAAAGTAGCTTCATCGCTAAACACTACAAACCTAAAGAAGTCATGATCCTCCTCAATTTTTCGTAAAGCTCAATTACAAAAATTTAAACGCTCTTGATGATCATTGGGAGTTAAGGCTTACACTAATACTATGTGATATGCGTGGAATTTCACTTTTTTGATAATTCTTGAAACAGTTTTAAAAGGAATACCTGACTCTCTTGAAATGATTCAACAACTTGTGTGCGGATTTAGGTGAATGTAAGCTAAAATTACAAGAACACGTGTATCATTTTCGTCGTATACACGACTTGGACGTTGTCGACTTAAGTAGCCATTCTGAGCTCTCAACTTTAGTCTTTGAATGGTTCTATCATTAGGATGTCGTCGATCTGGGTAACGCTCTGCATATCGTCTAGCAGCAGCTCGGTAACTACCATGACATTCACCGAAAATTATCAACATATCAACAATTTCAGCTGGTGGGTAATTCGCCATAATTTTTGACAAAAAATTGTTGTTAAATTTGAAGCAAAATGAAAAATTATAATTAAAACTTAAGAACAAATTGTAAAAATTGTTATTTTGGTCAATTCTGACCAGATCCGTTGGGAGCTGGAAAGAAAATAGACTACGATGCTAAGTAGTTGCAACGTTTCGTCGACAAACCCGTCGACGAAACGTTGCAACTACTTAGCATCGTAGTCTATTTTCTTTCCTGCTCCCAACGGATCTGGTCAGAATTGACCAAAATAACAATTTTTACATTAGACAATGGGGAGTAAAATTGTGAATACAATTACAAACTCAAGTTAAGAACAAATTATTGAACTGTGGACAATAAAGAGCGGAGACTCCACAAAATAATGTATGTCTGTCGTATTAACTGAATGCGCAAACTTTCGGGTGCGTCAATTAAAATGACACACCCTGTATGTAAAACACGATTGTTACTCTGCGTAATAATTATTTTTAGTATCGATACATATTATCATCACTCTGAGGAATCGTTATTTGGGTTTAGCATGGTAAAATACATAAATATTGACTAGTAGACTGAAATATTTATCTATTATTTTTATACTATCATTATTATTATTATCATGTTAAGGCATTGTATGCATTATTTAATTTAAATTTTAACATAAGAAAAACTATTATCTTAACAATGATTGCTTTTTATAGGCTTTAAAAAAAAACACGTTTTTGTTAAAAACAAAAGAGCCGTAATAGCTAATGTATTTTTTTTAAATATAGGTAATTTTATACTCTTTGAACTGCTATTTGTCCGATTCAAATACATCTATCATTAAAAAAACGCCAAAATCAATTCTTTGAAAATCAAAAATTCACCATAAAACAAAAACACATCGGCAAAACAAAAAATGGATTTTTTCCAAAATTTGGACAAAAAAAAAACAAAAAAAAAATGAGCTTTAGTAGATTACATACACACACACACATACAGATCCATCGATACAGACATTTTCTAAAATCACGTCATTCAAATTTCTAACACCTCAAATGATGTTTGTACAGCGATTTAACAAAACTTAGGTGCTTGAAATTTCGAACGTTCATAGTGAACGAAAGATTTTTGCCATTTTCAAATTTAGCCGAATTTGGCTACTTAATACATTTAAAATCGGATAATAACTGTATTTCTTCACTTGTCATTCTTGCAGTCACCAGTAAACCACACTCCGGGGAATTCTAACCAGAATTAGAAACTTTAAGTTAATATTTCGTTCATTATGAACGTTCGGAATTTCAAACACGTTAATAACTGTATCTTTTCACTTTTCACTCTTGCAGTACCACTAAAACCACTCCGACGAATTCTAACCAAAATTAGAAACTATAAGTTAATATTTCGTTCATTATGAACGTTCAGAATTTCAAATACCTCAAAACTTAAAATTTTATTATTACAAAACTTCCTCTAAGAGGAAGCAAAAAAATTATCAACAACCTCACGAATTCCTTCCGATCACATAAACCAAATAATATCCAAAACTTGAGCAACTCTAATAACGACCACAGCTCTTGAACCGAAAAAAAGCTGAGCAGCGATTTTCCGAAACTGCACGTGCACCGAAATTAACCTACTTGCCGCGACGGAAAGTACCTCTGTCGGCGGCGCATGGGGGAGGGAGAAAAACTCGCGTGCGGGGGAGTCAGAGGTCGAGGTAACCTCGTTTCGCGCGCGGGGAATGCACACGTCCGGTTGTGTGCGAAATGGCCGGGCACGCGATCGCGGATGAATGACGAGTGCGGGCCTATGTGGGTTGAGGCGAGGGAGAGAGAGAGACTGAATGAATGGGCTCGAGGTGCGCACTAGGCTGCTGCCTGCTTTTGACGAGGAAGTTAAGAAGGAGGATTGTTAGGTCGTGATTGTTTGCCGGTTATGGGGCAACTGTTGTGTTGAATTCATATTTGACGATGAGTTTGAATTTTTCATTAACGTGTAGGTAAAGCAGTAATAGATTCGCCATCACTTTGCTTGGCAAAGGTTGTGTTGATGAAGAAATATTTTAATCAACCTATGTAAAATGATTTTTTAATTTCCTGTTATATTAATGTTGTAATGATAAGTGATTCGTTAACTTTAGAAAATGTCAAAAAAGTATTACAAAATTTATTATTACCATCGATTTTATTTGTTTGATTAATATGATGTAATGCGCTTCGCACATTATTTTGAATTTACTAGAGAAAATTAAAATATACAATATACATTTTTAGTGAACCAGCCCATGCTTTTTAAAATAATCAATTTCACACAAGACTATACAAATGCAATTAGCTAGCATTTATAAGTTGTTTTTGGGTTACATATTTCCGAAGTATCTCCTCAAAAAATCAGTGATCAATCGATTTAGAACGATTTGTAAACTGATCAAGAAAATAGTATATTGTGTATCAACACTAGTTTTGAGAAATTTTTTGTTCACATATGTGCCTATACACATGATTACTGTGTAGATCCTGTACAGAAATTCTCCACATTGCTGCCCCAGCAAGTCTAATTTTACCTACTGCTTTCTCTTACAAATAATAATATTGATACTCTCTTGACACTTTTTGCACGCATTAACTCAGAATACATCCCCAAAGCTCAACTTTATCTAGCACTACCACTGACAGCCAATACTATCAATCGTTCCTCCGAGTACTTCTGGGATGAGTAGGGAGATTCCTAACGAGAAGATTTTTAGTTCAGTTTAAATGTTCACTCCTGCAGAGTGCATGGAAACCTTTTTCTGGTTTCAGTTGAGAACCTTCAAAACGATAAACTAATGCGAGAGAGAAAGTTTCCGCGACCCTTTCATCGGAACTTAATACCTAAACTTTTCCACTTTCCTCGCTCCGTCGCCGTTCAATACCTGGCTTATTGACCGCTTGTATATTAAATTGTACACTTGCACGCGATTTCTACTAACGGTTAGCTCTCAAATTAAAAAATGATGGATTTGTTGTGAAGCCAATTTATTCGTGATTTGGTTGGTGGGAGTAATGGGTTGCTAGGTTACGAAAACAAAAATGACCGACTTTCATTGTATTTTGTTGTGAATGTGCGTTTTATCAAGTACTGTTTGAATATGTTACAACCGGTTCTTTAGTTTTGAAATTTTCAATGATATTTCGATTTTTCGCAAGTAAAACAAAAAAATGACACATAAAGCCTTGCAAAACTGTGAAAATAAAAAAAATTGAATCCTGGAAAAAGGATTTGATTTCTCGTAAAAACAGTGTCGCAAAAGATTGGCAAATATTTGGAACCTAATATTTTATTTTTAATTGCAAAGCAGAACTTCTACAGTTTTGTTTTGAAATATGTAAATTCAAAAAAGTAAAAGAGTTAAACATTCAAAATAGAGGTTATAATGTTTTTCCGTCCAAAAGCGGAGAGAACACCTTTTTAAAGTTTCAGACAGTTCGAAACTTTGTTACCACTACTTGAAGTCTATTAAAATTTAATTCAGATGAAAGTTTTAGGCACTTGTCTCCAAACTGCAAAAGCTAGTTTCATATTTAAGTTCTAATTACTTGCAAAATAACTTAAGGTTCATTAGATTTTTCAATTCTCGATTTTATAATCTTTTCAAATAATTAATAAAAAATGTTTGATTAATTTCACTATAATAGTATCATATTGACGTTGATTTATATATTCTGTTAAGGGGATGCAGTAGACCTACTTGCCGTCAAACACTTCCAACATCAATGGTTTCATTTTACGATAAAACGATCAATCAAAATGAGTCTTTCCTTTTGAGCATCATCGTATTTATGCAAAACTGAGAGTGAAAAACTGCCAAATCCGATGTATTATTCTTGCTTAAAACAAAAATTTCGAGGTAAACATTTTTTTCGGTATTTCTTCTATTTTCCGTGTTTCCACTGTTCATTTTCCACAAATACGATGATCCCAAAAATGAAAATTCATTTCAATTGATAGTTCAGGCGAAAAAACAAAGCCCCTTGAAAACAATCCAGCGACGCTACTTTTTCTTCGCAACTTCACCGTTAACCTACTCCCAAAAAAATCTACCGACCACTTTGCACCGTCTCTCTTCACTTTTTACCTCGTCAAAAGGACCAATTATTCTCTCTACCCCACACACACACAGCCACGTACGACGGTTGTTTCCGATAACCGCTCGCGCCGCTTATAAATCATGCCAACAGGCGCGCGCGTCCGCTGGCGGAGGGGCGAGAAAAAAGACGGCTGCGCAGCTAATCCGCCATCGGTACATATAATACACGTCCGCCTGCGCGCAGTAGTCCGAGCGGCGGTGGCGGCGGCGCGATTCGGTCCGGTCTTGTATCAGATAGCGCGCGCGTGCGCGTGTGGGTCGTCGCGACGACGTATGTTACGTGCGTCCCCTCTCTGTGTATATACTACGCACGCGAAAATGAGCGATCGCACCGCGGATGGATTTGCTAATTTGCTCCGCAGCTCGTTATATGCTGTACGGAGAAAGAGCAGATGTCGTACGTAGGTACATACGTATATATATATGGATGTACGTAGGAGAGGAAAGAGGCTGCGCGCGTATGGGTGTATCGGTGAACAGTGCACGAGGGTTGTACGTATGTAAATGGGGTGTGTTTGTTTTGTTTTCGACTGGGGGAGAAAAATTCGCTGGCAGCCTGGTGTGGTTGTCGGTCTGTACGGATGTCGCGTGTAACAGATAAGCCGGCCAAGAGTAGATATGCGAATGTTGCTTTTTTGTCGGGTAATGTGTTTCGTGAATGCCGTATTAAATGATAAGTAAATAACAGGGGTGATAAATATTTATAAATATGAGAGGGGATTTTGACGAGCTAAAAGGATGGGAAAAGAGAAATAAGCGGTGCATAAACTGGGAGTCATTCTGATTGAAAGCAGGTTGCGTTGGCTATATGTTTAATGGTTAGCGGAATTCAAGCTGACGGATTGTGCGGTTCAACGTGAGATTTGATATGTGATTGATACTTTTTTAAGTTGATTCTTTACATATTATTTTAATTATTAAACTTATTGTAATAGGAGGAAATATTGTTATTTACTGATTCTAATCACAGTTATATATCTAAAAAGACCAGCATTTAATTTGTTACTGCAGAACAACGTCAAAATGCCGTTTATCACAATCATTTATGACTAATAAGTAACAGGCGCAGCATGACTCATGCTTCATTTTTTATATCATTGATTTTTCGTAAAAACAATGGTTAGTCAGACGCTGTTTCAATGAGTTAATTTGTAGTTTTAATTGAAAATAAATTAAAACTGGTAAAAGTTTGATCTGGTAGAAATTCATTTATTGAAAAGTTTAATTTTTCATGTCAACGAATCTGAAAAATATATTTTTAAAAGTGTGTTGAACATTACAGCAGAAAACTGGTATTCATTGGTTTACTTTATTTGTCCATCAAATAATGGGTTATAAATAATATGTAATAAGTTGATCGTAATTTTTCCAGACTACTACACTGAGAAAAAAATTGTGTAATTTTTATAATTTTTATAGGAAAATTTACTATACTGGAGGGGAATCTCACCACAAGATGTCAGTTTAATAGTTTTTATAAAACAGTATAATAATTTTTAGACTTTCTCGAAAAAATTTCAGAAAAAAATTTTTTTCAGCCATTTTATTCGTTTTATTAAGAACTTATTAAGAATAATGGGTCTGAAGTTTCCAACGTTGTAGCGCAACAAATTAAAAAAATATTTGATTTTACTTCAAGTTTATAATAATTAATATTAATTTTGCTTGTAGATTTATTATTTTATAGTATCAAATAAGTTTATAACAAAGATTTAGATAAAATTTCCGTTGTTTAATAACTTTAATCAATTATAAAAAATTATTTCGTTGTACTCCAACGATGTAAACTTCAGACCCATTAAGAATAAATAGATATGATTAAATAATATTAAATTTAAACGATGAAAAAAATCTGGTCGGAATGGGGAATCGAACCTGGGCCTCCGAATTGACAAGCGAACTTCTTACCATTTGAGCCATTGGCGAACACTTACATGATCTAATTCGAATCGTCTACATATGTTACAGTATAACAATACTTATAAAAGTGAATTATTCTTATCAAACTTTAAAAACAAATTGAATATTAATCTATGGATAATTATTTAAGTGTTGATCAAAGTAATTAATAAAAAAACTTATCTATACTATATCTAAAGCAAGTTTACTTCAACAAAATTGCAGGTTAGAACGAGTCGGCGCGATGTTATGTTGTTTTGATGATAGCGCGCATGCGCAGTGCAGTGCGTACTCCTAAATTACTATACTGTACAGGAAAAATTTTTATCCAATATAATAAAATTTACTAGTTTTCTAGGTAAAATTTATATTAAAGTTTTGTAAAATTTATGAAATCTAATTTTCATCATGCTGTTTAGTAATTTTTTTTTTACTTTTGTATAATAACTTTTATTAACTTTT
This sequence comes from Torymus aiolomorphi, assembly GCA_036365515.1. Taxonomy (NCBI): domain Eukaryota; kingdom Metazoa; phylum Arthropoda; class Insecta; order Hymenoptera; family Torymidae; genus Torymus; species Torymus aiolomorphi. Next base: position 21,857,457 of record CM070873.1, on the reverse strand, counting down.
TAGTAATTTTTTCATACTTTTAGTGTAAAAGTTATTAGAATTTTAGTAAATATCTCATTTGTGCGATCTTCTGGTAGGATTCTCCGCTCAGTATAGTAATTTTTCCTATAAGTATTGTAAACATTCTAAAACTTTTTTCTCAGTGTAATTTTGCTGCTAGTACTATAGGCCCCACCTAAAACCGGCAACCAGCTAAGGTCAATAACCCTACACATAGATTATCTCATGTTCTTAACATTTCCTTGTCCCCCAAATCCAACCCATTAAGACCCTTTACCTCCCCCTCTTCGACAATCCACCAAAGTAGGTAAGCTAGGAGAGTTCTGCCCCACTCTTATACATGGGCAGTATATCTATATATAGTATTTCCCCTAGACACTACTGCGCATGCGCGTACTTTCCCGCGTTGGATTCAAATATCTGCGCACACTGATTTCTGTAATTTGAGACGGTCTTGTTGGGATAGTATATCTATAGTTTTCCCCTAGATACCACTGCACGTACCCCCTACCCGCGACACTCTCGTGTGATTATCTCGTTCTCTCGCGTAAGATATACATGCGCACTATGTGTGTGTGTGTGTGTGTGTGTGTGTGTATCCCTAGACAAACCACAAATTTCACTAGAACATTTTAGTCCTCGAAATTTCCCTAGGCTAACCCTCATTGGTGTACGCAAGGTACTATATACATAATAATTCCCATGAATTTTTGCACGATTTATGTATGCAGGTACTATATCTATATATATAATATTACCTCCTAAAGTATTCGCATAAAGAATAGCATACTACATTGAATTATTTGAGACGGTCTTGTTGGGATAATATATCTATATATAGTTTTCCCCCAGATACTGCTGCACGTACCCCCTACCCGCGACACCCTAGTGTGATTCACATTATCTCATTCTCTCGTGTAAGATATACATGAGCACTATGTGTGTGTGTGTGTGTGTGTGTGTGTGTGTGTGTGTGTGTGTAGTAATATAGAATTTATTTATCAATTGAAGGAAACAGTGATATAGAATATTCATGAAGTTTATTAAACATAATTTTTACAGTTTTTCATATTATATTAGCATTAGATTGAATATAAGTGATATATAAGATAACTTCTTTTATTTATAAACCAACATTTACAATCAATCTTCATTAATTTCAATAGTTTTGTAGTGCCCCCAAGGTAAAGTATCTGTTTCCCCAGGTATTAAGTATCGCTTATCATCGTAGGGACTTAAAGCTAACTTTTTTTGTCTTACAGTTTGTACTACATGTGCTTTAGATTGTATTATACACTGCTCTCTGTGTTGTGTTGACAAATTTAATAAACAATCAACATAGTCATCAAAAGTAATGGTTCTATCAACAACTCCAGTTTTAACACCTTTAACTTTTTAATATGATCTTGGCCATTTACACGAATACTATACATTTTACTACGTAACCCAACGAACTCTGTCATAATTTGGCCATTACATTCATCTTTCATTAGGCCTACAACTTTCTTATTGACTTGAGGAATTCCAAAAATGTTATCAACTGGGTAGTCAGAAGTATCAAAATTTGAAATGTCACGTTTTATCACTTTATATATATCTTCATCATTTATTTCATATATTAAACTATCAGTATCGGTATACAACAGTTTGCAGCGATCCTCGAATTGCTTCTTCATGTAGTTGTAGTGAAAATCATATACCAAAGTCTTTGATAAATCCAATACACAAAGACCTACATAAATTGGCTTATTCATGTATACTTCTGTCTTCTCTAATTCTATGAGAACAAGGTTTTCATCAATGATTGTACGGCTATGGAATTCTGGTCGTGCAATAAGAGCTTCTGCTCCATATCGACCTTCCCATTTGGTCAGTAATTTAACATTAACTCTTTTTCTTATATTTTCCATAGTCTTTCCGAAAACAGCATTGTTCATTAATTTGTAGAGATTTTTCTCAAAGTCATTTTTAGCTCCTTGTCTCATTTTACTATTTAGATCGATATATTCTTTTAGCCAGGGTCTTTGATTAAATTTCATTACTCTGTGAATTTTTGTTAGTTTTAATCCATTTGTAAGAGCTTGCTTTAAGTTACGATAATGAAGTACATATCGCAATTTTGTTTCAACAGTTGTAAGCAATTTAGCTTGTGAGGAGCCTGGTGGCTTCTTATGCTCTGCACAAAATGGTAAATCTTTGTGTACATCATGTAAATTTTCTGGATATTCCAAATCAACTTCAAGTATATAGCCTATTGGAGCATCATCTGGAATATTGAAATTTATATGCTCTATATCTTCAATCCATTGAAAGCCGCCATATGGTAAAGACTGTTGCATAGCCCAACCATAAAGATTGTTTACATCGAAATACATGAGGTGCTTAGAGTTTTTATCTACATCATAGTCACTACCCATGTATTTGTTATTAGCTCGGGCATAACGATTTGAACACTGACTTATTCCACCTCGTATTCCACGCTCAATAAACATAAGTTGATCAATATCAGTGAGCAACTCAAGCTGTATATTTGTATACTTCAACATGGCATCCCAAGTTAGGCCTGGAGTTGTATAATAGTGTGCTGGATCTAAGCCATAGGCTTTAAGACAGCTGTTGCGAAAATTTTCAAACACCTCTGCCAAGAGTAGTACATCGGTTTTTAAGTACAAGTCTGCATATTCACCTAAATTTGTTATATTAAATGCTATCCAAACATTTTTGGCATGTTCATAATCTTCATCAGATATGTGACTGCTATTTAATTTGCTATAAAAGTCATCTTTCGTTGGCAGTCTTGAAACTTCAAGTTTTTCTTTAGAGTCTAGATAATCATAAGGAAAGACACCCTTTCTTCTCAACAGTTGAAATTTTTCTTCAGTTAATACTTCATCTTTAGAGAACTCTTGCCGCAAAATTCTAAGTTCCTCGAGGTATGATGATAGTTTATCCAGCGATGATGCCATGAATCGGTAGGAGTCAATAAATCTAAAGTTTATGTCACTTCCTTCGATGTGCTTGGTAAATGAGATGAAACGTTCTTTATTTAACGGTAAAGATTAACCCGACCAGGAAAACCTTGAGCAATAGCCTTGATGAGAAAGTGGGAGTCATAGCCAGTTAAATTGTGGAATATAACCGGAATACTGCATGACTCTTGGTAATTGAGGTTACATTTTTCATGCGCTGCTCCTCGATATCTGAAACATATAACAATAATAAATTAAAGTAATATGTTTAAGTAATGAGGATGCATATTTAACCTTACCTTCCAGTCAGATGACAGTGATCTCGAACACGCTCCTCGCCCAAGGGTTTCTCACAAATATGACAAGTTTTTGTGCATTGGAATGCTTGTTCTTGTTCCAATGTTAACATTTCCATAGGTATTGCACATTCTAAGGCAGTCTCTACATTCTCAGCTAAAACTTGCAATTCCCTTGCAAACCATTCAGCAGGGCTCGGTCCTCTGTAGCTACGGTAATATGATAGAGAGTTATCATAGCTACATTTTAAGTAGTACCCCACACTGAATGCCTCATGCTTTTGATAAGCGTTCCCAACTTGTATAGGTTTCAAGAGACACTCAAAATCTGCATAAATGACAAATGGTACTTTCTCTTTATTATTATAATTTTTAAATTGTAAAATTTGGTCTCTTGGTGTAGGTAAGTTCACTCTACACTTATTGATTTGCGCACAATCTTGTTCATGATATTCTAATTTAGAGATATCTCTAAAGTAATGTAGGCATCTATCACATAAATATTTTCGGCCATTACGTTTTGAAAGTTGTGAAGATACCAAGCGAGATAAGTCTTTGATCCAAACATAATGAGATATAACTATAGTATCTTCCTCCAGCTCTTCTTCTTCATCCTCATCCTCATAATTATTTTGTATCAGAAGAAGGTTTACATGTGTTTCCTTCTTAAATGTTGTTATATGCAGTGGCGCAACTTTAAATTTTCCACTACACTTTTTTAAAATGTAAATATTCGTCGAGAGATTATTTTGTTTTTCAAACTTTGGAATTTGTTTTGGTCTTACAGGAAATTCTATTCCTGTAAAATTTAATTCGTTCTCATATTGCTTATATTCTTTCACTCGATCTGAATGGTGCACAGAATGCAAGGCCGATAGTATTGCCCATTTGAAACATGCATTGTCTTCATTTTGCACATTAACACATGCTTTTTTTCCTTTTTATAAAATCTGGTAAGTCAATGTAATAACTTCCATGAATTGGATTAAATTTATTTATATGTACACTCAAGTTAAGAATTGTATGAAGCGACCATCCTGAATCTCGCTCTTCAAATTCTTCCATATCTCTTAATATGGGCTGTTTAACGTTTGTTGTAAACCATTGTTTTAAATCTGTTGTTTGCGAAATCGATTCAGCTTTCGTATTAAAATATTTCATTTCAATTATTTCTTCATCAGCTTTCGTTATCACATATTCAGATGCCAGCACTGTATATACTTTAAGATTATTTTCTTTCTTCAATGCATTTATAATTCGAATTTTAAACAATCTCTCAGCATCTTTCATAAATCCAGTAGCGTCTAAGTTCTTTAAGTTTGTAATAACACCCGATCTGATTCGTTCATTAAATGCACATTTAAGATCTTGCCATTTTACTCTGTCTAGTAATCTTTTGCGTAAACCCTCTCCTCCTTTTAGTAAACTTTTTAGTTTCAATTGATGAGATTTCAATAATCCAATCGTAGATAAGTATTTTTGTTTCTCTGGAACTGTAGCTTCAACTTTTCGCAATAATTTGCTCAAAAATTTGATATTTTGTGTTGTATATTTTATCAATTTTGGAATCTCGCTTTTATCAATTTTACCACTTTGTAGCAGTTGCATAACTTCTCGCGTACGCTCAACGATTTTTTACACTCGTAAGCAGACATGTTGATTTTTCTAAGAACAGTTGTCAACTATTCGAAAACGCGTTGTGTGCGCTCTTTTATACTTTTTACTAGTGTTAATTTGCCTCTCTTCGCTGCTTCTCGATTTCTGTTGGGTTTCGAGATCGATTCGAGATTTCGAGATACCTCGCAAAACCGAACGAATATCGATCGCTTAAGGAAATTCAATAATAATGATAATAACCCCTGAAAGAGATTCTCTTTTACACTGAAAGAATTGCAGCAGCTACGTCGTATTTATAGGGTCTGTATGACGCAAAAATTGATTGGAATCTCTGATAATCTCGTTCTAGAACCTTACAGAAATAAACTGTTTACAAGACCCCTTTTAATTTGATATCCTTTGCATACATTCAAGAGACACAACCTGCAAAATTCTAAGAAGTGCGTTATACCCTTTGATATACCGCAAACAATGCTTAAATACAGAAGAGTTGTTGAGGAAACGGCTGTAATTTGATACCTCTTCAATATGCCACACTTATTTATCATATAGAATTCTTCGCAATATTTCTTTTAACTTGATACCCATACACTTGTTATCTACAAGTCAAAGCATTGGAACGTTTACCCTTTGATATACCGCAAAAATTCTTTAAGCAAAGACTTGTTGACAATAAAAGGTTGTAATGTAATACCTCTTCGGTATATTGTTATTGTTCCAAAATTCCAGGAACTATTAATAAAATTAATATAAATTTAGTAATATAATAAGAAGTTTGGATGAGGGGATTATAATTTCGAAGAATTAAGTTTATTATGTATTGTATGAATTTCATTGTAAATTAAAGTATTAAGTAGCTAATAAGAAAGTGCGCCTTCTTACAAATGCACAAATTATTAAATTTCATTTATATATCTCAAAATTGTATGCGAAATCTCAGCAATAAACTCGTGCTCAAATAAAAGAAATCCTATACCTCGCGAACGGCTTGAGATATCGAAAAAATAAGCGAATTTTGATTCTCTCACGAGAAGCGATTATAAGGGCTGTCAATTCATTGGTATTGTCGTATAAAACTTTTATTAATAATTTAAACATTTTTAATTCTGTAAGTAAGCCGAAAGAGTGTGAATAAGGAGAGCGCAATTGAAATACTCCCGAGTTCCAAGAATCACGCCGTGCGAATATCGGAACAAAGAGGAGGTGCGATAGATAACGCATTGCATGCATGTGGACATCAATATACGTTCGTTAGAAGGAGAATTTTTAATAGGCAAAATATTACACCATGTGTGTGTGTGTGTGTGTGTGTGCGTTAGAAGTTATTGTGTATTAAGATGATGATACATTCTTTTTCACATACACACACACGCACACACACACACACATGGTGTAATATTTTGCCTATTAAAAATTCTCCTTCTAACGAACGTATATTGATGTCCACATGCATGCAATGCGTTATCTATCGCACCTCCTCTTTGTTCCGATATTCGCACGGCGTGATTCTTGGAACTCGGGAGTATTTCAATTGCGCTCTCCTTATTCACACTCTTTCGGCTTACTTACAGAATTAAAAATGTTTAAATTATTAATAAAAGTTTTATACGACAATACCAATGAATTGACAGCCCTTATAATCGCTTCTCGTGAGAGAATCAAAATTCGCTTATTTTTTCGATATCTCAAGCCGTTCGCGAGGTATAGGATTTCTTTTATTTGAGCACGAGTTTATTGCTGAGATTTCGCATACAATTTTGAGATATATAAATGAAATTTAATAATTTGTGCATTTGTAAGAAGGCGCACTTTCTTATTAGCTACTTAATACTTTAATTTACAATGAAATTCATACAATACATAATAAACTTAATTCTTCGAAATTATAATCCCCTCATCCAAACTTCTTATTATATTACTAAATTTATATTAATTTTATTAATAGTTCCTGGAATTTTGGAACAATAACAATATACCGAAGAGGTATTACATTACAACCTTTTATTGTCAACAAGTCTTTGCTTAAAGAATTTTTGCGGTATATCAAAGGGTAAACGTTCCAATGCTTTGACTTGTAGATAACAAGTGTATGGGTATCAAGTTAAAAGAAATATTGCGAAGAATTCTATATGATAAATAAGTGTGGCATATTGAAGAGGTATCAAATTACAGCCGTTTCCTGTCAACAACTCTTCTGTATTTAAGCATTGTTTGCGGTATATCAAAGGGTATAACGCACTTCTTAGAATTTTGCAGGTTGTGTCTCTTGAATGTATGCAAAGGATATCAAATTAAAAGGGGGTCTTGTAAACAGTTTATTTCTGTAAGGTTCTAGAACGAGATTATCAGAGATTCCAATCAATTTTTGCGTCATACAGACCCTATAAATACGACGTAGCTGCTGCAATTCTTTCAGTGTAAAAGAGAATCTCTTTCAGGGGTTATTATCATTATTATTGAATTTCCTTAAGCGATCGATATTCGTTCGGTTTTGCGAGGTATCTCGAAATCTCGAATCGATCTCGAAACCCAACAGAAATCGAGAAGCAGCGAAGAGAGGCAAATTAACACTAGTAAAAAGTATAAAAGAGCGCACACAACGCGTTTTCGAATAGTTGACAACTGTTCTTAGAAAAATCAACATGTCTGCTTACGAGTGTAAAAAAATCGTTGAGCGTACGCGAGAAGTTATGCAACTGCTACAAAGTGGTAAAATTGATAAAAGCGAGATTCCAAAATTGATAAAATATACAACACAAAATATCAAATTTTTGAGCAAATTATTGCGAAAAGTTAAAGCTACAGTTCCAGAGAAACAAAAATACTTATCTACGATTGGATTATTGAAATCTCATCAATTGAAACTAAAAAGTTTACTAAAAGGAGGAGAGGGTTTACGCAAAAGATTACTAGACAGAGTAAAATGGCAAGATCTTAAATGTGCATTTAATGAACGAATCAGATCGGGTGTTATTACAAACTTAAAGAACTTAGACGCTACTGGATTTATGAAAGATGCTGAGAGATTGTTTAAAATTCGAATTATAAATGCATTGAAGAAAGAAAATAATCTTAAAGTATATACAGTGCTGGCATCTGAATATGTGATAACGAAAGCTGATGAAGAAATAATTGAAATGAAATATTTTAATACGAAAGCTGAATCGATTTCGCAAACAACAGATTTAAAACAATGGTTTACAACAAACGTTAAACAGCCCATATTAAGAGATATGGAAGAATTTGAAGAGCGAGATTCAGGATGGTCGCTTCATACAATTCTTAACTTGAGTGTACATATAAATAAATTTAATCCAATTCATGGAAGTTATTACATTGACTTACCAGATTTTATAAAAAGGAAAAAAGCATGTGTTAATGTGCAAAATGAAGACAATGCATGTTTCAAATGGGCAATACTATCGGCCTTGCATTCTGTGCACCATTCAGATCGAGTGAAAGAATATAAGCAATATGAGAACGAATTAAATTTTACAGGAATAGAATTTCCTGTAAGACCAAAACAAATTCCAAAGTTTGAAAAACAAAATAATCTCTCGACGAATATTTACATTTTAAAAAAGTGTAGTGGAAAATTTAAAGTTGCGCCACTGCATATAACAACATTTAAGAAGGAAACACATGTAAACCTTCTTCTGATACAAAATAATTATGAGGATGAGGATGAAGAAGAAGAGCTGGAGGAAGATACTATAGTTATATCTCATTATGTTTGGATCAAAGACTTATCTCGCTTGGTATCTTCACAACTTTCAAAACGTAATGGCCGAAAATATTTATGTGATAGATGCCTACATTACTTTAGAGATATCTCTAAATTAGAATATCATGAACAAGATTGTGCGCAAATCAATAAGTGTAGAGTGAACTTACCTACACCAAGAGACCAAATTTTACAATTTAAAAATTATAATAATAAAGAGAAAGTACCATTTGTCATTTATGCAGATTTTGAGTGTCTCTTGAAACCTATACAAGTTGGGAACGCTTATCAAAAGCATGAGGCATTCAGTGTGGGGTACTACTTAAAATGTAGCTATGATAACTCTCTATCATATTACCGTAGCTACAGAGGACCGAGCCCTGCTGAATGGTTTGCAAGGAATTGCAAGTTTTAGCTGAGAATGTAGAGACTGCCTTAGAATGTGCAATACCTATGGAAATGTTAACATTGGAACAAGAACAAGCATTCCAATGCACAAAAACTTGTCATATTTGTGAGAAACCCTTGGGCGAGGAGCGTGTTCGAGATCACTGTCATCTGACTGGAAGGTAAGGTTAAATATGCATCCTCATTACTTAAACATATTACTTTAATTTATTATTGTTATATGTTTCAGATATCGAGGAGCAGCGCATGAAAAATGTAACCTCAATTACCAAGAGTCATGCAGTATTCCGGTTATATTCCACAATTTAACTGGCTATGACTCCCACTTTCTCATCAAGGCTATTGCTCAAGGTTTTCCTGGTCGGGTTAATCTTTTACCGTTAAATAAAGAACGTTTCATCTCATTTACCAAGCACATCGAAGGAAGTGACATAAACTTTAGATTTATTGACTCCTACCGATTCATGGCATCATCGCTGGATAAACTATCATCATACCTCGAGGAACTTAGAATTTTGCGGCAAGAGTTCTCTAAAGATGAAGTATTAACTGAAGAAAAATTTCAACTGTTGAGAAGAAAGGGTGTCTTTCCTTATGATTATCTAGACTCTAAAGAAAAACTTGAAGTTTCAAGACTGCCAACGAAAGATGACTTTTATAGCAAATTAAATAGCAGTCACATATCTGATGAAGATTATGAACATGCCAAAAATGTTTGGATAGCATTTAATATAACAAATTTAGGTGAATATGCAGACTTGTACTTAAAAACCGATGTACTACTCTTGGCAGAGGTGTTTGAAAATTTTCGCAACAGCTGTCTTAAAGCCTATGGCTTAGATCCAGCACACTATTATACAACTCCAGGCCTAACTTGGGATGCCATGTTGAAGTATACAAATATACAGCTTGAGTTGCTCACTGATATTGATCAACTTATGTTTATTGAGCGTGGAATACGAGGTGGAATAAGTCAGTGTTCAAATCGTTATGCCCGAGCTAATAACAAATACATGGGTAGTGACTATGATGTAGATAAAAACTCTAAGCACCTCATGTATTTCGATGTAAACAATCTTTATGGTTGGGCTATGCAACAGTCTTTACCATATGGCGGCTTTCAATGGATTGAAGATATAGAGCATATAAATTTCAATATTCCAGATGATGCTCCAATAGGCTATATACTTGAAGTTGATTTGGAATATCCAGAAAATTTACATGATGTACACAAAGATTTACCATTTTGTGCAGAGCATAAGAAGCCACCAGGCTCCTCACAAGCTAAATTGCTTACAACTGTTGAAACAAAATTGCGATATGTACTTCATTATCGTAACTTAAAGCAAGCTCTTACAAATGGATTAAAACTAACAAAAATTCACAGAGTAATGAAATTTAATCAAAGACCCTGGCTAAAAGAATATATCGATCTAAATAGTAAAATGAGACAAGGAGCTAAAAATGACTTTGAGAAAAATCTCTACAAATTAATGAACAATGCTGTTTTCGGAAAGACTATGGAAAATATAAGAAAAAGAGTTAATGTTAAATTACTGACCAAATGGGAAGGTCGATATGGAGCAGAAGCTCTTATTGCACGACCAGAATTCCATAGCCGTACAATCATTGATGAAAACCTTGTTCTCATAGAATTAGAGAAGACAGAAGTATACATGAATAAGCCAATTTATGTAGGTCTTTGTGTATTGGATTTATCAAAGACTTTGGTATATGATTTTCACTACAACTACATGAAGAAGCAATTCGAGGATCGCTGCAAACTGTTGTATACCGATACTGATAGTTTAATATATGAAATAAATGATGAAGATATATATAAAGTGATAAAACGTGACATTTCAAATTTTGATACTTCTGACTACCCAGTTGATAACATTTTTGGAATTCCTCAAGTCAATAAGAAAGTTGTAGGCCTAATGAAAGATGAATGTAATGGCCAAATTATGACAGAGTTCGTTGGGTTACGTAGTAAAATGTATAGTATTCGTGTAAATGGCCAAGATCATATTAAAAAAGTTAAAGGTGTTAAAACTGGAGTTGTTGATAGAACCATTACTTTTGATGACTATGTTGATTGTTTATTAAATTTGTCAACACAACACAGAGAGCAGTGTATAATACAATCTAAAGCACATGTAGTACAAACTGTAAGACAAAAAAGTTAGCTTTAAGTCCCTACGATGATAAGCGATACTTAATACCTGGGGAAACAGATACTTTACCTTGGGGGCACTACAAAACTATTGAAATTAATGAAGATTGATTGTAAATGTTGGTTTATAAATAAAAGAAGTTATCTTATATATCACTTATATTCAATCTAATGCTAATATAATATGAAAAACTGTAAAAATTATGTTTAATAAACTTCATGAATATTCTATATCACTGTTTCCTTCAATTGATAAATAAATTCTATATTACTACACACACACACACACACACACACACACACACACACACACATAGTGCTCATGTATATCTTACACGAGAGAATGAGATAATGTGAATCACACTAGGGTGTCGCGGGTAGGGGGTACGTGCAGCAGTATCTGGGGGAAAACTATATATAGATATATTATCCCAACAAGACCGTCTCAAATAATTCAATGTAGTATGCTATTCTTTATGCGAATACTTTAGGAGGTAATATTATATATATAGATATAGTACCTGCATACATAAATCGTGCAAAAATTCATGGGAATTATTATGTATATAGTACCTTGCGTACACCAATGAGGGTTAGCCTAGGGAAATTTCGAGGACTAAAATGTTCTAGGGAAATTTGTGGTTGGTCTAGGGGATACACACACACACACACACACACACACATAGTGCTCATGTATATCTTACGCGAGAGAACGAGATAATCACACGAGAGTGTCGCGGGTAGGGGGTACGTGCAGTGGTATCTAGGGGAAAACTATAGATATACTATCCCAACAAGACCGTCTCAAATTACAGAAATCAGTGTGCGCAGATATTTGAATCCAACGCGGGAAAGTACGCGCATGCGCAGTAGTGTCTAGGGGAAATACTATATATAGATATACTGCCCATGTATAAGAGTGGGGCAGAACTCTCCTAGCTTACCTACTCACCAACTGACGATCGATCTCCCAGCAATTCCTCACCGCACCACCTCTCTCCTCTCTCCAGAAAACATCTCCGATAGCGAGAAGGACGAAACAGCGTCGCAGGAGAGCACGAGGAGGAATTCCGAGGAGATAGCGACGTACGCGCGTGTGCCCGGGGAGAGTATGGCAACGGCGGCGGCAGTTGGCGCGGATAACCGGATTGCGGAGAGGAGAATAACTTGGCCGACGCGCGGAACTTTGCCGCACAAGTTCGCCGGGACGCGGTGTGTAGCTCGCGGGGATGGGTTGGGATTGAGGCGTTTTGATAGGTTTTTCTTTTTAGTTGATTTGGTAGTGAGTCTATTTAGTCTAATGGCGAGTCTCGTAAACGATGAAGATAATTATATTGTCTTGTAAAAAGGTTATCGATGTCAAACACTAATACGTTGTGTGAAATTGTAGTCAAAATAGGCAAATTTACTGTACTCTTTTGTCAAATTTTCTTTATGATATATAAGTTTCCGAACTTGTAATAATTTTACGAAGCAGCGTAATAACATCTGAAATGTGGAAGATTGGTTATCTTTAAAGTTGGACATATGTACATTAATTAAAATTTTTATATTATTAGTACATTATTTCGCGAGTATTTGTTTTTTATATTTGATACAATTTTCACCCGACGTGAAAATGTACAAAAAGAAATATTTTTCTAAAAAGATTATTTTTGTGCGAAATAATAAAAAGACCAACGTGAGCAGCTCTTGAAAGCTACTGAACCGAAAATAAAATTCTAAAGGTAAAAGCTTTCGAAGTACAAAAAACTAAAATATCCGTATCTGAATCTCGCAAAAAATAGAGAAAAGTAAAAAACGTAATGTAAAGCGTTCATTATTCTGCATATTTTATTAACAATCATGGACTCTGAATGTATCATTTTATTATTTTATTTTCATCCTATAATTCTGAATGTTGGTTCCTTGTATTTTTAACGAAACTAACTTTTTTTAAATTTAATATTATAGAAAATAAGAAATATTTAAATATAATAAAAATCTTAGTATAAGTTCTAAATCTTAATGCGACAAAACAGAATTTGACGCAAAAATTGAAATGAAAATATTTTACAAAAAACAAACACATCATTGAAACCATAAGAAAGATTTAACTTAATTTTAAATTGAAATTAATTAAATATATAAAAACAAAAACACGAATCCGTACATTTCTATCTACACTTGCACACTAAAATCGAAAAAAATAAATACAATCATCCTATGAACAAATGTAACACAACATGACAGAAAACAAGAAGTCACTCCTAACCTAAAAAACAAGACCCTTAACCTCCAAATTCACCTTCTACCAGTATAAAGTCCCAGCTCGCAAAGTCCCGGCTTCGGGCTCCGGAGACACCTCATCAGACTTTATCATCGTTCCGCCAAAGAGAGTAGACCGTTGAGTTTACGAGCGACTATTAATCCCGTAGCCCCCGGGAGAGAATCGGAGAGGGAAGCTAATTGCGCGGTGATAGCGACAAAGAAGGCGCGAGGTGCGGATGCCAAACAGCTGGGGGAGTTTGATGAAATTTCCATCGGTCGCGAGGTGTGCGAGTGACTCGATTGTTTGCTCGAGGCGATCAGCGCCGAGCGTATTTTCTGGTTCGACACGGGAATTGAGTGGATTTCATGAGTCGGTTAATTTTTGGTTGGTTAGTGGTAATGGATTTGAAGTAATTTTTTTTTTTTTTTGTAGAAAGCTTACAATTGCAAGTTCAGAATGTAATATTTCATGCAGGTTATGATCATTTACGGTGAGCCTTTGTAATTGTAAATTTTAACATACTTTAAAGTCTACGATAAAATGGCATTTTACTCACATATCAACGATTTTTAGGTACATGACTGAGTTATGGTTTATTGCTTAACTGACAGAAATGTAAATTTCTTTTTAATACGAGTATGTCGAAGATTTGGTGCTGTATTAAAAAGGATGGTTTTTAATATTATCCAATATGTGTTAAGTTGATGGTGATGCTGTCCAGGGTAGGCTAAACAAACATCGTATATGTCCCTCAAGAATATTAATATTAACTGGTGACCTACGATGCCTCCTAATTATATAATTTTTATTGAATATTAAGAGTCTTGAGAAGAGACATATAAGATGACCGAAATCTCAACTGAATATTATACAAAAAAAAGTGTTTTTGTTTAACCTAACCTGGACAGCATCACCATCAACTTCATACATATTGGATATCTACAAGTAGTTGTTGTTATAATCAAAGACATTCGATGCTATGTTATAGCTGATTCATTCTATAGGCACAATGTTTGTGAGAGATTCTCATACTTATGTTGAATAAAGTAGATTGCGAATAGATGGCGTCTTGTCAACTGTAATGTAAAATATCCAAGAGATGACAATGCTAATACATGAAATTGACATAATACATAATATAACAGCCGATCATAAACATTGTTACATGCACCTAACCACACCAAAATTTTTTAAAAAGTTTATAAACCATATTAAAAGTTTATAAACTATATAAAAAATCATCTTGAATGTACAGCATTTGGAAGACGAATGACCCGTAAAACAATATCAATCTCCTCACCATTCCAAGCGACCGCGTCGCTACATCAGCTTCATACACACACACACACACACACACACACACACACCAGCCAAGGAAAGCCTATTCGTTACAAATGGCCTGCCCCTAAAAAAACAACTACATCGACTGTATGACTCGACGAATCGGCTTCACTCCTTAAGAACCGCACCATCACGACCAATGACTTTTCTCACTCTCTCTCCCTCTGCGCAGCATCCTTCATCGACGCATCCGAATCAATAACGACTCCCTCTCGACAATGCCGAATCGAGAGAGAAGAAGGCGACTGACGGCCCGCGGGCGTAATTGAATGCCGCCCCGCAGCCACGACTCGTCCGAGCGGTAATTGGACGCGCGAGCCACCGACGCCTCGAGGTTAGAGAGATGCTCGCGTCTGCCAGCGGCGAGCTCCGTTTGAGAGCGAGAGATTCTTTTGTGGTGTATACACGGAGAAAAATTTTGCAGTAAAAATTACTGGTGCTTCCTCCTACAGGAAGCTTTGTGATAGTAAAATAAAAAAAATTTTTGACAAAATGTGTTAGGAATGTTGTTTAGCACATTTTTAATCGAAATACACTATTTTTAGAAAATGTACGTAGGGGTGTGTGTGTGTACGTCCGTATACGCTGATATCTCATGATCTACTCTCTAGAGTAAAATTGGTTTAATCGGCTTGAAAATTCATAGAGGTGTAGAGTTTGTACATTTAATGTATAAGTTCTTTGGGTAAGTGAATTGGTTCATGAATTTTAGAGATATGAGGTTAAAACTATTGACCTTTTTTGTAACTCGTAATTTCTCAATAACGGCTATATGTTTGAATTGAAAGTAGAAGAAATATCGTTCCGTAGTATGTTTTAAATTTAAAATGTATCGAACTTTAAGAACCAAATAAGATTTTAAGAAAAAAATGGTTACTTTATTAGTGTTGAGAAAAAAAAGTAAATGTTTTGAGAAAATTCTGCGTTAGCCCCAAATTGTCTGCTACACGGAAAAAATTTTCTTGGAATGAATACGCCAACGCCGATAGTAACTCTAGGAAAACGCGTCTAGAGAGTACACGTCACTTTGGAACAGTGACCGCCGGCCTTTGGCACACTGAGTATGCCAATGCTGACGTCATAGCGTAGAAGTCGCAGTTTGTTGTTTATGCCACTCTAACCTAAAAATATCAACCTTTACGTGATTTTTAAGCTCCCGTAGTGTACAATACTGTATGAAACTCGTGTGTAAGGCAATCATTTACCGCGTGAGATGTTTTTCACATGAGCGAAGCGAGTAATAGTAAATAATTACCTCGCACACCAATTCATAATGTAATATTTATGCATTTACCGCTCCCGTTCGATTGGCATACTCAGTGTGCCAAACTAGCAGAGCCAGTACAGAAATCTATGGCGCCACTGCTCCAGCAGCTGTATTATACAGTGCTATTATTTCTACTGAGCAATCATTACTTTCTTTGGCTAACCCACAAAATATTATATGATTAGCCTTATAAACTCTTTCGCCTTCCACATAAGGCCTTGTTCCATTGCCAATATATCTGATAATATCAGACAAATCAATAAATGATTTTAAGACGTTCATCGGATCACTACTTATTTTATTTTTAATTAAATAATTTTTGGTTCGTATACTGCTCATGCTAATCAGCTGTGTTTATCTTTTAATAAGCAGTTCGAATTTTGGCCGCGAGGGGCGCTGACGCTGGTCTTAACAAGGCGAATACCTATCGCCTCCAACTTTCAAAACTCCTCCCCCGAATTTATTCCACCGCGGCCACGTTGACATACACGAAATTCAGTGCGGTGACAGCTGACGCTTTCCCTCGAATACGGCCTTCCAATTAATAAAAGTTTCACGAGATGTGCACGTGCGCGAGTAATAAAAAAAAAGTACCGAACTTCGACATTTTTTGATCGGAAGCCGCCGCGCGAAGCTGTAGTATTTTCTTGCAAGGAGAGCGCGCCGCCTTTTTTCTATCGAGAAGTTCGGAAGTTGCTCGCCTGTTTTTATGGGGAATAAACGCTAGGGCAAGTTTTTTCGAGAGCTGTATTGTTGTTGCTCTCTCTTGGGGCGCGTGCTTTTATTGCCGGCGACAAATCACGCGGCGATTAAACGGAGCCGAAGAGAGCGATATACTTTTTTGCTGGGGAGGGGGGGGGGGGGTATTATTTTTAGATAAGATGGCGCGCCGTGATATAGTAATAAATGGTGGATCTAAAAGTTACGGATCGAAGAATAGAAGCCATGACTCTTTTAATGTTTATTACTTGTTAGACGCCGAGGTAGTATTCATGACTGTATTTTATGGCATGAATTTTAGGGTTATATTGACGACGCTTTTATTTTATATTTATCACGTTACTTTCTTCGACTTCTAAAATCCCACGTAAAAAATTATCTAGCTTTATTGGAGCCTTCTAGTTTTATATAAGGTGACTTTAACAGCATCGGCAGACGAGGCTAGAAAATCTTATCACTCATCTACAAAAAGATACAATTTGACTGGTATAGATCATTTACTTATCGCTATATTTGATTATCAAATTAATCTTAATTGATCAGTTCAGTGGCATCTAATATACCAAAATAGATTAATATAAGTATGACTAGATTCTTTTCACCGATTAGCTGTCATTTAGTTGTAATTGACCAATTGAACTGAATGACAAGCAATTACAGTCACCGTCAACACACTAAAAGCCACCAACCATTAATACAACACCTACCAAGATTTCTTTTCACACTCGTGTCATCAACAAAACCTAACCGACATAACCCAATACCCCGCTACACAAGGCGTTACACAATTCCACGGCCAATCGCCTTTGGCTATAATCTCATATCGAGACACAGTCGGCTAGTCAACCAGGTCACTCGAAAACGCGAAAATCTCATATCGCCCGTGCGTCTGCGCATGGAATCGGTAAAGTTAATAATCCGCTCTCGCGCCCTAATGACATCAGAGAACGCGCGCGGCCGTCCTGATCCCGCGCGTAATCGACACGTAATCGAACGCGAGGAAGCTAATTAATGGTGAGCGCGGACGGCCGCGCGCATGCGATGGCGAGAGCCACCGACACTGCTGCTGCTGCTACTGCTGCAAATTCGGAGAGGTATTAGAAGGGGGAAGAGCATCGATTAGTCGCGTGCGCTGCTGCTGCTGTGGCTGATGCGATATAGGAGGTGCGAGCGCGATTGCGGGGATTTGATGTTTTTGGCCGATGCGATATTGGCTGCACTAAGAGAAAAAGTTTGTAAAAATTACCATTCTGTGTTGTAAAGCTACCGCGGACTGTAAAAACCAATAAATTACCATACTCTATTGGAAATTTCACAATATAGTGTAATAATTTTTCCCATATTTCTAGCAAAATTTTCTATAAAGTATGGTAATTTTTTGAATTTGCACAACCTGTCGTAGCTTTACTAGACAGAATCGTAATTTTTACAAAATTTTTTTAGTGCGGAATTGTTTGGAGTACAGTGATATAATAATGGTAAACAGTAGTGCTTTGGTGTTTAAAGTGATAATGCAACACTGATTTTTCTATGATTTCTTAAGTCTGTATTAAGACATACATTATTATAAAATCAAAATGATAGTGTGTATATCACCAGTTGATGAATAAAAATTTATTTTTAAAAGATTTTATTTATATTATTCTGTTTTATACTATTTATTACAAATACTTTTCTGAAAAGTTAATAACGTATATTTACATGGAAATAAACAGTAGGATTTAATTAAAGGATTAAAGCATTTGCTACCGTGATATAATTTTTATGAAGCTAAATCTGAAATATTTACATTCTCTACGGGAAATAAGTCGGAATTGCTCGAAACATGTAATTAAAAGTTGAACTGATTCAGCTCGACACAAAGTTGACATCTGCGAAACTAAAATATAATTACAAAACGGTGATTTTACTAAATATGTAAACATTAATTTTTTCGCAGAGATATAGGAACGGGTGCTAATTAAATTTTTAATTAACTTCCACCAGGCATTCTTTCACAGATCAATCTAATTAAAAATTAAATAATGAATTTTGTTAATATAATTATATCGTAATCTATATATTTATTAGGCAAAATTGTTATAACTACATGTGCACATACACGCAGCTTAAAGAAGTATACCTGGGCGCACAAAGTATTTTTCGAATGATAAATATCATTTGTATTAAAAATTATTAGTACACAACCAAAATAGGTCATTATTTTGTTTATACAAAATATATAAAGATATAAGTATAGTTTTGCCTACATGAAGCATATCTACTTTTCAAATCTTTATATTTGAATTTTCTATAGATATGCTAAACTTTTGATTTAAGAACTACTAAAGGAGAATATTTTTATTTGAAATTTTAAAACGCCATAAAGTTTTTATACCTCTTTCAAGAAAAATATATTTCCGCTATGCAGTTTTACGACATTACAATACCATTTCTGTACACTACTCCCATTTCTGCCAGCTGAATTCTCCGATCTATCAAACTCTCGCGAAACTCATCTCCCAACTAAAACAACTCGACATTCTACCTTCGGCTAAGAAAAAAAAGAAAAACCCTCGTAAAACCTACATCTCGACTTTTCCGCGGGCGAACTTTTCGCCTCATCGCGAGAACGCGCCTCGCCCGTTTAATTACGCATCCAATTAACGGCGGCACGCTTTCGGTCTCCTTCGAGAAACTTTTATTAAACGTTGATTCTTCGCCGCCGCTGCGGAACTATTAGGATAATGAGAGGAGGCACCGCTCGCTCGCCTTTTATTCGAGAATTAGATAAGATTTAACGAATTTCGCAGGCAATCGATTTCTTGGGGGATTGGAAATAATTAATTATATTCGAAGTCGATGGGAAATGCATTTGTGGTGCATGAATTGCATTCTTTTTGGAGTTATGATCTAGGCAGAGATTATTAAAGTATATAGATTGTGTTTGTGTAGGATACTTAATGGTGAGAGTGAGCATTAAAAAAATATTACTATGAACATAATAATTTTGAAAGTTTTGAGAGTAGAAAGTAAAATACTATAAAAGTCTCTGTGATTGATTGTTCGGATACACACACACACACACACACACACACACATACACACACACACACACACGCACGCACGCTTGAAACACACCTAATTCGAATTAGATGCATTTAGTTGTAACAAATAAAATATACGATTATATATTAAATTAATCTTTTAAATAATAAAATACAGTATTATTAAATAAATTACAAAAAAAATATTTTATTTTTATTTATAAATGAGTTGATCATTTGTTAGAATGAGTAATACAAAAAAAATTACGGGAAATCTTTTTTGTATTCTCTAAATGAAAAATGGTAAAAATAAACTATTTCAGTAGCTACGAACCGTTTATTATAAAAATATTGACACCCCATTATTGGAGTAGTATACATTAATGCACTAGTAGTGTATAAATGCAGTAGTACGAAAAATGTACAAATAATATTCACTTTTTAAAATAACAACATTAAATTTTCAGTTTTAAATAGTAAAAATTAAATAAATGAATAAATAAATACATAAATGAATGAATAGATGATAAATAAAATAAATAATAAATTTATAAATAATAAATAATAATAAATAATAAATAAATGAATTTTCACTATTTTACATGAGAAAGTACAGAGGCCCAAAAACAATTAAAATTCACTCATATACCTTTTATATCAGACACGTTTAGTAACAAAACTCTTACCAAACTTAACAGTTACTCATTTTTTAAAAAGAATACAAACTTTACACCGCACCGCTATATAAAATTCGAATTAAAATGGCCGAGCAACCGCACGCTATTGATTTATTTTCACGGCAACCCACTTACGTTTATATTAAAAAAAAAAAAACAACGACAAAAGCCGCACGAGAGGAACAATACTCACTCGACGATTCCGATGCCTCGGTGCGGATAACCCGCGGGGCGCCTCGGGAATAAAACAAGTCTGGGATCCGCGGGGCAAACTTTCCGCGCGCTGCGCACGAAATCTGCTCTCTTCGTTACGGTATATACTCTCGCTCCTCGCTTATCTAGCCTACTTCCCCCAGCGCGCAGGAATTATGATTTAAGTGTCTTGGGCGCGCGGATAAGACTGACGGAGACGGGCGACGAAGTTGGACGAGGACGTGGAAAAATGTTTGGCTTGCGTGGAATTCGCCGGTTAGGGATGACGATAATATGTTAAGTATTGTAAATTTATTCCCGGATCTAGGCTCCGGTTGTACTTTCTGTGAGGTCTCGGGGATTTTCATTGTTGAATGGTGTCGGAAGTTTTTTTTTTTGTTGAAACATAAATTTTAGTTAAAAGGGATAACTTTTTTCGAAAACGCTGTTATCAAAGCAACTACTAGCACGATACTAAATGGATTCGCTATAATTTATCTGGAACTTTTCAATGAAATTTCCGCGATTAGCGCGAAAGTTCGAATCTGATTTATAAACAAACTTTGCTATCGCGCATTTGAAGCGAGTCCGACTAATAATTCCTGTAATTTAACGAACGCAAGCGAATGATAATCTGATTATAGCCACTTAAAAATAGCTTTTATCTCGCCGGTCTAATTCTCACATAAATTGTAATCAGAATCTTTACCGTAATAAAGTGTCAGACGCGGACAACATTAGTAAACATAACTGTAACGCTTTAGATACTAAACGTAGAAATATTGCTGCGATTTATAAATTTCCGGGAAAAATCTAAAACTTATACGTTAATGAAAAGAATCAACCGAATGGTCTTTATTATAAAACAGTTTCAGCAAAAAATATTACGTATTTTTAGTGTTTTTATTATTTAATTCCTCGTAAAACACTAAAGACCAATGCTTAAAAAATCTGCTAAAAATATCTTTTACTGTTTAATTCGAGCACCCAACGCAGATTAGATAACATAGTAAAACACGGCAACGTTCTCCCAAAGAACCGCGAACCGGTCAGGTTTCCATACAATTCACCGGATAACAATCTACTATATTCGCCGCGAGTTTCCTAAAAAAGCACCGCTGCATTATTCCCCTTCAAACAAGCCACATCGAATAAAAACCATGCACTCCCCGCGCAATCAATACTCCCCGCAATGCTACCATCTTCTCTCTAGCCGTGACCCATATTCCCCGCGCCATTTGTACGTCTCTCCGCTGGGTCAAAAATATGGCCCTCATACATCGTCGTAAGAGAAGGAGGAGGTGGAGGTGGCTATATACCGCTGCCGGGGCCTTTAATTGCGCGTGCGCTCGCTCGCGGGGCCTGCAATTCAGCGGCATTACCCTGGTATGCGAGGCAAGTGCTCCCGGTTCAATCAATGTCTCGCTCGCTTGCGTGCGCGCTCGCCGTGAGCATCGCCGATTTTTCGCCCGAGTCGTCGTCGTCGTCTTCTCGTGATCGAGGGGGGAAAGGAGAGGAGGACGGCACTCGCTTTGCATGTCGAAAGCCGTGTGTAATACTTTTCGATGGATTGGCTCTGAGCGCACGATTTCGGCTCGAGTGACTCGCGAGTCACGATGTTTATTGCTTCCAAGTGGATGGACATATGGATGCATACTTTTAAGGAGCTGGTTTTTCAATCTGCGAAGCGCGAAGAAGAGGTAGCTTGAGTTTCAGCGGTGGGGAGGTGAGTGAGTAAGACATGAGGTACGTTGGGAAGTTTTTAAATATAATAATCTGGATGACGTGAGTGATGGTACGTTTATTAACTAGTTTTATAAAATATGTATCTGATTGATCAAAGTTTCATCAGGTGTTTATCTTGCAATAACATTTATGACATTTGACGCTTCAAACTTGTTGTCAGAGTGAATTAATGTAAATATTTCGTAGCGCATCTTACATTTTTAGATAATTTTTTGCTTATAAAGATATACGACGACATTGACAGAACCGAATATTGATATAGTTTGCACGAATCTAACTCCCAAGATCGTTGTTAATATTTCTCCGGATCTCCAGCTCATTATCGCGGCAAAATCCCACCGGCAGCCAGCAAAAATGCATCTTTAACTCTAGTTTCCCAGCCCCGATCGCCGCCAACCGACTGCTCTCACACACACAGACGGCACGCATATGAGATGCAAATCACTCAATTACAGAGCACCGGCCGCCAGAGAACCGTCGCCTCGCGGCGCGTATGTGTGTACCTGCTTCTCCTTTTTCTGCCCCCCCGCGCGATAATGGACTAATTGCGCGCGTTTCGAATTTAATGGGGATTCCACGGTGTGCGCATGCGTATACGTGCAGGCTACCGCAACGAATTATCGGTTTTAGTTGGCGGGAGCCGCGGGATTAGGGGTTCGGGTGCTTATCGGTACGCGCGCCGATTTGCAGCTGATTCCAAGAGATTAATTGGCGGTCTGGTGAAAAATGGGAAAGAGAGTGGCTTAAGTGGACAGGGGACAAGCAGTTTCGTGTGTCGTTGGAGTTTTCATGGGAATAGAGAGAAGCCAAAAAATGAGAATCTTATTATTTATTTTTACTATGAAAAACCATTGTGGAAATAAAATGGGGTATATATCTGCACCAATAATAGTATGGATTCTGATATACCTGATGATAAGACTGAAGCAATGCTTGAAGAAAGTCTATCAGATGAATTTAAAGAAAAACGACTTGACAAAAAATCTTATGTGCTTTATGAAGAAAGAGAAAAACTTGTTTTGAATGAAAAAGGTCACAATCATTTTGATGTTTTGCCAGAAGAATGGGTATAGGTAATTTCTGAAAATTTTATATTTATTAGAGTATTTAATAATTTTTTTAGGAAAATTATATTTATCCTTCTTTTTTTCAAGGAACTCATAGTAGTGGGATGCCATTATATTTACACAAGCCAACTAAAGTATATAAACTAGAGTTATCTAAACTATATTTCCTTGGTTCAGGTAGTGTACGAAAACATTAAGTGCCTGTAAGTGCCATTCTTTGTTTGCAATATTTTTTTGAAATATTTTTATTTTTCAAGGCACGTCTCTATATAAAAACATCAAAGTTAAAAAAAAACAATATTTAGATTGAAATTTGATGTCTGTCATGCTTAACAAAGTGTTTTTTGCACATAGATATGACAATTACAGCTGGTTTAATTTAAAACATTGTTATTAAAGTTAAATTACTTTACAACTAGTATTTATTTTAACCAAGCAATCATTTAAAAGTGCTTTATAAATCTTTGATTTCCAAGCACGTAAAATATTTCTTTTCTCCTGAACCGTAAGTTCACTTCTCCTAACAAGCCAAGCAACATTTCTCCTTCGCCGAACCATCAACTCCCAAAGCCCAACAAAACCGTAATTCCTCCTCGCAAAAAAGTCGGCAACGATATTTTCGGGAATGATAAACGTCATCCTCAACCCGATTATTATCCCTTCCCGGCAAGGTAATCGAGCAACGGTACCGCGCCGAAAAACGCGAGAGATGCGCTCTCTCGCCCGTGTAATTCGATAACGCGAATTAAGGAGCGATCCAGAGTATGATATATATCATCATCATTATCCGCGAGCGGGGAGGAAATAAAAGGAGTCGTTAGGAGACGAACGAGCGGCCTTGCAAATTGCATCATCGGTGCATCGGAGAGGAGGGTCAGCAGCTGACCTCGAACGGGGACGAAACAGGATTAATTTCAGATGAGGTTGAGGTATACGTGAGCAGAAGATGTTTTTAGTGCTATTGTAATATCATCGTCAATAATTGTTCTGACGCAGAACAAATATTGAAGCAAAATACAGATTGATAAAATGGATACATGTTGTCTGTCAATAAAGTAAACCTTGTTTCAATGTATATTGAGCTTGGAAAGGTTGATGCAACATATGCAAACTGCATTGAACATCATTTAATACTTTACAATTCGGTAGATTATAAATAGTCGAGTACTTCCGTGCTAAACTCTCTGAAATTCGACAGCAACGAAGAACCTATCCAACGCGCGAAACGATCAGTGAGAATCCCGCCTATCGATTCGATGTATACCTTCGGCGCTCTAAAGCGACTCTGAACAAAAATAAAAGTTATATTCGCAACAAAGAGCGACACCAACGAGAATAGCCAGCTCCCAAAAATAGAGTTCAGCCACGATTACACCCATTCGACTTCTGGGGCGTGTCCGCTTCGTCCAGGGCCGTATAAAATCGTCTACCGCTTGGTACAGTAATAAAGACAAGCGTCAAGGCACCGTCGGTACACAAGGCGCATGCATTAGAAATCTCCCGCTGGCGCTGCCATAATCGCGATAATGGGCCATCGATCGGCGCTACACGTCGCTTTCTATAGAGCTCCTGCATTTTTCACGACTATGTTGCGCACTCCGGCTGAAATTGATTTCCAAGTTACGCTGTTCGGCCTGGCTGGTGAGTGTGTGCAGGCGTACTTCAAGGAACTTCCGCGATAACGCAGAACCTATGATGGTCAGGGGTGACCGGAAATCGATTTTCCGAGGGCTGCTGGTATCTTTGTCTTTGGGGGATTTTTGGAAGCTTGAGGGAGGATTGTTTGCATGTTGCGAGGTTAAATGGAGTTGGGTGTTTTTCTATTTAGAATGGATCTATCTTGTTTAGAGGTTCTGATGGGTATTTTAATGACAGCGATTGTTAGAATGATTAGAAATTTACGAGAGAAGTAGGTAATAGTATTCAGTTACGATGGAAAGCTTTTTTGGCATTGTCTTTTGTTTGATAAGATTGCATTTAAATAAAGTAACCCAAAAATCTGGATGCTAAATTTGTACATAATGTTTCGATCGTGTTGTTAAAAACTTTTAGAAAAAAAGATTTCCAAAGCAACAATGAGATTTATTATCATTACTATCAAGGTCCCTCAATTTTTCATTTAGTTGATCTAATCATTTCACTATATTATAGGAAGTAAAGAACATACCAATGTTAATTGTGTAATAAAATGCTAAATATTTTAATTGCTATATCGTAGAAAAAAAATCTACTCAATTGATGGTCACAAAAACGTTAAATAGATCATCGAAAATTAGGCTACGTTATTAAAACCTTCAAAATTAAGTCATTCACAAATTTCCGAATAAAATGAATCTAGGCCAAGGTTGGTTTTCCATCAGGGCCAACATATATACATCCCGACTGGCCTATTTCCACAAAATATGCTCTTATCATTTCTCTCTTTCCCATACAACCCAGCAAAATGGCCTTCCTAACTAAACCGCGTCCCCTCAAATAGCCTCTTATCCCTGGACACCTTACACCTGATCGCCGTCTTCATTTCCGACACTCACTCGTCGCCCGAAGGTCACACACACGCACACGCGAGATTGCTAGAAATTATCCGCACGTGAACGAGCGTAACGTACATCTTTTCGCGTTGCGATAAACGCGAGATTGCAGTCCAATCTCCCCTTTGGGTGCTCGGAAAATTCGGGCAGCCCTCCGAGTTTGAATAACGAGTTAACCGGACGCTCGCGTTCGAGGGTCTGGGGCCGTGATTGTGCTGGGGGTTGTGAGGAAAAGTTTTTGAAATTGTTGGAAATAATGGAAAATAATTTAGAGCTTTGCATTATTTTATGGAGTTTGAGATACTGAATTGTTTTTCGTATTTTTTCATTTTTTATTTATAAATTATAAAGGTGGATGCCGCAGCATATACATATAATAACAACTATTTCAATCCATTTTTAATAATTTCAAACAAGCGAGGTAAGCTTTGCTAGTTTTAAATTAAAAAAATTGAAGGTTCATTATTAAATGTTTTATTCGACTACCTTACAGATATTTTATGAAAATAATAACGTTTCTAATAAAAGTAAAAGCTACATAATTATTAAAAATGTAAAGATAATAGTAGAGAGAAAATGGGCGTTTTAAAAGCTTTTTCCAGTTGAAGCACAAAACTTCAAAAGAAGCCTAAAAGAGTTATCAAAGATATACGCGTAGTATTATCTAATAACTTTGTAATGGCGTAATAATAATACTGATTGTGAGTCAAAGGTGACACATACGCTATCCTCTTTCACAAACTCTTAAAAAAATTGTACTAAAACAAAAGAAAACCATTTAACATCTCAAAGTAAATAGCATCAAGCATACCATTACAATACTTTTTCA
This sequence comes from Torymus aiolomorphi, assembly GCA_036365515.1. Taxonomy (NCBI): domain Eukaryota; kingdom Metazoa; phylum Arthropoda; class Insecta; order Hymenoptera; family Torymidae; genus Torymus; species Torymus aiolomorphi. The sequence continues at coordinate 21,830,620 of CM070873.1, read as the reverse complement.
ACGATTAAAAACCACACTTTTTCTCAACAACTCTGTTTATGCACTTTTAATGACAATATGGTATGTAAAATTACATTCTCGACTCTCCAACTTGCTGTAACTCTACTCATCACATGTGTAAAAAGAGACACCTTTGTCATTAAGATGGCCGCATGCGGCCTCTCACACAAGGTGTAGCACAACACGCGTCGTCGCTCTGTGTAGTAGCTCGGAGCGGTGGAGGTAGTTTTCCCCGGTATCGTTGTAATTTTAGCGCGTTTATCTCGAGAAACGGCACGTTGAACCTCTTTCTCTCTCCCCGGAGGAAATGTAAAGCAAACGAAAATGAACCAAATGAGAAGGGGGCAAAGTAACGCGCAAGAGAGGCGTAAATTCCCGGGAATTTAAGTGCGCGCTAATTCGCTGAAGCACATTTCAGGGATTAGAATTTCATTCTAAGTTTATATGCTTATAGCCGTATGCGCGAAGTTGAATTAAAACTTAAGTTTATTGATATAGTCAAAGTATTTTTTGCTGCAATGCGCCTTTTCATTATCGGAATCGTTAAAATTGTGATGACGAGCAATTATTGTTATATCAGTTACTTTATTTATTTACATGAATCACCCCACAAAATTGCTGAGCGAGTTTTCAAGCGACTCATGCATTTTAAAAACTAGCAAAAATTTTATTAATTTCCATGGAATTCGAAGCGCTTCCGTAGCGTCAGTACCGATCGTTAAGCGATTTTCAATTAATTTCAGAAATTGAATTTCAGCGTTGAGCTCCCCAACTCGAGCTTACAATCCTCGTTCCATCGAGCGAGAGGAAGAGGACAAGAACTGTGTGCGTGTGTGTGCGTGTTTGCCCAAGCGCCGAACCAAAGCCGGGTCAACGATGTTTACAAGTATGTTGAACCTAAAGTACCATCAATCGAGGGAGAAGGCGAGATACCTCAACTTTGGCCACGCGCTCGCCAATGAGTAGTCCCCCCCACAGTCCTATCGATTGCACATTAATGCCGATAAAGTCCTGCGGAATGAAAGGTGTTCGAATAACTGCGTCGTACGGGAAAATGGGTCGTGTGCGTCAGGAGAAGAAAGTAATATTTTGGAAGTAAATGAAAATATCAGTTGGCCGAGAAAATATTACATTAGTGTTAGTGTTATTCTTGGATATTTCTACAGGATATAAATTTAACCCAATGAAAAAGGCCCATAACTTATTAAACTTACAATGACTGCAATTATTGATTAGCCCGATATCACAGTTTAAAGAGTTTAGCAAGAGAAAGTGGGATCTTTTAATTAATAAACAAAGTAGCACAAAAATACAGTACACGCTTTACACAACAAAGAGCCGAAATCCCATCAGCAGCGAGTAATCAGCCCCAGAAGCCAGTATCACCTCGCCGACCCATTAACCACACCCGACCAACCTCACCATCTCCGCGCGCCCGCGACTCGTTAGGCCATTCACATATCCCCCGTGCGTCATTGTTCCCGGCGATTTCGCGCTCGCGCATGCCGAAGCCTCCCACGGCCATGTGACAAAATGATAATCCCGCGGCGCGCAGAAAGAGCGAACCCGCGCGCTGGAAATTGAATATCCAGGGGGGCGATAATGCGAGCGCCCGTGGCCTATATCGATCGCACGCTCGCACAATGCTGAGAGAGAGAGAGAGAGGCTCATATGCACGCCAGAAAGCACACAAAAGGTTTTGTGATGCAAATGCGCGAGCGCGAGCGCGAGCGAGAATCAAAAGGGGGCAGAGGTGGAAAATCAATTTTCCCTAATTTCGTTGGACACTGGCGAATTATTACCGGCTTCGGGTAGAGCCTAGAGTCCTCGGGTGTGTGTATAGCGAGGCGGGTATTACGATGGATTTTTGTGAGAGGTGTGGGGGGACGGTGAATGGAGGGGAATTGACAATTTCGTGGGTGTGGCCGCGGAATTAGCATTCGGTAGATCGTAGTCGGTTTTTTATGACATTATTTATAATATTTATATGTGCCGAATTCATTTTTGAGGTGTGCGAAATCGATTGGAGTTGGTTATCAAAAAAGTAGCTTTTTCGTCCGCGGGTATTGATTTTTTTGAATGAAAATATTTACGGATTTGTCGGTGTCGTTTCGTAAATTTAGTGAAATTAAAATTGAGTATTTGAGCGTTTTAGTGGTTCTGATCATTTTGTCTGTATATAGGGCAGAATCGAGGGCAGAATATATTAACAAAGAATTTGATTGGCTATTGGGGCAGAATATATTAACAAAGAATTTGATTGCCAATGCAGATCAAAGGAATTCAGAAAGGTAATTAATTTATGTGTAATTTTTACTGTTTATTATATACTATATTGGGTTCCAAATACCAAAATATCCGACCGTTACGTATTATTAAGAGATACAAGCAATAACAGTTTATCAGTAAATCAAATTAGACCTAGCCTAATCCTCCGACCAAACGTTCCGTAATAATTTCTAATAAAGCTAACTGATCTTTCGCCCGATGTACATTACTCCACACTTTTCATCCACCGAATCAACGAAAAAAAAGTACATTTCATCATCAGACGAAGAAATTGAAAAACAAACTCATTTTGTTAGCTCGCGATTTTGTTTACAGCGCGGCGCGTTCGAGTTTCATTAGAGGGCTTTTAAAAAACGATTTCCTCGCCGATCACGTAATCTGGAACCTAGTTTACGAGCGGAACAGCGGAGCTCACTCGATAAATGCGATAAGAGCGAGCAGAAGAGAAAAGGGAGAGAACAAAAGGGAAAGAGAGAGAGGAGGGCGCGGAAAGAGGACAGCGGCGTTATATCCGACGCGATGGTATTAAACGGGCTGCTTCCCTTACACTTTTCTGACACGTAAGTTTCAATTAGGAGGACACCGTTCGAGTAAATTAACGGACTTTTCGGCAGTGTCCAGGTTCCCTCGACGTCGAAAATTGAAGTTTTTCACTTTTCAAAGTTCTCTTTGCAGAAATTCGTCCTTTCTTGGCTCTCTACGGATCTCTACGGATTTTCAAAAAATTTAATATTGTGGCACAAAATGAAACATAAATTTAATAATGCTTGGGATTTGCTGGTGCGCATTGATTCCGCTTTTAAAGTTATTATTTATTTATTATTTGAAATTATAAGATAATTCAATAGAAAAATGATTTCAGAAATATTATATTTTTCTTCACGTTTTAATCCTAGATGGTAATAATTTTTCTTAAAAAAGATAAAGAAGGAATAATATAACTCACTTTTAGGGTAGTACCTTCAGATCACGTTAAAATTTATAGCTTGAAAAAGTACGTGGAAGATGAAATTTAATGTAAAAAACACAATCGAGTAAAAAGTGATGTATGACTTCTTTTTTAAAACTAATTTAAGTTTTGCCAATTAAAAGCCATTTTACGATTAGACAACTTTTCAGGTCACGTTTTCCCTTCTATAAATAGGTTGATTTAACTCCCAAAGTCAATTCGGTTATTAAATTCCCAGATAAATGGGACACAATCTCTTACGTAAACCTCGAGTCCTAGAAAATCTCATAAGTTTCGTATCCGCGATTACTCACTCCGGCTGATTACCATACCGCCTAACCGCCGAAATAATGCTCGGAATCACAATAATTCCCGGCCAGCTCCATCTTTCTTATATAAGGCGATATTCGGAACACCACATTGGCCGCAGACTGCCCCTCGCTGAAAAAGCCTTAATTAGAAAGAAACGAGGCGACCGCATCTCCGACACACCGACAAAAGATCAAACCGCACGGAGAAAGCTACGCACACACACACACGCGCGCGCGCACACACACACACACACACACACACACACACACACATATATATATATATATACACACACGCACACAGGCAGCAAGACGTTACGAGCCATCGCTCCCCCGCGATAGATAGAGAGAGATAGAAAAATCCGCGAAACTCGGAAAAAGAGCGAGTCGAAAAGGAGGACGAGAATGGCGGCGCGCCTTCGGATTTACCGCTCTCGGAAATCCGCTTCTTTTTCACGAGGCGCGCGCGACAATTACTTATATCCCTCTCTCTTTCTCGTGAGGCAAGCGAGCGACCGACTTTTCCGAAGGGGTCAGTCAGTCGCGGGGGGCAATTTGAGACGCCCATGCCCCAGGCGAACCGAAGGAGAAAGAGGAGGGAAAGAAGAGGAGGATTGTTGTGGAGAGGATTTTTTCGGCGCAGGGTTGAGGTCAGCGGAATGGGTGCCGCGAACCGTTCGGTTTGCATGGAATCAATGGGAAACACGGGTGAAAGAACAGTTATTGTGTGCTCAAGTTGTAAAGATAGTGCAATGCGTGATATATTATTGTATTTTCATTGCAATTATAGCATATACTTAATATAGTGATTGAGAGTGTGGAGTTTAGTTGAATTAATCTGAAAGTAAGACTACGATATAAAGTGACACTTTTGTTTAGAAAAGTATTCTTAAACAATTCTTAAATAGAAATGTACTAAATATAATAATACTATACTTTCGAATTCAGGTAATTGGAGTGCAATGAACGACTTTTCTTGATATAACTAAACTTTACAATGATGTTTCTTAAGGTGATGCGATATCCACGCTATTACTCAAAATTGGGTTCCCGTTTTTCTCATTAAATTTTTAATTTTAAAGAAAAACTCTTTGCTACGTTATAGTTCTTTATTAAACTTAAAACGTGTCAAAAAGTTTTTTTCAAAAAGTTTTAAATTGAAGGAGAAAAACGGGAACGCAGAATTGAGTAATAGTGTGGGTATCACATCACCTTAAAATTAATGAATTTATTTTCAATTTTTTAAATTTATGAAAATGTTTAGATTAATAAGAACAAAATATTTGCATCGTAAACTACTTTGGGTTATAAAGAAAACGGTTATCATACACGGAGAGAAAATTTTCAGTAAAAATTACAAAAAGTTCGATAATTTTTACCGAACTTCACGGTACTATGGTAACAGACTGACATTTTTGTAAATTTTACAGAACAGTTCGGTAATTTTTCTAAGCACTTACTTTTTACTGAACCATTCCGTAATTTTTACTCTTTTTTGAGTTATAAATTTTATAGAATATGGCGAATATGGTAATTAAAAAAAATGTATCTATTTATGGGAATAATTTATATTAATCGCACTTATCGCCATTTTTATAGTTGGGAATCCAGTGTTGCTTTCCTTGTGGTGTAAGATAAGATGTAAATATGCACGCTGCTTTTACATAGGAAATTTTTATATCTAAAGTCCTAAACATATCTAACTACTATACTACACATAACCTAAGTAATGCCTTACATTTCGCAATACGCAAACGCTTACATATGAACTTTAGAAACTCAGCGGACTTATATACTAACTGAGGAAAGTCGTGGTCACTTGCGAGTTTCAATATTCGCCATCTACCGGTTGTGCACGGTAATTCTCGCTGAAATTCAAGAACGCGCATGCACACAACAGTCAACAGCGCCACCGCGCGTTACGCCAACGAAAACTTCCAAACCTTCTCTTAAAAGTTACTGAACAGTTCGGTAATTTTTACTGAAAATTCTATAAAAAGTATAGAAAGTCAAGTAAATCCGCTCATTTTGGCAGTCTGTTACCACAGTACCGAAAAGTTCAGTAAAAATTGCGGAACTTTTTGTAATTTTTACTGAAATTTTTCTCTCCGTGTATAACCAGTATCCTACAAGGTATCAATTATTTTTATACAATTTATTTATAAACAATAACTTTTTATTCAATAAAAATTTATCAATAATGAAAATTTCCCCGAAAACAGTACTCATACACTACAAGCACTACAGCAACCCTACTTTTTTACCCGCGGTAACGAAATAGTTTAGACGTCACACCATCAATAACACTTCTCCCCAAACCTACTGACAAACGAACAATTGTGAGCCAATCGTAGGAATAATCAACGTACTCGCGTAACAGCTGCAATAATTGCGCGCAACTGTTGTGCTTCGCAGCCCTTGTGAAAAACCCACGCGGATGCCTTCGATTCTCCCCCTCCCCCGATCGAAAAATAGAAAAGCCAACGCTCCCAAAAGTGGATTTAACGACCCAACGGAAACGTTTAACCGTTTCTGTTCTTTCTCTCTCGTCTCTGTTTTCGTTTTCGCGAGGGGAGATTTTTTTGGGGCTGTCAAGCGCAGGGATAACGTTCGTTATTTCCTGCCGATATATATACGGAAAATGTCTGTTGCGCGCGGAGATTTGCAACTATCGCGACGCGCCGACGACGAACAAAAAAAAAACGTTTGGATGCGTGGGAGAGTTAATCGGTCTGTCGACGGCTGCAATTTTTTAACGGTGCGTGTGCGATTTGTAAATGTATAAAGTTGAGGTACCTTGGTACATGTATTGTAATATCAAATAATTAGTAGAACTTGAAGTTAGGTGGATATTGGATAGATACGCTTCTTCGATAAAGATGAACATACTTCTTATATAGAGTTTTTCATTATAATAAACTGTTTTAACGGTCGTATGAAATTCACTAGTATCCAGGCTTCTAATTTCAGAGAAACCTTCGGATATCAACTCGAAATTTTCATATGCTCACGTGCAAATAAACATAGACTACCGAGATTTTATAACTTTAATAACGAGTCCAATCAGCAATTAAAAATCGCATCGCCGAGATAAAAAAGATTGCAATTAAATCTGGCCATCGTTATTTCCATCCGGTTAATCTCTATCCCCTTTTAATTGCTCACGCGAAGGTGTTTTTCGCATCGAGAGATGTAAGGCCACTTAATAAAATATATAAACGAAGGTTTTATATTTCGTATGTGCGATTCTAAATAATTACTTAGTTAGCTAGAAACATTCACCGAAGCATGAAAGAAGAAAATAAAAAAATTATGACTTAATTTAAATGAAAGTATTTTACTTCATTTCTCTCTATCAGTCGTTATTTCATTTTTACCTTGAGGAATACCTTGATTCTAGCACTCAGAAAAGTCATCTATGAAATCGACGATTCTTACCTGGAAAAAGAAAACAATAATTGTAAAAATAATGATTTTCCGGTACAAATGATATTACAAAAATTATGTTATATTGGATCATTAAAAACGAACAAATGATTTTACATTTCTCAGTAATAACAAGAATAAATATATTTTATAGAGATATAAAATCTTTGAGATGTTTATACAATTAATTTAACCGTATAATTTATAATTTGATAGTATTTTACAGATAACAAATCTATTATTACTATTTTTATTCATACCATTAAGCAAAATATTTAAAATTTTCTTTACACAATAACCACAGAATTTTGAAACAATCAACAATCAACAAAAAACTCCTACTTAAAGCAAAACTTATTTTACACGCTGAAAACACAGCCCCAAAATATCAAAAATATTTTCCAAAATAACATTCAAAAAGGTAAAAAGCCTTCGCTCACAAATCAATCCGCATCCTCATCAATCCCCTCTAACCTCGGTCCTATCTCCCTCGTGGCGCATATATACCCAGCGAACAAAAAACAAAATTCGCCCTCCGCCGTGAAAATTTTCATCCCGGCCCGCGCCAAAAAGAGGCGAGCCCCTCCAGAGAGAAATAACGTCGGCTGCCAAAGCCGAGCGAAAAATAATAACGGCGACAGGGGTTATATGAAGTCCGGGCGCCATTAGCCCTTCGCCAGATGTGTGTGCGCGCGCGTGTGTGTATATCGGGGTTCGTGGATATTGAAGTTGCCAGCGAAGTGGAGTGTATATATATATATATATATATATAGTGACGAGGAGATGCTGATGCGAGGGGATGAAAACACGGGTTGATAGCACGTTGCTGCTGTGTTTGATTAGGATGTGTTGGCGTTACAAATGTTACATTTGGTTAAGGTTTGATCGAATTTTATTTTTTCCGAATAAACGAAAGTTCGGGTAATTCGTAACGTTGGGAATGTTTTTCGATGAAAAAGAGTTGTACCCTGTTTTTAAGGTAGCACCAGTGCGCTGGGCCGTATCATTGGGGGGCTCTTTAGGGTGCATTGCATTTTTACTTAGAGAATCGATCAAATTGCAAGAAAAACAGTTAATAATAAGTTATAAAGTACTCTCAACCACTTAAGCACCCTAAAATATAAAAAATAAAGTTATTCATCATTATTGATCTATCATTTTATACATAAAGATTTCTTCAAAATTTAGTCGTCAATCGTCATTTTTCAAAACATCATTGTAAACTATAGATAATGAACAATTATTTACAAGCTCGTTTTTAAAGAACTTATGTATTTTGGACTCGTGCCAGGAAAATTAATACTTGAAAACTGTACTTCCCCCATAAGAGCCCGTAATAGAAGTACGAATTTCAAACTTTTTTCTTTTTCATTTACTCGGCAGTCCTACTCGGGACACACGCCATTAAATAGCTTGAGATTTAAGCTTTCAATTCAGATTTTTATTTTTTGATTCTTATGTATTTAAAAAAACGCCGGAGCCACTTTAAATAGACAATAGGCCATATCGTCCCTTGTTCCTCAAAACAGTCTTTCATTCTTTTTTTATGGGTCTGAAGTTTGCAACATTAGAGTTTAACGAAATAAAAATAAATTGATTTTACTGCAAGGTTATGTTAATTACTACTAATTTTTCACGTATATTTCGTGCTTTATAGTATAAAATAATTTTATCACAAAAGTTTAAATAAAATTATCTCGTAAATAGTACATTACGCACCAAGGGAGGGAAGTAAGACATCCCAACCCGCGTGTGATATTAACGCGGTAAACACGCGGGTTGAGATGTTCTACTTCCCTCCCGTGTTGCGTATACTATTTTGTCTCATATATTCCCTGGAGGAAAGTATATTATTGTCTTTTCACCCTGATCTCAGGGTCTTAAGTGCCACATAACCTCACTCCTAAAACTGCGAGGCTTATGCACATTTCTAATTTTCTGCCGACTAGCGCCGCCAGCCGGGCCGAAAATTAGAAAAACGCGCATGCGCGTCGCAGTTTCTAGGCGTGAGGGAATGTGGCATTTTCGGCCGTGAGAGCAGGGTGGGAAGACAACACTTTCCGACAGGGTATGAGACAAAGATTATTTTCGTTGCATTCCAACGATGTCAACTTCAGACCCATCTTTTTCTTCTTTTAATTAATTGACGTCGTCACCTTTGATTTTATCTCGAAAGTAATATTGCAAATTTACTTTATATTCAAATAAGAAGTTTGTCGAAATTACACTGAGAAAAAAGTTTTGGAAAAATTACTATACTCTCTGATAAAACTACCACAAACTGTAAAAAAGCCAAAAAATGACCATACTTTACAGTAAAGGAGGGGGTATTTGGCCCAAATTTATTTTCGTCCAAAAAATCTGAAAAAAATTTTTTTTGTATCTACTAACAATATTAAGTCGATTCTACCCTAAACGAACCGGTTCCCCTACTCCTCCCTCCCTCTCCAACCCCTTAAATGAAGAGGCGACCACCACATATTAAAAGAATCTTTGAAAAGATTTGACATTGGAGAGACATTCATTTTCCATGAATCATACATAAGGTGGCGACTTTACTTAAAATTATAGATTAAGATGAAACTTTGGGAAAGATATAGTTGAAACCTTCAACTTTCAATTGCCGTTAAGAAAGAGTGGGGGCAACATCCAAATTAGTGAGAAAATTGCATCGCAAAATGTTCATTTTGAACATGCAGCTTATGGGAATTTGATCTAGAATGAAAGTTAAATCGCGTATTCAAAGTAATAAAAAATGTGTTTTCAGTAAAAAAGTATGTGGTTGTAGAATTTGAAACAGCGGTTATGACGGTATAAAAAAATTGTAGGTTAACATGCAATTTAGACAGTAAATAACTGTCAAAGTATGTAATTTTACTTTTTGGGGGCACTTCTCATGGGGCGAAAATAAACCTTTTTATTGTTTTATTATTTGGTGATTTTTTTTACAAGTTATATGCGTACAAATGATTTGCAGTTATATAGCTTTAAATTGAAAGCTTTATTTTTGCGAAAAACTGTAATGTTAACTGAGGCGCTAGCGGGGCTCCCGCTTGATACGATTACCAACGCTGGAGCCACCTTAAGGGTTTTTGTTAAATTCAAAATATGGCGTCCAATGTGGAGGGGGAGGGGGGAGTAGAGGAACCGGTCCGTTTAGGGTGGAATCGACTCAATATTATTAGTAGATACAAACAAAATTTTTTCAGATTTTTTGGGCAAAAATAAATTTGGGCCAAAAACCGGCATAGAGACCCCCCTCCTTTACAATACTTATAGTAAATTTTTCTAGCAAAATTTGTTACAAAGTATGGTTATCTTTTGAGTTTTTACAGTTTGTGGTGGCTTTCCCAGAAAGTATAGTAATTTTTACAAAATTATTAATAAGTTTTACTAAACTTTTTTCTCAGTGTAGTTATAAATATGTTTTATTTCAACATGAATCAAGTAATACGAAAATATATTCCCAAAGGAAAAAAAATTTGTTCTAAAAACAGATTTTTCATTTTATTCTAATACAATCAAACGATATTCGATATTCCAGCATTTCCACACACACGCGCTATCCAATCGAAAAAATTCCTATACGCGGATAAGAAACCGCGCACCGCAGCAGTTCTCAAATCCAAAACTCCCGCACACGATTTACCCAACGTGCAAAAAATACGCAACAATAAGCGCGCATTCAATTTGGCGAGGTCGGCGAAACCGTAAAGAAAGCTCGCGGTGGAAAGTGGAAAACAAAGGTGACCGAGGAGGGAAACAAAGAGCCCCAGTTGCGCATAATCTGGCCGAAGAAATGACGTTGCGCAACCGATAACTCGGCGGGAAATTAAGAGGTGGAGCAGCCGAGACAGAAAGAGAGAGGGAAGAAGAGAGAGAGAGGAGGACAATCCAATCCCGCTAAGTGATCTGTTTTCCCCGCCACAGAAGCGCGCACGCGCGCAATGGAACTTCGATTTCGAGGCGTTGCTGTGGCTGCACGAAAAAGAGAGGAGAGATGTTGCGAGAACACGACTTCGAGATTGGGAGGTTCGGGTGGTTGAGATATTGGGAGGATGTGGAGTCACGGATTGCTGCGGGAAACATTAGTTTCTTTAATTCGAGATTTATTGGGGATGTGGTGGAATTTGTGGGTCGCGAGGTATTAACATTTTTACGAAGAAGAGTTAGAAGAAATTTCGTTGAACCAAAGTAAGTAAGGTCTTGTAATATGCAAATTACGTTTAGAATTTGGTCAGACGAGCTCTGGAATAAACTGAATTGGCTTTTCAAATCGGCTGATTTAGCTGAAATCTTGGCAAACAACTTTATGTTTATAAACACTATTCTCAATATTCTGTATCATCTCGTTAAGCGGGTTCGCCTTGGTACGGCGTTAATGAAGCTAAAGACTTATGTAAACAGTACGCTTAAATAGTGCGGTGCAGCGTGTGGTTTACGTAACACAGATAATAATCATTGATTAGACGACGGAAATGCCTTTAACACACCTCGTTTGTCATAATAAAATTACAGATTTACTTATGGCAATTATCTTTATTAGCATCTCTGTTGTAATAGATCCAAAGTACCATACTTGCCAAAATTAATTATTCCTACTAAATTAATTTACCTCATTTTCTATTGTAAACTTTGCAAAAGATTTCTGTCGAATCCTGAAATTTTTTCCAATTTTATGCGATCCTATCAATTTGTCGATACGAAAAGCGAATCCCAGCTGCCATTTCATTCTTACCAAATACTGATAGAATAAATCAAATCGACGTTCAATCATAACGTGCGCACGTATTCTGTTCCACATACAAGCACATTGCACATATAGCGCGCGAAATTCAATTCCAGATAATTTCGTGCAACTGTTATTTACCGAAATAAGGTCAATGCTATTGACCGACGAAAGTTAAATTCGTTTTACTTAAACTCCGAGGGCGTCCGGGAGGGAAAAGTTTTAGCTAAACTTAGTTCGCTGAAGTGCACGCGGAAGCTGAGAAAAATACAGGTTAAGATGGGCGGGAAGCGAGAGGGAAAACAAAAATTAAACTAAAATACGGAAGAGAGAAGGAAGCCGCACTCGTGGGGTCGGAGGGGAGGGAAAAAACTTTTCTGAATAAACCCTTAATTTTCATTGTTATCTTACTTTTCATGTTTTAGAATAATGTTGGTAAGACTGAGAATATAAGACATTTTTTGTATATACCTACTCGATAGAGATTTTCTTGTGCAGAGTTTAGCTCAGAAAAGGATTGTTAGAAGCTTTTTAAAAGTTGCCCAGTATATATTACAGAGTCTTTTAATTGCTTATTAACCTTTAGACTGCCGGAAAACCAATATATTGGCGCATCCCATGATCGACACTTTGCCTATGATCAATCAATGATATAAGATACCTTTTACACCAGTTTTCTGAGGGTAATTTGCCCCTTGAAATCCCATCAGTCTAAAGGTTAAAGATTTTTAGTATGCATGTAGCTTACTCATTTGAATAATAATTTTAGACAATCTTTTGATCTAGTGTTGCCTGACCAAAAGAATGTCAATAAAATTTCTCGCCTGTGTTCAATAAGTATATAACAATCGACAAATCGACAAGTAGGTACTGAACTCTTACTGATAATTAATATCTTTGATCTATTATATACAATGTATACTTTTACTAATTCATAAAAACAATTACAATTTTAAATTGATAATTAAAAAAAATATATACAATTTGCAAATGCAATGAAGAACAATATTTCATCATTTTTTGATGAACATTCGTGAAAGAATGTCATTGAAATATTTTGAAAAACTTATAATAATTGAGAAAGAACAATACATTGAAGAAAGTTATCGAATGTATATTCTTGTGAAGGAAAAACTTGTTGACCATTTAAAAAGTGATTTCAAAACTTATCTACTCGATGATCAACTTTCTAAATGAGTTGACATTTTTCTAGTTACTTTAATGATTTTAATAAAACTTTCTTAAAGCTTTCATCGAAATAGTTGTATCCTCAACTCCATTTTTGAGATTAACTTTAAAACAAATTCAAAACAACCCCTAAGTATATAACCAATCAACCAATCTCAGCCAATTTTCTTAAACCTCGGCTTTTAGACCATAATTTTTCCAAGGATATAACCCTTTGTAATTTTTACGAAAACTTTCATTTCCCACCAGTTACTTTACCACCAATAAAAACCCCCTGCATTACGGTCATCAAGAAAAACACAAAGCATTCACAAGCGAGGTCTAAAACACCCTCCTCTCCTTTCACGACGGAGGTAGCTCGAGCGATGGCTAATCAGGTGCAAAGTGCAGGGATCCCCGTCTCTTAAAGCGAACAAAAGATCATCATATACCTGCAGCAGCACGAGAACCGGTTCTCGCGATGCCATCTACGATCGCTCCCCGGGTGTATACATCTCTCGTCGCGTAACACGTGTTATTCGGCCGGGACCTTTATCCGATTCACATCGGTGCCGCGTTCCTTTTTCCATGCGTAATAATATTTCGGTTGATGGTATCGGCCGGCGTGTAGAGGAGGGCTTCGGCGGATTAGAATGGTTTTGCTGGAGGGTAGGTAAGGTTTGTAGGAGTTGTTGGATTGTTCTATAGTGTGATATTGTTGGTAATATAAATGGAGGTGGTTAGGTAATTTAGTTTTTACAAAGACATTTAAAAATATTTTAGATAATTATTCCCATGAATATATATGTTACATCTAGGCCAATATTGTTGACGCGGTATTCGAGAAAAGCGTGTTGAGGTAAAGATAAGGTAAGATGCCCAGTACCTGGACACTTTTGAAGTACATTTGAAACGAAAGATGTTTTTAAAATCAATAATCGAAATTCGTTCGAACTTTTTTTATCTAATTATAAATTCCCGCTCTATTTAATCAATTTATATAAAGACAATCGCATGCTCTTTTATATTAAACAAGTAAGTTTAAAACATGTGTATAAAAATTTCTGTAGTTGGACACCCATGTCGAGCTAATACCAATATTTGGACAATATTATTAAATATGTCCAACTACTGCTTTATGGCAATTGAGAGTTGCCCAAAGTTGGACAATGTTCAACTTTGCACGTTGCAAAAACATAAACTTGAAAACTTTATACTTCTTAAAAAAATAAATTTTAAAGATTTCGATGTCAATAGATTGTTATTACCGTAGGCAATGCTAATAAATCGACATTTTTATCATATAATAAAAGTAGTTCATTACCGTTGTCCAAGTATAGGTCGGAATTTTCGATTTGTCCAGATATTGGGCATTTTACCTTTTAATTTCGAGACATTCTAAAGACACGCTACGTTTTAAGGTTGTATGACCCGTAACATCCCATTCAAAAGTTAGTTTTTGACGTTAAAACTGCAATAAATAATTATGTAAGGCAAATAATCAATTTTAAGTTTTCGCGATCTATGTACAAATGCAATCAGAATATTATAAGCTTTATAAATTGGAAATCGAAGCAAAATTGTACAATTCGCATATCTCGTTTTAAAATCGTCATTACATCTAAATTAGCGCATTTTAACTATTTTAAAACACGTATTCGAAATTCCGAACGTTCATAATGAACGAAATATTAACTTAAAATTTCTAATTCTGGTTAGAATTTCCCGGAGTGTGGTTTACTGGTGACTGCAAGAGTGAGAAGTGAAGAAATACAGTTATTATCAGATTTTAAAAGTATTAAGTAGCCAAATTCGGCTAAATTTGAAAATGGCGAAATTCTTTCGTTCACTATGAACGTTCGAAATTTCAAACACCTTTTAAAACGAGATATATGCCAATTCTACAATTTTGCTTCGATTTCCAATTTTTAAAGCTTATATATCCTTATTATATTTATACATAGATCGCGAAAATTGAAAATTGATTATTTACATTATATATAATTAATTATCGCAGTTTTAAGGTTATAAACTAACTTTTGAATGGGATGTTACGAGTCATACAACCTTAAAGACAACTGTCTTACAAAAATAATTAATCAATACAAAGCACCCGTAACCTGTCTACATATATTTTTTTTACTTATTTTCAAAAGCACAGTTATACGTGAAAACATAACCTGTCATGCAAGTGTTTGGCGGAGCCACCCTTCCACGTAGCAATCACAGAAACTCCCACAGCATCAAATATCCGATCAACCTCATCGATGGGAACGCACACATCGAGGAGGACCTGCTGCAGCCCGCAAAATGTCTGCGGTACGCTCATTAGCGATGCCAGGTGCGCGCGCACCAGTTGAAAGATTCAGAAGCGCCGCAGTAGCAGCAGCAGCTTTCCTCGTTAGGAAATCATTTCGAGCGAGGTTTTCAATTATTCGGACGGCTTTCTGGATTCGTGGAGATTTCCAGCGACGATTCGGATTTTCGGCGATGAGGGGGGAGGGGGTGGGGAACGGCTTTTCGACGCTGCTGGTGGTGCGTCAATGGTGAAGGTGTTTTTTTGGGTTCGTTCGTGTTGCGAGATATTGAGGTCAGCTGGAAGGATTGAGCGTAGCTCGATGATTCGATTTCAGTTTGAAATGCAGGATTGCTTGTAAACCCGATTATTCATGCGAAGAGTTTGACATAATGTTATTTTTGGCCTTTTACACGCGATTTCATAGTCGAATCATGAAGAGTGAAATTTTAAATTCTCCTTTGACTGAGTCAGCTAACGGGGTGCTTGTAGTAGCTCCCGAGAACTTTATAATTCTATCTATGATTTAAGAAGACTTTATGAAGTTGAACTGCTACCGGTAGCTGGTATATTTATAACCTAAAACTTATAATAGCATGCTAATTTTAAAATTACGCTAGCATCCGCAACATAAACCTGTACTTCCATACAAACTTTTTTAAGACCCCCAGCAATTTTTACTTTAATTAACGAATATTCAAGTAAATATGGACAATATAATGCAATTTTACAGCCTGTTCCACGAATATACTCTATTCGCAGGCACATTTCGCCCTTACTTTAACAAAAATACGACGATTACCTTCGGCAGCAACCGCTATTATGCAAATCCAACCACCTCCCCCTTGCTCCAAAAACCGTCGCCAGCGACAAAGACGTCGTGTGCGCCCGCGCCACGTTAATAATGTATCGTCGGCT
Organism: Torymus aiolomorphi; assembly: GCA_036365515.1. Taxonomy (NCBI): domain Eukaryota; kingdom Metazoa; phylum Arthropoda; class Insecta; order Hymenoptera; family Torymidae; genus Torymus; species Torymus aiolomorphi. Next base: position 21,814,535 of record CM070873.1, on the reverse strand, counting down.
GTAGGCTCTCTCCCGCTGAGTAATTCTCCATTCCGCGCGCGTGCGCACAGCGCATTGTTCTCGAGGAGCACACACCTACACACGTGCGCGAGGCGCCACCTATTATGCCAATGGCAGCACGAAACGCAAACTCGACGCGGCGGCCTGCCGCTGATAACGCGAGCGCGCCGGGGGCTAATGTGTCTGATGCCTGAATGAGACGAAAGTTCGAGAGAGGCTTGGTTGGGTGAATATTTCAGATGTAGGTGAGAACCTTGTGTCTCGTGAAGGTCGGAAAAGAGAAAATCATTAAAATGTTGCTAGAAATGCTAGAATAAGTGTATAAGCAGGTATTAGAAATTGTCACAATTTTTGGTATTTAGAATGCGTATACCGTTTTCCGTATGTAGTAGCAGTGATTTAGTAATGTTGCTGGAATATTTTTATAATGTCGCTGAATTACCTTATTAAAACATTTTCTTTGCTCTTTCTACATCACTCCTACAATATGTAAATGTTCGTGTTATAATAATCATATTTCAAAAATATTTGATTAATGTTATTACCTTTATGGTATACTTGAGTACCATTACAGGAATCATTCGTACTCGGAATTGAAGAATTTAAAATGTGCCTCTATACATGATATTATTCGACGAATGAGATTGAAAAACTCTTATGATATTAATATCACAAAGTAACTGGCAAGCACCGCGCATATATATGGCCTATTCACGCGGATCATTGGTGATTTATGCGCGCGCTACATTAGCTCACAACTCATTGAATCGCGATGTCAATGTGCAGGTTTGCCTCTCCGCGAAACGGATTATACTTTCCAGGGGGAAGAGAGGACAACAGAGCGGAGTGATGCGCATCGGATGGTGGTTTTCGATAACTAATCAATGGATTAGCCGAAGCTGGCGCGCGAGGCCTGATAATAATGTGTTCCCAACTCTCGTGGTTTTGATGGATGATATAATTTCGTGATAGTGCATGGAAATCATTTTCTAAATTTTTACGGAAATAGCAATGTTTTTGGTCGAATTTCAATCAAATTTTAGTTGTGATGATAGTAATATCCCTATAGATCTATACAAACTTCAATGTTTCTCCGACACAAAGCTTATTCTGAGGGCAATGAAAATAATGAGCAAAAGTCGATGTGTATGCTGCAGACTGTATTTGATCAGCCATCCCGTCATAACTACGTCTACGCGCACAACATCTACCAACATTGGCTCGAAAAAAACTACTGCCAACGGATGGTCTCCACTCGCGCTCTTTTTCTTTTTACCCGAGCTTTCATCCAGTCTCGCGTCTCTGTTTATCTCTCCGGCTCTTCGGCAGCTCTTCTCTCATTTTTTGCAAGGCCATCATGCGCGCACGATAAACAGCTCGGTATTTTTTTTTCGAAAGCTCGTGAAAGTTTCGAGATGGTTTTTTTTTGTAAGTCGAGGCAGGGGAATCGCTGCGCCTGTGTGCGACGATATATAGAGTTTTTAAGAGGGGAGTCGCACAAAAAAGGTAGAAAAAAAGATTTGTTACGAAAACGAAAAAATGTGCGTAGAGATATTTTACTGTATAAAACGTTTCTGCGTAGTTTGCAAAAATTTTTAGCTCATTTTCAGTGATAATATTTACAAAAAATATATTTTTCTCTTCTCGAGTTAACTGGTAACTAAAGGAATGATTTTAAAAATAAAAAGTAAATATCTCACGATTAAAGCTCAGTTTAAAACGATTTTTGAATATATCTTTTTTTTTTTAATTTCACTGTGTAGGATCAGTTTGTATAGACATTCCCCGAAAATCCCGGCTTAATTTTTCTGTTAAACTAAAGGCTTTAAATTCTTTCATCACGGTACATACCAGCGATGAAAAATTTCGTTTCATTAGCAAATTATATCGTTAGCATTTTCTCGTTCGTTAAAATATAATTAAATTGGTTAATTATTTCTCTGAACAGGACATTCGATATAAATATTTACATACTTCAAAAAGAAAATTGCGCTACGAAAAATGATACGAAGAAAACCTGCCACTCATCTATTTAATCATCATAATGAATAATTATTCGTGACCAGATTTTTAACGACTCTGTCGACTGGTAACGTCAATAACTTCAAAACCGTTTGAAAACTGGCTCCACTTTTTCCTCCGTTCCCAATGAAACTAGACAATTACCATTCTAAATACGATGCAAATCACCGGCAGGTATTAATCAGCACCAGCTAACACTAACTCCTCTCCCCCGTCCAGCGGTAATTGTCGCACACTGCACGGCGGCACTCGCTCGCGCCTTCACGCCTCCTTACCTGCACGCACGCTAATGTCTCCCGCTCTATCGGACCACCCGGTGGGATGGCTCGTCGTCGTCCTCGTCGCGGACCACCGCCGACAAAGCGCTACACCCGCGGGCGCGGAAACGTCGAGCGGGAATTTACGGGGAGGGAGGTGTGCCATCTGCTCAGCTGTTATCGCGGCTCATTTATCTATGCGAACGGGGGGTGGGGGGTGATGCTCCTTTTGCGGGGAGACGAGTTCTGCATTTGAGAGAGGCAATGCGAAGTGGAAGTGTGATGAGAGTGCGTGAGAATCTGTGTGTGTTTATGTTACGGCGGCTTGATGGAGAGTTTATTATTAGTTGGGTTTTGAGTAACTGTCTTTATTACCGAAGCCGGGGGGGTTGATTCTCAACGGTGTTAATTTAAAAGTTGGCATTTGTACCTGTTGTCGAAATAGTTCTTTGTAGAGTATGAAAAAACTAATTATTTTAATGTTAAAAATTTTATGGTAAAATTAGTTCAGCTACCACTTTGTAATTGCATATAATTAGATAAATTTTCAATATGGTTTTGTAAAAGTTGATGGACATTTTATTATATATTTTTATCAAATAATTTTTGATAATTTTATGTATTGGGATTATTTATACTCTTCCTTTCTGGTTAAAGAATTTTACAAATAATACATTGCTCAGTACTTAAATTTTAACTAAGACTTTTTACAACTTCGTTAATTATATTAACGATAATGGCTTGATAAAGCTAAAAAAGTCTAACATCGATGTGTTATAGAAAAGCTTCGACATATTTGTAAAAAAGTATGTGTGTGGTGTTATTGAATTCAGCTAGCATATGTACGAGTAAAAAGAATAACTCATGCATGCGCCCAAGAAAACAACGTACACGCCGTCAAACATTGGCACAAACATATTTAGTTACAGCACTTTCGCGTCCCGTAATTAATTCTAAATATTTGTCGGCGCGCAAACTAGTTTTACGTAGAGCCATCGAACGAACAACAGCAGCAGAGAGCCGAGCGGCAGCGAAAATCGAAGAGCGCGATGGAAAAAAACATACAAGAGACCGGAGTGTATCGGCGCGCTTATCAAACAGACGTCGTTCAAATATTCGTTGTGCAAAGGAACACGATCGGAGCTTTTACTCTGATTACACGGTAGCACTGAGAGAAAGAGGAAGAAAGAGAGAGAAATAGTGAGTAAGAGAGCGACTGAATTCGCCGTGACTCTCTGTCGCTGAATATAAAGATCAAACACTTCTAATAATTGCGAGAATTTCGTTACCGGTGCCCTTTGACGTTTTTCTCCGATTTCAGGGAATTCGAATAAATTTCCTCCTTTGGAGCTTGCCAGAGGTAGAAAACGCGTGTGCGCGCAGGTGAATTTTTCAATATGACGGCGCGGTCACTGAACGTTAGCGGACTTTTGAGTGATCCTCGTTTCCAGAATTTCCACGTAGATTTTCAGTGAGAGCATAGTCAAAGGGTGACACCAAATGAAATAGTACTCGAAAGTAATTCAGGTTCGCTCGTGAAAACTAGTTGAATTAAACATTTCGTTACGTGGAAGTGTTTCAATAAATTTTTAAAGAACTCGTTACGTTTATGAAGGATTGGAAAATGGAAAATTTTAAAAAAATTGGAAATTGGAAAATTTATTTGTTGCATTTATTTTGATCGTAAGAAAAAGGATGGTTTGAAAGGCAAAGGTTGAAAAAAGTTGAAAAAAAGTTGAAAAAAAATTTAATTTAAATTAAAGATTTTTTAAGAGCACAAAACTGGATTAAAATCCATAATGTAAATCAAAAGATGAAAGTTTTGTAGATCAAAGAACATTTTAAAAGCTAAACGTCATCTATTTTTTTAGTTCATCTACCAAAATAGCAATAACAACAAGGTAACAAGATATACTGCAAATACAAATACAAGGATCCATTAACTCAAGAGTCACATACAAGCCACCCTAACATAAGTAACACAGCCAAGTATTTTTCGGAGAACGTTTTGAAAACTCGCGAGCGTAAACTAAGGTGAAATGCCCTAAGTCGGGACAAGCTAAAAGTGATGCCTATACCTGGACAGTTAAATTCTCATAGTAAAATAAATGTTTAAGCAGTAAGATGATTATTTTAAATATTCCAAGGTCTTAGCTACAAGTAGGCGTGAATATTGTTTCATTTAAATATTAATTTAAACTATAAAATAAATTAAAAGTTTACCTCCAAATCGCATTTAAAGTAGTCTACTTTCATACAAATCATGTATTTTTTATAGCTTGACCTTTTATAAGAAAAAAGACATAATTTAACCCCAAAGTCAAAAAATAATGATCACAAATCAAAATATTCATATTTTGAAATAAATTAGGACGTAAACAGAACTTAAATTATAATTATGTATTAAAATATTCCATGTCCAACTATAGAGCTATTTTGAAATACGAGTGCTCCATACCGGGACACGACAGCAGTAGCTGTCCAACTATAGGTAAGTATTCGATACGCGCATTCCTTAAGTCTACAGAAATAGTACAATTATTATTGAAGTAATTGTACGTAAATAGTAACTTAAATAAATTATTAATTAGTATGTATCTGAATAGTCTTGGCTAGTGCTGTAACAACTGTGAAAATTAGCAGCTTCAAAAACATAACCTCAAAAGTAGAGAAGGTAAGTTGTATTAAAACAGTAAGTGAAAGGAAATTATCTATGTCAAAATAACTCTTAACAAAAGCATTATTTCAGATTATAAACTTATTTATATAAAATCTAATTTGTGATGTTAAGGATGCTATTCACTCCAAAACTCAACCTTTAACATTTAATATATAGCCTACTTAAAATTCTTCATCAATATAATACATGAAATATAAAAAAAAAATAATAGATTGACATAGATAAAATTTTAAGATTAGTCCTAGTTAGCTTACAAATACTGTACAAAAGGGTAAAAAACTAGAATTCCTTCAAATTCTTCCAAGCCATGAAAAATAAAAGTCTATGGTGAACATACTTTTTCTTTAATATAAACTAATGAAAATGTTGTTGTGCTTTTGTAATGTAGCTTGAATTAGAAAATTGTTCTCTTTTTAAATAAATAAATAAAAAATAAATATTAATAAATAAATATTAATTTGAAATAAATATTTAAATATTTATTTAAAAAAGAGGACAATTTTATAATTTAAGTCGGTCTTACACCTGTAGGCCTTTCTGGCCAAAATTACCTAAAAAAATGATAAAAAATATTATTATAATGAAATAATGAAAATATATTGTAAATTAACTTATTTTGAGCCAAGGCAGAGGTCCTTAAATTCATTTTATCCTCAGTTATAGCATTTTCAAGAAAAACAGCTGGTCGTAACCTTTCTCTGGGACCGCATGATGGATTTTCATGGGACAAAGTGCAAATTGTTCCTAATTTATGTAGTTATGGGCCCAAGAGTTGCAATTTTAAGGTTTTTATGTAAAAGTACCTTTTCCATGCTAAAAACCCTAAAAATTAAAAAAAAATAGAAAAAATTATTGCAAAAAAATCAGTTTTTGTCATGAAAAAACCTTAAAAAATAAAAACCTTAAAATTGCAACTCTTGGGCCCATAACTACACAAATTAGAAACAATTTGCACTTTGTCCCATGAAAATCCATCATGCGATCCCAGAGAAAGGTTACGACAAGCTGTTTTTCTTGAAAATGCTATAACTGAGGATAAAATGAGTTTAAGGACCTCTGCCTTGGCTCATTTTATTCAAAATAAGTTATATTTACAATATATTTTCATTATTTTATTAAAATAATATTTCTTACAATTTTTTTAAGTAATTTTGGCTAGAAATGCTTGTAGATGTGAGACCGCCTTAAGCTACATTATAAAAGCACAACAACATTTTCTTTATTTTATATTAAAGAAAAAGTAGTGGTTCACCGTAGACTTTTATTTTTCATCGCTTCGAAGAATTGGAAGAAATTCTACTTTTTTAAACTTTTTTACAGTATTTGTAAGCTAACTAGAACTAATCTTAAAATTTTATCTATGTCAACCTATCATTTTGTTTGATATTTCATGTATTATAAAGTGAACGTAATAACAAGTAAAACAGAACAGTTACCACTATCTGACAGTAAGTATATTTCTATATATACTTATAGTTATTTCATTACTTAGAAAAGTATAAATTTATATCCATATTTTTGTTTTAGATGCCAACACTTTAAACATATCTAGTCATATGAAAGATAGTTTCCCTGTTCCTAGTTTAAAAATACCTAGAACGAAAAATAATAAAAATGATATATACTTGGAGAGCCTCCGTTGTAGAAGATTTAATTGAATGTTTTGAATAAAAGAGTAAGAAACCAGAGTTATAAAAGAAGAAAATTTGTCAAAAAAGCAGGAAGAGAGAGAGGAACAAAGAAAAAAAAAAGAAAAAGAACAAGAAATCAATAAACAGTTACAGAAAAGAAAAAAGATAATTAGCCAACAAATTAAACACATTAAGTTAAAAATTAACGATACACGGATAGAATTTTTCAGGAAAAATTACCATGAAATTCACGGTATTCAGAGACTACCCAAATTTCTTGGAATTTTTACTGTTTTCACGGTAATTTTTACCAGAAATCACAGTAATTTTTACCGTGATTCACGGCAAAAATTACCGTGACAACAGTAAAAATTCCCAGAAATTTGGGTATTTTCTGATTACCGTGAATTTCACGGTAATTTTTCCTGAAAAATTCTATCCGTGTAATGTAAAAAAATAAGGTCTAAAACAATTAAAGAAAATTGAGATGAAATCAAGGAAGAGAAAACAAAATTATGCACACAATTAGACGACCTGGAGAAAAAACTATCATGTCTTGAAATGCTTGTTTTGCAACAAAAAATGCCAATTAAACAAAAAAGGATTTCAATTTTTGTTTATTTACTGTTAAATATTATATTTCGATGTATAACTGAAGTTAATGATTCAATAAAGTTCAATTTGCCAATATAATTGCATTTAAATTTAATTTGTCCCGGTATAGGTTGCACCTCTGTCCAGATATTAGCGTAGTTTGAATTCAATATGTCCAACTATAGGTTAGACTTATTTTTGTTAATACAATTAAAATATCAGTTGAAAAATGTTTTTTTTTTAATGAAAATTACTTTAAATAATTTGAATATTGTGTTAAAGCTTTTAAAAAATAATTATGTTTCATTTAAAATGGCGAAATCCATGATAACAAAAAATGCTGTCCCGTTATAGGGCGTTTCACCTTAATCAAAACTGCATTCCCCAAGACAGTAACAGCGCTCGCCAAATCCAGGAAAAGAAAACTCCCTTCTCCCTCCGCTGTCGCTTTCAATCACGTGGCGGCCGGCCGGTACCCCCACCACCTGCCGCCCTGAAAATATTGCCAGAGTGCTCGCTCTCTCTCGCGCGCACGCCTTAACGAGAGGCGACATCCACGGCACGTGACAGCGTGGGCTTTATCACATGGGGGCGGTATAGCAGCAGCTGCGCCAGGCGAAAGACACGACCGCCGATATGAGGTTTTTGTGCGCTCGGCGCGCAGAGAGACATGATGAAAATATTGGCCGAGGGAGGAAGTGGAAGAGGGTGACTTTGCGCTTCTCTCAATTTTCATTTTGAGGCTGCTGCTGCTGTTGGCTCTTCTGCCTCTTCTTTTTTCCCGGGCTGGCTCGAGCCAACGGACTATATATCGACTTTCTCTCTCTCTCTCTTTTCGTGTTTCGCAGGTCTTGATGGTTGCGGCGGCGAACGACGAACTGTGTGCTGCGCGGGAGGGGAATTTCAACGGTAATGAATTAAGAGGGTTTCGGTGTACGTATCCTGTCGATTATTCGTTTGATGCGGATTATCGCGTGAGTTATAGCGGATTTATTCAGTGATTTTTAAATTGTCGATTATTTGAGAATGAATTTTTTCGTGAAATTTCAATAGATAAGGGTCATATTCTAAATGTAATATAATGACCTGAAAAAGATTATATGTACAAGATTTATTTGGCAATATGAACGAGTAGTTGATAAAATACACCCCGAGTAAAATTTTGTAAGCAAGTCCTTCCAAATTTTTAATTCATCAGTTGTTTTGAACCTACAAAACATTATTGCAATGTGATAGTCATAGTAGACAGCTCGCAATTCAATTTTAGCTTAGCTAGAACGTTTTAGAGTACCGCGAAAAAATGTTACATGCAAGACATCTGTCAAAATGTTTAGGGTCCGTAAGTCTAAATTTACAAATAATATACACTATAATGATTACAGCACGACAGTACCGATCGACTTAACAGATAATCTTATTGATTTAGAATACAGCAGAGACAAGCTTTTCCCGGTCCATAATTCCAGAGCATAAATCATCGCGAGTCGGCGGAACGGTTTCGCGAAACGTGATATTTGCTGGTAATTGTAAATTGTCAACAGGGAAGAAACATCGGCGATGCGGCAATATAGATAGAGATGAAAGATAAAGAAACGTCTCTCTGGTTTGCAAGTCGAGAGCCGCGATCCCCCTAATGGATCGGGAGAAAGTCCCTTGGAAATGAATGATGGTAAGGCGCACGGCGCGTTTAATCACTGACATTCTGCAACATATTCCCCTCTCTTGGTCGTTTTGCTAACTTCCTCTTCACCCGATGAGCGAATTCGTTACCGGGGGAACGAACGACTCCTTTTTTATGCCGCCCCGCATAATTAACTTTATTATAACCTGAAGATGTATAAGGGAAGATAAAAGTGACCGGTCGCATTTCAACTGGTATATACTCAGGCGACGTATGGAATTATTATAATGAGCGACGGTTTACGTTGTCGTCCAAGGTCAAAGATATTATAATTTCTAGGCTCTAATGAATGGCTGGCTACCGGTGCGCATGGTGCTCCAATCAGCGCTGCTGCCAGGAGTTTCATCATTTTTAACTTATCCTGCTACATCTCTAGCTCGTTTTCACTCACCTCGTCGTTAACCAAATTTATTCTTATGAAAATCGCGTCCATAATAAAGGATTAGGCTGCGGCCTATTAGTAAAAGCGCACCTACAAATTTCGAAGCGTCTAAATTACAGCAGCTTTATTCATCGCACGCCCAGTTCGCCAAGGTTAAACATCTTATACACGAGCTCTAGTTTCTAATGAAAGGTTAGAAAGTTAGCTTGATTAATATACAGCTTGGATCGACCATTATTTTCAGCTTAGCCACCTCTTTGCCTCCACTTGACCCATTGTTAACCAAATCCCATGTCTTTTAAAAAACGCATTTAAGATGGAGAATTAGACCACCTATATGCCATTAGAAAAGAAAAAACTAACCTACACATCCCCAAGTCGTCCAACCTCTACAGATACCTTATTCACCACACACATACGCCTATTGTTACTCAAATTTCTCTGAACTAATCTCACTGCACGGCGGCTCTCACGCATCCGGCTCTAACACAAAAGTACCTGGTGGTGCCTCTCCTTTAAGACTGGCATACAGCCGAGGTGCATTTAAAAACGAAAGAAGCAAAGAAAAAAACAAAGACCACTTGCTTCTGTTCTCTGGCCACTTGCAACCGAAAAAGGTCGAGCGCGTCAAGGACACATCTTCTCCCTCGTTTTTTCTCTCTCCCTCTCATGTGTGCGTATATGAAAACAAACACAAAGAGGAAGGCTGGGTGAATTAATATTCCCCCCGTGCGAGATGGTCGGTATGCAGGGCAGGTGATGTGTATAGTGCGAGGACGAATTTCGGCGATGCGAAAAACATGAGGAGCATTGTATGTGCGCTGTCGCGTGTGCCCTTATAAGAGGCGAAACTGGAGGATGGCTGCTGCTGCTGCTGCTGCTGCGGGTTCTGCTGCTGGATTGACGAGGATTTCGAAACGTTATATGAGAGCGGGGGATACGCTGAAGTACGTGGACGGAGTGGAGAATATGACGGATTGTAATTAAGTTTTGTGATGTAGGGTGTATGGTTGTATTGAGGAGAAGTTGTTTTGAAGGATCCCGGATTATGTTTTATTACTAATGAATTTTTATGAAAGGGTGGTTCCAATATTAAATTTTATTTTCAAATTTTGAGCGGTTATACAAAATAAATATTTTCCTTGGTACTTTTTTATGAAAAATTCTTAGTAATGATTATTTACTTTGAACATGGAAGACTATAATACGTAACATAGATCTTAATATAGATGAATTAAAAAGTACTTTATAATATCAAGTATTAAAGTATTTTTTCAATAATTGTTTTTGCTTGTCTGCTACAAGATACCCCAAAAAATTGTTTTTTTTTTAAAATGAACTACGATGAATAAAATTTAAGTTGAATACCATGAAATTCAATTCCATTGTAACTTCAGAAAGGATTTTTAACATGCAGCGATTTTTGTTCGAAGTTTAATAGTTATTTTATTCAACAACAATTTCTACAAAAACTAGTTTGATAGAACAACATTTCCAGATAGACATTTGCATATGTAAAAATTTAACGCCTCCGCTAGTACACGCGTAACATATCTCGCATACAATCTTGCTTTTATTACTTGTCCACTATAAAATGATAATTGTGAATTCTTCTCTACGTGTTCCACCATTATCGTGTGAGATGAAAAAAAAATAAGATTTCTCAACAATCATAAATTTATTCCAACTAAAATAGACCCACGTCTACAAAACGGTTCTCATTTTCTCCATAGATGAAAAATCGTTAATAACGTAAGAAAGGTTAAGACCATTGACCTGCAATAAAGTGAAAAGTGTCAACTGCTAACGAAACGTGTATGTACCTCGATCTCTCTCGTGAAAGAGATATCTTTTCATTCTCCGTATCGCGGCCGTAACTTCCGAGACCCATCTCTACCCCTCTCTTCTTCGCACAAAAGCGCGAGCAGCCGGCACGTCTTTCGTTCCGGCATTTGTCTCGTTACGCGCGCGCGCGAGAGAGGCTTTCAAGGGTCAGGCTGGCCGGGATACGTCGGCAGCAGCGTCTGGGAGGATAAGTTCCTTAAGTGGATTATCGGAAGCCCATCAAGTCAGCAGAAGTCAATCACTTCTACGCCACCTCCACCGCCGCTGCTGTGTATAGTCTCTTCTCTCTCTTCCCTCGCTTATTGTCTCAGTCTTTGTGCTCCGTTTCTTAATCGATTTCGCCCTTTATTCGTCGTTAACTTTCACTATATAAAGTTGCTGCAGCGTTGTTGTAAACTCGCGCGATGAACATTAGATTGTTTTGTTTTGCTGTTATGGAAGTTTTTGTTTGTTTGAATGAAAATTTGTAGGTTAGGATTGCATAGGTTAGTCGTCTTATATTTTCCTGTTAGAATATTTTATTTCAGTTGCTTAGTAGATGTAAAACTGCCTTTTAAATTTTATAGTATAGAAATGTGAAAAATATTCAAAGGATCTAAATTTATGTTCAGAAAGAGGTTAAGTATATCAATTGACATTATAAAATATTGCTATCGCGACTAATTTTTAATTTTGTTGCCATGATAACTTATTTAGTTTTTACCTTGTTTAGTTGGAGTTTTGTCACATTAAATCAGTGTAAAAGGTGTTATTAGTATAAAATAAGCGCATAATGTTTTTCTCAATACATACTTAATGTATACAATAGAGTAACTACTTCACTTCGACATTACCTAACGATGAATAGCTTTTTTGCAAGTATTTTCATCAAGACAGTCCGATTTCGTCTTGAGCACGTTTACTACATAATCAGTGAAATCAGTCTTCTGGAAACGTAATACTACAACCGTTACTGTTACATACGGCAAAAACTCCAGCGCCAGAGATCCTTTTTCCCCGCACTTGGCGAAATCGGCTTTTCGTCGCTTCTTGTTTACGTCGCGCGGAATATACCCCCCCCCCCCCCCGCTTCGTAAAACCTTATATCGCATTTACATAAAGCCATCGATAAAAATAATAACGGACAGCAGCGCGGCGCAGCTGCTATCGCATCACGCAAAATCGCGCATCGCATCGGCGCTCGCTGGGTTGCCCAGGAACAAATCGAAATCCGATGAAAAGGACACCCATATGTACAAACACACCCGCGTGTACACGTTTGTATGAATCATGAAAGAGGTAGAGAGACGGAGAGGGAGGGAGAAGGAAATGAAGCGAATACATGGGATCGCTCGGAAAAAAACGCGAGCGAGCGGCTATTGTGCGAGTCGTATAAATATAAACGGACGAAGAGAGAGAGAGAGAGAGAGAGAGAGAGAGAGAGAGAGAGAGAGAGAGAGAGAGAGGAGAGGGAAAAGCATATCCCGCCGAAATGCGCAATGCGGCTTCTTTGATGCATTTTTGCATTTCTCTCTCTCTCTCTCTCTCTCTCTCTCTCTACTCTGCCACTTCCCTGCAGAGAACAAACAGGGGCACGGAAAAATGTTCCGCCGCCTCGGGTTATTGAGACGGATAGAAGGAGAGAGAAGAAGAAGACGGGAGAGATGCGCGCATTGGATTATACGACTTTATTGGATGTAGAGAGAGGGAAAATAGGTCGTTTTGACGCGAGCGCGCGCACACTCAGTCCGTCGGGATTCGCGACGAACGAGCGAGCGAGCGAGCGAGCGAATTTTGCCGAGAAATAAAATTCTGGTCTTTGGTTATTGGGTGGGGGGGGGGGCGGCTGTCTCGATTGGGAATAGCGGTTTATTTTTTGATAAAATTTTAGGAAATGTGGAGTGGAAATAAAGAGTTAATGAATGTATGGTTAATTGAACATGTTTCCATTGTTCTTTTTTTTTTTTTGCGAAGCACTGTTACTGGTTCAACGAACGAACGGCGTTTATAATTTCAAATTTTCACAATATACCAAGATAATCTCAAAATTAGCAAAGAAAGTTTAAGAAAGTTTAAATTTGCAGTTAATTACAGAAAACAAATAAAACTCTAAAATTCCAATCTTCGTTAACATTAGCATTTCGAACTGAACGAAAACACCGATTCCAAAATCCGTTGACTCGAACAGTCAACCCTTTCGCAAGCTAATCTATAGCCGGTGAACTTTTGGCATTCGGCTTTTGAAAGTACGACTCTTTTTCTCTTTTTCCCATTGGTGAAAAAAGTCAAAGAAACACAACAGCAGCACCAGCAGCAGCATCAAAAGAAGTCAATTCGAAAAGTGGCCGCTATTCCGTTACATAGTACTACAACGACGCGGAAAAAAACATTGGCCAGCGACAACAAAGAAACTGCGATGCCCTTCCACCCAGAAAAAGAATCCAATTCGGGCGACAGTTTTTTGAGAAAACAGCGGATTTAGCGACAAAAGCGCTGCTCACGCGCGTTAATCAATGTTATCGCGTGCGTAATTTAATTTACGGACCAGCGATTTGGGATCGCTCTTCTCGAGTCTTCTCTATCCGTTTTATCTCCACGTGTCCCTCGCCCTTTCACCGAGTGTGTAAACAGACAGCTGCTGCCTTGCCGCCGTTGCCGACGAAAAAAGGAGAAGGCAGTCATCGGTGGCAGCGCAAAAAGAGAGCTTGGGTAAATAAAGGAATCGCGTTTCGAGTGTGAAATTTTCAAAAAACTCATGTATCCTTGAGTTGAGGTTAGCGATTGTTGTTAATGTTCATTGCGAGCGCTTGAAGCTGTCAGACATTTTTATCTCACCGTTTTTATTTTATTCTGGAGCTCATACATTTATTCGAAAAAGATATTTCGATGTTTTTATCCTATCGACACTTCTTTCAATCTTCGCGTTGAAAGTGAAATAAATGCGCACGACGAATGTAAAATATATTTTTAAAAAGTCATTTCGCGAGAGCTCGATGTATAATAAAATAACATTTCCGCCGTATTAAAAAGTGGCGTGAATAACGTTGACACGTTTCCATAAATGTCGAGAACGGCTACTTTTATTAACCTCTCGTAAAATGCATTTCAAATTATTTTTGCTCGATAAACCGATACGAATTTCAATCATGATGGAATCGCCGACTGGAAAAAAGGCATTTGGGAAAAAGTCGTTAAATCGTCCACTGGTATGAACTCAGCAATATTTGTACTAGAATAGAAAACCTTAATGGTAGATGTGAAATATCTCTTAGTAATGGTTAGACGTACGTTTAAAATGTAAATTATTTAAAATTAGTTTTGGATTTGGATATATGAACGGCTTAACTTTGCTCAAAATTAATATTAAATTTGTAATAAAAGATAAAGTTAAATAAAATGATCTGAAATTAAGAAAGTATCTTCATGTATGTAATCCATTGATTGTTATTTGGAGAAATTATAAAACAAAAATCTATCTCACCTCAAAAACAATTACAACATGGGATAGATATTCTTACTAAAAATATATTATTATTTTTGTATATTATGTAAAAATACAGCATTATCTAATAAAAAGCGTCAGTATGAGCGTTTCACTCATAGACAACAAATATAACCTCAAAACTCGTGAAATAACGGTTTCTTTTTCCTGAAACCGTCACTCCGATATTTCCCGTACACACAAACGCAATTACATGTTTGGCCACGACATTAGGTCTCTCACCCTCTCTCGCGTGCACACACGAATCCAAGCCCCCCAGTCTCTAAAACGCTTCGTTAGCGCGCTCGCTAATGAAAGGCCCTTTTTCCAAACACGCGCGGGAAAAATACGAGCCGAAAGTTTCCTCCTCGATTTAATCGAGAGCTCGCCCGATTATTATTGCCATTACGTAACGGAGGATACGTTTGTTTAATTAAAAGTATCGGCTTTTCGTCGCACAATCGATCGCGTGTTCCTTTATTTTTTTGTTTTTCCGTCGCGAGCTGAAAATGGAACTGGAAAAATCGCATTAATTAGCGGAGCGTGCAATTTCGCCTATACGTATAGGCGCCGCCGGTCGTTGGCTTGTGTAATGAGGTTTCATTGTCGAAGGGAGGGAACATTTTTATCGGTGTTTGCTTCGCGCTCGGTTGCGCGCCAACGAATTATTATGACTCGGTTTTTTTTTCGTCACTGAGAAAACCGTTCGCGAGTAAAGCGAGCGAACGAACTGTTTGGTGCATTATGTAAGCGAGTTTATTCGAAAAGAGGAATGCGCGCATTTACTAATATGCGCGTGGATGCGATTCTTGCTGTTTTAATTAATTTTAACTCGAAATGACTGTAATAAAAATTTTTACAATCTGCACATACGAAATATATTCCCATAATCTGAAATTATTTTTATGGATTCTACGAGTTCATCATGTACAAAGTATCAGAAAATTTCATCATATATCAAATTACACGTAAACCGCTCAAAATTACACACGCTGCACTTTAATTATCACTTTAAACAAGAGAGCCAACGCGTATACAGGCTATCGTCGATCCGTTAAAACCCACTACGTGTATACTTTCGCTCGTATACCGACGAAAACTAGACCAGCGCCAGCTAATAATCCGTCTTTAGCTCGGGAAAAGGCGCGGCAATGGTAACGGGCGCGGCAGCTCCTCCCTAACCTCAAAATCCTGACTCATTACAATCGCGAGCGGGAGCATTTCGATATATTATACATACCATTCACACATATATGTTTCACTGAATCACGAGAACGGTATCGCGTTACGAGAAAGAGAGAGATGCCAATCTTCGCTCGCGCGAGATGGCAATATTACATCTCTCGAATACGCCCCTTCGGCGCTGTTGTTGTTTTCAGGTTTGCGCGTGCCGTCTGGTTATAGGTTAGGGTGGGATGAGAAAATGTGGGGCTGCGCGCGTTTGGGTTCAATGCCGGACGAATGGCGTATGAATATACGAGGGGATGATTGGACACCAGCCTTTTACGGGAGGTACAATAGAGCCATCGCATATGTCAGCGTGAAATCGTTTTGTTGAAATTGGATATTATTTAATATTTAATAAGTACTGAATAGATATGAAAAGTTTTTGAAATTAAAAATCATCTGTCATGAGCATAAACCGTATACATGCGTCTGAAGTTCGCATCGTTGTAGTGCAACGAAATAATTTTTTATGATTGATTAAAGTTATTGAACAATAGAAATTTTATCGAAAACTTTGTTATAAAGTTATTTTATACTAACTATAAAACACTAAATGTACACGAAAAATTAATATTAAGTAGTATAAAATAAGGTTGTTACTTATTAGTCAAAACGTTTTATTCGAACATGCACAATCCATAAATCTTGGAGAATTTTGAATTTCAAAAAGTTTGAACATAGTAATTTTTTTTTCTCACGCGCCAACGACAGCATTTCACTCATTTAAAACGTTCTCATTAAACTCGAAACGCAATACTATGTGCGGCGAGACATTTCTTTCCCAATCCTTTGTCCACGAAATAGCTATTCTCATATAACCTAGACAATAACTGTGCAAAGAGCATTTAATAATGCACTTCATAATTTCCCACCTCTTTCTCGTCTTTCTTATAACCTTTAATTAATTCATGCCCGTCGCCCCTCTCGCTTTTTAATAACCATTCTCTCCCTCTCTGGCCGGGCGCATCTGCGCAAAAAAAGGCTCGCAATTTTTTACCCCCTCTGAATTCGAAAGCTCCGCGAGTCTCCATGCGCTGCAGCAGCCAGCCGCGCCTCCGAAGAAGAAAGAGCGATAAGTACCGGATTTTCTCTGTTAGAACCGTGGCGCACGATTTTAACCTACTTCTGCCCTCCCCCCACCGCGAGCGAGCGAGAGAGATTGAAGCATAAAGCCTATAGCGCGCAGCGCCGGGAGATTGATTCCGACATGGCCATATTTAAAATTAGAAGGCGTGCGCGCTAGCTCGTTCTCGTGAAAAATGCAATTGTTCTGAAGCGATGATTTTTCCTCCTCTTACCCGAGCGAAGCGAAGCGAACACTATCTCTCCCGCTGTTCGACCCGTGTGTGTGTGTGTGTGTGTGTGAGTTGGCGTGTCAGTGTGTCTGTACGTACCTGTAACAGAGAGAACGAGGAAAAGGTTAATTTCTAGAGAGATTTATACGCCTAGGAGAGCGAGTGCATTTAAAGATTCTATTGCCGGGGCCATTGTTCACGGTTTTAACAGCGCTGCGCTGCTCGCTCGCGCTCAGATGTGGTGCAATGAAGCGTTATTGCCCTCGCTGAACGTATATATACCTCTCGCTCGATCGCTCTCATTGATAAATATTGTAGTTTCGGAGTGGGTACGCTTCTAATTAAATTATAAGCGAGCGGATAATCGAGGGGAAAACATTGAGAGGTGAGATGATGGTTGGCGGTGGAAAATTGGGTTAGATTTTGGTTGGTTACGACAAGGCGAAATTATTTTCAAATTAAACTGCAATTATGTGCCGCGAAGTGACGACGAGACGCTAAATGACGGTTTAATATTTTAATGACCAATTTCACAATGAATATACAGTGGTGTCACGGCATTTGGAACTTTCATTATGTTCTATATTAAATTCCATTATGTGCATTTCGTGCTCGTAAAACGTTCAGTTTGTTGTGTAATGATGAATATATTTGTTATTAAAATACTTTCACTCGGGATATTCAAATTGTGACTAATATGGACGAAATTTGATGATGAATTTTGACCGTAATGAGAAATATTGCAATGCGCATATAATAGAACTCGTTACGGAAAGGTTTATGAAAGCGCACTTCAGAATGGATAATTAGGCTTCCAATATTCCAAATGTAAAAGGTAGATTGTAAGATTCCATTTGAGAGTATCGGAAATGAGCAGTCACTTATTTGTACTTGAACCACGTTTATGATAGATTAATTAGCATTGTGTTCTTGGCCTATATTTTTGATTAATATTTTTGTGTTGATCAATTCAATGTACACCTACCTATGTTCACATCCTATAAATTTTATGCGGTTAGAAACTTTTTAAACATAAAAATATGATTTTATAACCTCCAAAACATAAACAGTTTTTGTACACATCTTATAATTTTAAAGTATTCTCTAAGGTATGTTTTGAAAAATATTATTTTATCACACTAGCGATCATTGAGTAATAACATGATAGAAATTAAAAATTATTATCGATTTATCATTTATATTATAATTATCCCTTCCACAAAGGAATACATAAAAAATGAAAGTATCATATTTTAAGGTTACTTGAACAGCTTTTATTTATAAATTACCACTTTGTAGAATATTTTATCGAAATGTCCAATCTCTAGCCTAAGAAACCTTTCACAAACGCCGGCCGTGTACACCTTAACTTTCAACATCTCCACAAATCCCCTGTACGAACCACGACAAACGTAGGAAACGAAAAATATTTTCCAAACACTCCGGCAACCTTTCTCATCCATTAAGCACGCACACACACACACACACGAATATCTCGCGTTACCCTAAAAGCCAACAATTTCGCGTCATTACGCAAACCCACTCGGATAATTTCCTTCATACATACTACAAGCGCGTGCAGCTAACCAGACGCTTAGCATTGCAAAACGCTGAGCGCTCGCACACAATATTCGGCCGGTATTGAATTTCCCGGGCGGGCGGGGGGCCCAGGGATTACGAAATCGTGCGCAGCCTGGCTGATGCGCGCCGCGCGAGAGAAAAATCCTTCCCTCTCTCTTTGTGTGTACGTGCAGTGTGCGTCTACGTACATGCGAGCGAGCTTATGGATGCTATCGTTTCCGAGTCTAGGACGGTGAATAAATTAGACCGACAAAGGAGGTAATAGGAGTAATGGCGAGGGACGGAAAGAGGGAGAGAGAGATGGAGTGCCGGCACGTGCGCGGCGATGATGTTGTTGTTGACTGATGGTTTAGGCGGGATTACACGCGGCGCAAAGACGCTTTTGGGAAGCGGCTGCAGCGCTGTAACTGTATAAGCCGTGTTCGCCGCGTATTTGGATTTGTTATGGGGGAAGAACAGTTTCGAGGATAGTTTCGCGCGCTTTTTTTTGGAAACACGATAGTCGGCCTTCTAAGGATTGGAAATTTTTCTTTTTTGGAAACTTAGAATTTTCTAGTTGTTTAGATTAATTGAATTTATCCTTCTTTGTTATAGCGTTAACGGCAAGGAAAACTGGTGTTGTTTGACGCAAGACAGACCGTAAAGTACAACATCATAAAAGTAGAAATATTTGCAAGAATATTTTGTAAAACGGCATAATTAACGAGGACTATTTGTAAAGAAGAACGCAGACATTACCATACGTAGATATGGACTTTTTCCTGAAAACTCTCTTAATTCTTTCTTATCTGATAAACGTGCTTTTATGAGATGATAAACTACGCGTCTGCGTCTGGAATTTCTTCTAAAAAAAAGCAGTTTATTGTTAGCTCCACAGCGAGATAGTAAGAAACCTCTCACAATTTTCAGACTTTTTACAATTCAATGGCAAAAGCGCGTAATCGGATGTCCTCGAGCTTTAAATAACATCGCATCGCCGTACAAAAAAAACAGCCTTTGTATACAACACTCTACCTCAGCAATTTCAATACAGATCGAATCGCCGAAAAGAAAAAAAAACCTTAAGAACAGAACAGTCCAGTAAAAAAAAGAAGCTATTGTCGTACAAGAGCCGAGAGTACATTACCGATAAATCTTATCGGACCGCCTTATCCATTATAACGCACGTGCGTGCGCGAGAGATAACGCGCGACAGATGTCGAATGCGTTGACCGAGAGTCGCGCTTGACTTTTCGAGGGACGTGCGCGCTGTTGGCCTTGTTTGGCTGACGCGTGCGAGAGTTTGCGTTTAGGGGCGAAAAGAATGTTTGATAGGCCAGCCAAGCAATCTTATTGTAATCACCATCGTTTTATTTTTTAAAAGATATATCTATACCTGATTAATAGGAGAGCGAGAAATACGAAATTAGATGGAAAAATAATGGCTCCACTTTATTATTCCTTTAAAGAGCGCTATTTATGTGCCTAATGGCGATAAATTCTATTTAGCTTTTGGCAACTGCGTTCTTTTACTATAGATCTTTTTAGCAGCGCAGAATATCGAATTACTATGAAATCTTAGTACGCAGATTTTGAAATTTTGCCAATCTAGAGACAAGTCTTTTAAGTTGAAGAAGAATCACAAGAATTTCCGGGATTGCATAAAAAGACAGTTTATGGGTCTGAAGTTTGCATCGTTGGAATGCAACGAAAAAATTTTTTACGATTGATTAAAGTTATTAAACAATGGAAATTTTATCTAAAACTTTGTTGTACAGTTATTTTATACTATAAAACACTAAATCTACACGCAAAATTAATAGTATTTTTTTTATTTCGTTGCACTCCAATGTTGCGAACTTCACACCCATGATAGTTTTCTAAAATTTATATACGAAGCGGAGTTATAATTTGTAACAAGTCATTTTTCACGCGTAATTATTCCGGCATTTTGTCGGTCTTCCAAATCCAACGTCAAAAACTTCCTTGACCAGTACACCACAGGCTTGAATATCATCCCGAAAGGCTCACTTTCATCGTAATCCATCGAGGTAATCAGAAAACCGCCTATAACCAGAGCCAGGCACGTAATAACTTGGAACCGTAATT
The DNA here is from genome assembly GCA_036365515.1 of Torymus aiolomorphi. Taxonomy (NCBI): domain Eukaryota; kingdom Metazoa; phylum Arthropoda; class Insecta; order Hymenoptera; family Torymidae; genus Torymus; species Torymus aiolomorphi. Next base: position 21,793,792 of record CM070873.1, on the reverse strand, counting down.
GCCAAATGGCGCGCACGCGTATATAGGCAGTCAAAATTGTATGTACACGAGGGGAGGGGGTAGCTCTTCTCACTCGCATCTCGTGAAATCGATTTCACAGTCCGGATAATATTCTCCTAAACCGGAGGAAATGCATTCGGCGCACGTTCATCACGCGCTTCGATCCGAAATCAAACTAAGCGATAGCGAAATTCCATTTGTGCGCGAGCCGTGATGCGCGGTGTGTGTGGGGGATGTATGTGTGGCTGCCGCGTGCGCAATTTCGGCTAATTTCAGGGCGGGGATATCAAACGCGGAGAGTCGGCGGTTCTGTTGTGAATGTCTTCGTGGATGAAAAACGAATCGTTTGATTTAAGGATTATTCAGGCTTACGCGGTATTAGCTGAAAATAGATGTCTATACCTATGAGGTATATTGTATACTTAATGTGTTACTTCATTTTTCAATCTCCCGAAATACGTGTAATTAAGTACTTATTTGTCCCTCTTATAAAAAACAGTGGTTTTGCAAGATAACGCATCAAAAGCATGATAAAACAGTCTATGTTTGGTTTATTATAAAAGACTATGAAATTGACATCAATTTGAATTTCTTTCAAACTAAAATGAGAATAAAAAAGGTATATTTTTTGCATATAAAAATTTAATTAAATTTAATAACCAACTCTTCATTTTTCTCTTTTATCATATCGTTTAGTTACATTAATAAAATAACTAAAAGATTGAATGTTAAAAGCACCTAACCTCAAAAATAAATATATTAAAAGCGGTAAACCGCGGCGTTTCTACACTCATCTACTTAAATACCCGTATGGAAATACTAAATGTAGGAAATCATAGAAAACCGTACGAAATTGTACGAAATTGTAGGAAAGTGTAGGAAAGTGTAGGAAACTGTTGGTTTTCGGACAAAATTCGTACGATTTTGTACATTTTTGTACATTTTTGTATGGTTTTATACGTTTTCATACGATTTATAAATTTTCTCAAATTTGTCTGTAAAAACTTAAATGTATGAAAACGTAAGAAAATGTACGAAAATGTACGAAAACGTAAGGAAATGTAAGAAAACGTACGAAAACGTACATTTCCGTAAGTTTTAATGAATCTTACAGTTTCGTACAGTTTTGTACATTTATTTACGGATTCGTACGAGTTTATATACTTTCATACATTTTATTACGATTCGTAAATTTTTTGCGTCTATAACAAATTTTTCCTGTCGAAATAGTAAATGTAGGAAAATGTACAAAACTGTACAAAACTGTACGAAACCGTACGAAAACGTACACGGAGAGAAATTTTGTAGTGAAAATTACAAATATTCGAGACAAAATTACCAGTTTCTATGGTAATGGATGGACAGACTGACAATTTCAAACTTTTTACCAAAGTGCCTTGGTAAAATTTTTTTTTAGTTAATTTAAATTAAAAAAATTAACTTTTTTTATCCATATTCATGGACATATAGTATTTTAATATAGAAATAGAAACAGAAACAAGGATGAAAAAACATTAAACTGAAAAAAAATTTTGACGGAAGCGGGATTCGATCCGACGATCTTTGGGTTGAGAGTCCGACGTTCTACCGACTGCGCCACGGAAACTGTTACCAACAGTCATTTGAATCGCCGTTATTACTTACTGAAAAGATGTGTATTGTTTTCATTTTAGCGTCGCGCACGCCTCTAGTATCAATCTTCTGAAACACAATAATGCGCAGTGCGCATACGCGAGTACACAAATACCAGGTTATTTGGTAAAATTTATCAGTTTTCTTAGTAAAAATTCTTAGGTTACCTTGTAAAAATGACTAGATCTCAATTTTTACCAGTGTGTCTGGTAATTTTTATTCCGATAATTTGGTATTTTTTTTAAGTGGTTATGGTAGTTTTTCCTAGGAAACTTATAAATTGTATTAGAAACCTGGGAATATCACGGCTTTTGACAGTCTATCCATGCGCTACCAAGGCACCTTGGTAATTTTTACTCTAAAATTTCTTTCCGTGTATTAAACCGTATAAATTAACCCTGCAAACTGTCCGAAAACCAATACTTTTGTACAGTTTTATACAGTTTCTTACGGTTTTCTACAGTTTCGTATACTTTATTACGATTTACTACACTTGTTTTTTTCCATATGGGTAAACAAAAAATCCAAATGCCGCCAACGCGCCGCGTACAAATTCAAACCTTCATCTCGTCCTCCCCATAAACCGACCATTACCCGTCTCAAGGAGGACTCCTGACAAATGTCCAGACTGTCATCGCGCGCGAGCTATCCCCCCGTTTCCCTGCTCTTTTAAACGGCCAACGCAGCGCATTCCAGGATGAAATTTCCACCTCGTCACCCTAAAAATCTCGATCGCGGGGAGAGACGGCATGTTAAGACCCGTTACACCGCACACACACGCGCGTGTTTCGCCCCACACCGAAAAACCTACAATGTCATACTCTCTCGACGCGTTTTCGCGTACACAAACACACACACGTACACACATACGTATACTCGTACACGCGCTAGTCGTAAATCCGTAATACCATAAAACACCCCGCGCGCGCGCGGAGAGCGGATACCTCGACTTCCTACTCTCTCGTGTCGCCCTGCAGAAGCCGTAAAATCCGACGCGCGCGCACGCTGCTAGCTCTCCTTTTGAGGAATCATCTCTCTCCCTCTCTCTCTCTCTTTCTTTCTATGCTCGGCCTTCGACGACGACGACGATTTACAGGATTAGATTTCCGAGGGGGAACCGGTCGCTCGTTCCGAAGAGAGAGAGAGAGAGAGAGAGAGAGAAGGAGAGAGCTTTGAAGAAATGAGCCGCGCGAGCACGCGGAAATCGAATCGAAAAAGGCGGCAGGGGAAACAGGTTGTCGCGCGTGTCGTTCTTGTGTGCTCGCGCGCGCACGAACTGACTTTCGGAGCGGGAGATATCGCGCTTTGCGTTTATACGTCGGATGTTGCGCGCTATTCGAACGGCTTTTCCGAGCGCGACGCGATGTTGTTGCGTGATGTGTATACGCACGTGCGATGGATAGAATGTGTCGCGTGCGTGCGTGTGTGTGTGGGGCTAAGGATGTTTTGGTACATGACGGAAGGCAGGCCAGGGTTGCTTCGTTAGTTTGCTTTATGATACTTTGTTGCTCGTGATTTAGATATGGTGGGGTGGAGGTGGATCGTTTGTGGAGAATGCAAGAGGGTGGATTTTTCTACTGATATTGAGCTTTGTTGAGAATTCAGATGAACTGGTTACCATAGCTGATGAAAATGAATTATTCAATTGTATATTAATTAGGTTTGAACAGGGTGATCTATAAGTAAAATGCTATATGCGTAAAACGTTGTTCACGGTTTCATATCAAAGTAAATATTTCTAATAAATATAAATTATATTTTTAATAATTTTATTAATTTTGATAAGTTTTAAGACTTGTTTAAAATTATAACAAAAAAAAAACTTTAATGAAAGTAGATTTACGTAAAAAATGAAAAAAAAAATGGCTCTTTATCTCATTTTTATTGAACTAGATATGAGCACGGATGTGACATACAAATTTATTCAGAATTTTATAAAATTAGTATAATCAATCGAGATTTTTAATTTAGATAAATTTTAAAGTCCTTATAAGTAATATAGCCGTATTACAAAAATAAAATCATTCTGTACGCAGATAATGAAGCTTTTCAAAGATTTTAATTATAACACGGAAATAGATATGCTATATCCATAAATTTCAGAGATTTATTATCACTATAATTTAACTTTCAGCTAGGAAATATTGATAATGAGAGCGATCTTGATGAAATGATCGGAGACGCGTTTACTATAGACGTGGCGCAGTTCATCATTAAAATTCTTCATCAACATTATACTAGATTTGAACATAAAAACTGTAGTTAAATTTTTTCATAATTATCGTAAGCACAGAAGCTGTGATTATAAAAACACTAGTATCCCGTACAATTTATGTACACGTAATATAACACTTACGTATAATAAATAAGAAAAAACCATATGGTGTACTCAATATAGGATCAGTTTCGAAAAATGATAACGATAGTAACTTTATTTCTCCGTAGAAGGAAACTTCATTGCCCCGGCTGATAAGATACGATTTATACAGAGTGTTATTAAACATTCTATATCGTTACTAAAACAGTAAAAACATCGATTGAACGGTGGAACAAAGCAACGCGATCGACTTTAAAAACAGGTAATAATAAATTAATTTCATGAAATAAAGAAGGTTTTCCAGAAATTTCAATAAAATGAAACAAAGCCACAATTTTTTCAATTCTTTTTAATTCCTCTAACTTTCAATCTTTTTAAAATGAGTTTATTTTTATTGTTTCACTGCTATTACAACTTTAAGTTTAAGTTCATTTATCCTCGGCACGTAATGGGCAAATTATTAAACTTAAAAAAAAATACACAATTTTAACAACAACAATTAAATAATCATTCAGCTGCACTACAACACTTGTTGAAATAAGTCATTCTAGAAAGCTCAAAAAGCAGAACGATTACAATGAAATCCCAAGCTCGAAAGCCCCCATCATTACATCTGCTCCTCTCCATCATAGCACGCGCATCTCACCGCGATCCCGTTGTCCCGGTACATCATATACGTGAGCTATCGCGCCGGCCGAATCTTCCCGCGTGCGTTTTACGACGCAGCAGCGGCAGCGGCGGCACTGATGGTTCATCCTTAAGGATCGCGCCCGATAGGCATCTCCGTCCCCGACACGACGAGTCAATTGTGCACGAAGAGAGAGAGAGGTTATGGTGTCGTCGTCGTTGCGTGTGAAGTACCCTCGCGCGAGGATGTAAAGTGGTTTATAAGAAGTAGCGTGGAATGAGGGAGTGTAAAGGGACGGCGGAGTTGTTTAACAGTTTTGCATTTAATTTGTTTTTGAAAAATTATCGCGAAGTATTTGTCTTTGAAGCGAGCTGGTGAATAGCGGATGACAGAATAATTGAATACTTAAATTAAAAATCAAAATACGTTAGTTGTATCACAAAAGAATGAAGATAGCTAATCCACAATTTCAAAATAGAAAAAATAGATAATTTTATGGGAACAATAAAAAAAAAATTTAATATCGCTTGATGTTTACAATGACTTTGTAAAATTGTTTTTAGTTTATTAATCGAATTTCTTGAATGTATATTGTTTGCTGCTGTTCACATTTGAATCGGACTCAAAACATGAAAAGTCTTTTTTTAATATATATTTTACATGTTAATATTGCTTTTTTGTATTGTTCCTTTGTCTCTTTCCAAAAGGACCTTTATGTAACCTCGAACAAACAATTAAAAAACATATAAATTTGACAATAGACTTCTACAAATTCGAATAAATCATAAAAAATCCTGAAAACTAATTAGTAAACTTCGATTTGTCCCCATCCCGTCCTCAGAAATCCTCATAACGAAGCCGTCATAAGACATCCAATATACACCGCATCCATCGAGTTACTCCGCCAGTACTACAGCGTGTAAATACCCATTCGACTTGACAATCTGTGCGGAGAAAACTGAAATCCGCTCGATAAAGAGAATTGCGAAACAATGTCCTGCCGGGCGCGCAACTGTCGCAAATTTCATTAGGCAATAAAGTCAAGGCAAAGCAGAGAGAGCACGAAGAACGGAATTAGTATTTATAGGAAAATAAGGCGGGAGAATACGCGCGTGATACGCACTCATCCATCGATCCGAAAGACAGTGGCGCGGTGTAAACTTTTATTTCTCGCAGTCGCGCCGCGCTCTTAATACACTTCTTTTTCATCTCCAGGCGCTCGCTCGCTTTACGCTCGGGGGCAATAAAAGCGTAAGAGACGGGGGAGCAGGATGGAGAGATAGGTGGGTAGGGGAGCGAGAGAGAGAAGGAGGAGATAACGCGCGTGGAGATGTCGTGCGTGTGGAAGTTGCGCCGCCAAGTCTCGGGGAATCTGTCGGGAGCGAGTGTGTTAAGCGCGGAACGGCGTATGAGGTTTCGCAATGGAGCTCGAGGCCTTGGATTATAGTGCGAGGAAAATGCGGTTCTTGGTTTTCTGTTTGAACAAAATTTATTTTCTTTGTGTTGCAGGATGAGTTACCAATTGTTCTTTCATAATTATTGACTATCAAATCATAAACAATTTCAATATGTTACCTGAGAACATTGATATTGTAATAGTTACAATATGTTTATTATAGTAGTTTTTGAATCTAATGCCCAATTTTTTACCAGGATGATGTTGTTTTATAACAAAAACATTTGAAATAAAAACATCATTTATTTTTTTACTCCAAAGTTCCGCACATTTTTATTTTTTATCCTGATGAGGGACATAAACAATAAAAATGTCCGAAATGTTGGAGTAAAAAACTAAATGGAGTTTTTATTTCAAACCTTTTCGTTATATAACGACATCATCCTGGTAGAAAATTGGCTATTAGATTAAAAAACTACAATTTACAAGAACTTCTACCATCAGCTACTTTCAAATCTGAATATGTCTATTAGTTAATATAGATATTGTAACTATTACAATATCACATTTTATCCTTAAACATGTCAAATAGTTGTATTTCAAACAGATAAATATGTTAACAGTAACAATATTCTTCTCTCAGTGTAAGCGTCAATTTTTCGAAATTCTTCTAGATTTAATTTAGCTATTTACCGTGTTTATTAAGTCTTTTAATCTTCTGTAATAGAAAATTATTACTTTTTCTGTTTTACTGGTCGTGCGATCTTAGCGACAGTACCGTTAAACATAAATCAGTCTTAAAAATAAGAACTCCATTTGCGACTGATTACTTTTAATACCATCTTTATTATCGCTATATCTAAAATAAAACCATAACCACTCATTCGCCTAAATAAAAATCACAATGAAAGTTCATTTACTTTCGAATAACCCATAACAAAGATACAGTTTTTAACAAATACCCAAACCAGCCTCTCCGCTCCCGTCTCCTCACCTACAGCTTCCGGCAATATTATAGGCCTCATCGTCAGGGCTCCGCGCGACGCGATACTCTTCCGCGCGCTTGACTTTTCAAAATGTAATAACCGGGCATTAGCCCGCGCTGTCTCGTAAATCAATCGCGACACACACCGTCGTCGTCGCCGCGGTATAGCGTCGTACGGTAGTGTCCCGCCTAATTGCATTATTAAGCACGCCACGTGGCGCGCGCGTGCGTCTTCGAATAATTCGATTCCCGGAAGGCGCCCGCGCGTGTAGCGTATATATCGCGAAATGATAAATCGCTGATGCGGGATGTACGAGCGACGACGACGAGCGACCAAATTAGTTCGCCCGGATGCACATGTACGGTTTGTGCGACTGGATGGGGACGGGCAGAGGATTGTACCGCAATGGTTGTCAGTTTTTTTTTAATTTATGGCGACTTCGAGGTGAGGTGAGAAGGGTGTGTCAACATAGGTGATACAAATTTTATACTGGAAGGTCGAAAGTAACTTCTACTTAAAACTGAGAGTATTGCCGTACTGTAATAGTATTTTAATAATATTGCTAAAGTATTTCAGCAATACAACTTTATAAAATACTTATAAATACTAACAAATTTTTTGACAGTACACGATCTTTATATATAGTTATGTTTTTTTAAGCATAAAATGTTATCCATTTTTCAATTTTTTTTAAATTAGTTTTGACGCGTTATATAGTGTCAAAAACGTAAATTAGCAGATAGAGCTTACCAAAACGATTGTTGACGAAAGTTCTGGAACTACTTTTAAGGATGAGTTTACTCGCAGAACTTTTATTTACCCACACGGTTAAGAAAAGATCGCTATCGGAGCGAAAAACCTTGCTGTGGTAGCGATTTTTATTGCTAGGAAAATACAACGAATTCGGATTGCTGTTTCAACGACATAAACATTTCTGTACATATAATCGAATAAGTTTGCAACGTTAACAATCCATTTTGCTACAGCAATCTCTTGAGCCATTGTAGTAGCAAACGCAAATTGCTATTCCAATCAATTTTGTTACTGTAATTCATATGACATCTATCAATTATTAGGTTACAATGAGAATGATTTTTTTTACTTGCATAGAGAATAAAAGGAAAAGATATATGAATTGAAAAATAGTACATTGGGCAACTAGGGAGGCAAGTTGCTGCCTTTGCCGACCGAGTGATACACGAGTGGTTAATATCATCATCCGAGTCTGAAAAAGTCAATTGCTAATGAGTTCAGGAATAGGACCTTTCTTTGCATGGAAAGTGGATAGGGGATCGGACATATCGAGTCGTCATAACGGGAGACTAAGTTCTTTTCCTCCCACCGTTCCCTAGACGCTTCAAATACTCGATTTTCGATTCACCTTTCTATGCAGAGAAAAAGGGCCTTTTTCATATACATGTTGCATGACTAATATACTTTTTCATAACTAAAGAAATTTAGAAATACGATTAAAAATTTTTATTAACGAATTTATTAAAAATTTAATTTAATATTATAAAACATTTTCCGTAACAATATAAGAATTTCCGTCACTAATAGGATATGTATTCAATACTGTATGATCGTACAAGGAGTTAATGCGACTACAAAACCATGTATCCGACTCACACTACATATGCATATAAATGAATCAAAGTACTCCGTACATAATATATACAGTACCTAAAAATAATATCTTCTTAATTTTACCAAAAGTAGGCAAAAAATTTTCATCTATACTTAAAAAAATTGTTGACTCTAGTGTGTATTCTATTCCCTTAAAACTACTTAATACTTTTTACAAATTCGTACTCTCGAAATTTTTTTTAGTGTAAAATTGGGCACTGTCACAAAATAGCGCATATACACTATTTTTTTTTTAACATATACACAATACTTTAGTAAAAATCCAATTTCATTATTTTGAAAGTACATATATACTGAATAAATAGTGCATATTCACTATTTTGTACCAGTGCCCGATTTTGCACTGAAAAAGATTTAGAGAGTATATATAATTAGTATCAATATTGGTGAGTAAATGATTTTGAAAATCAACCTTTAAATTTATCGATAACATCATCAGGTATTCTCCACCTACGTAAGAGGTTAGACATATATTCGACGCTCATGATGCTGAATTGACGTTGCAATACTTTTTTGTTAATGTAACTATGTGAAGGGATTAACATAGCAACCAAAATGGTTGCTCTAACGATTTTCTATTGCTACGCTAAGCAAGATAATATATCGTATGCACGCTCGTTCTTTGAACGAACAATTTTGATTGTAACAGCGATTTACTTCGCTATACAGAACAATTAGGAGTTAGAAATTTAACGAAGTTATCGCAGCGATTGCCGAATTGCTATATTGATCATAGAATTGTTTGGCAGAACAAAAGATTGTTATCGTAGCAAACTTTTTGTTTGTACTTACAAACTTTATTGCTAATCTCATTTAACAAACTATGAATCGCTGTCTCGATCATATTATTTTTTACCATGCAAGTATTGCTTATATGGACGAACTCATGAGCTCTAAAAGCTGCTTGTATTATAATAACATGCGTTTCTGACTCAGAAAATATGAAATTTAAAATTTTTTAAATTTTAATTTAATTTTAATTTTTTTTCATCAAGCTTTTTATTAATCCGATATAGTTATAAAAAAAATATTAATATAAATCAAATTTATTTATTTTTACATTTTAAAACATTTTTGTACTCTCAAAATTGTAACATCAAAAATTTTGTATGTAAAATGGTATTATTGAAATTAATTATAATATAATTGAAATATATGAAGTAAGTAAGTAATTGCAAAAGTTGCGTAATTCAAATATAAAAATATAAGTTAAAAAGTAAAATATCATCGAAGTCTTATCAAAAATTTGAATTACGTTAATACACTGAGAAAACTGTCGTAGGAAAATTTACTGAAAAACTAACAAAAATTACTATATTTGATAGCAACGCGGGGATATAAGCAAATTATAAAAAATTTTGCTATAGTTCAGATATGGTATTTGGAATTAAGTGCTACTATTTTGGAAATGCAGTTAAACTTATTTTAGGTGGAACGCAACTTTAAGATGTTAATTGATATTTAAAGTATAATGCGCAAAGAACACTAAGACATAAAAAAAGTAAAATGAATTCCATTTAAAAGCATATTTTATTTTCACAATTATAAATAAATTCAAGTTTTATGAGCTGAGATCCGCTCAACACGCAATTAACATTATCGATTTGTTATAAATATAGTAAAAAGCATTAGAACGTCATTATTAAAAACGCATTACATTACAATAATCAATACACTTAAAATTACCGAGTCATATCATAACATATAAAAATTTGAATCGTCGAATAACTGAAAATCAACTATTCTTGCCATTGGACCGCAGATTATACTTTCTCCATATTTTCTGCTTCTTGTATACGTGTTTGAAATTCCGAACGTTCATAATGAACGAAATATTAACTTAAAGTTTCTAATTCTGGTTAGAATTCCCCGGAGTGTGGTTTACTGGTGACTGCAAGAGTGAGAAGTGAAGAAATACCATTATTATCCGATTTTAAATGTATTAAGTAGCCAAATTCGGCTAAATTTGAAAATGGCAAAAATCTTTCGTTCACTATGAACGTTCGAAATTTCAAATACCTTCTTGTATTCGCTCTTGGAATCCGACGATGACGAATCCGTGCTGCTGGTGTACACGCACTCGGAGTCAGAGCAGTCGTTCGATGACGACTTCCAGGTGGAATCGTCGTCAGAGTGAGAAGTAGATGATGACATGTGATCCCTGGAGGAGCAGGAAGACGAAGTCTCGCTGCTTGAGTCCGAGTCTAAGTCGGCTAATTGCGATCCTATGTGAACTGCATTGAAAGGTTTTGTTAGACAAATTTTGTTATTTTTTAAAATAGTTGAACGAATTGGTACTTACGTTGGCCTACTTTTCCTACGTGAGTGTCTGTAAACTACTTGTGTTTATGCGCAGAAAAACACGAGCCTAACAAATGTAAAATATAAAAAGACGAAAAAGTAGATAGGAGCCTGCTGTATCGTGTAAGATGCGAAAGTAACGGACATCCAGCCTCGTATAAAGGTTGTCCCAAATACAAGTAAATGAAAATAAGATTTAGAGAAAGAATCCGAAAAAGAATTAATAAAAATATGAATATAATAAAAGATGGATTCATAAAAAATAACAGTAATAGAATAGATAACGTAACTTTTTCACAAGCTGTAAAAGGGAATATAAATAACACAAATCTAAATTATGCCACTCAGAATCAACTAAACGAAAATAATGAAATCCGATCACAACAATCACAACAGACAGCAGAAATCACAAAGACACTCAAAATAGACGAAATATCCGAAAAAATAATTATACAATTAAAATCATTTTTTAAACCACACCTCGAGAGATTAGATAAACTTGTTAAAACAAACACAGAAAAATTAAACTACCTATACGAAACAATATTCGAAACCGACGAAGAGAAAATGGATATAAATAACACACAACAAATAGATAATGAGTAATTCACTTAATTTAATATCATTAAATATAAATTCAATGACAACGAACGACAGAAGATACATTTTATTTAAACTGATACAAGAAACAAATCCAGATCTAATACTTATAAATGAAACGAAACTAAAGCCAAACCATAAACCTAAATTCAAAAATTTTCAATTAATTAGAAACGACCGAAATAGTGCAAATGGAGGAGGAGTTGCAATGCTTGTTAAAAAAACCACAAATTTCGAACAAATTATTCCCCCACAAAGCCTTAAAATCACAGAAATAATTATAATAAAAATTCATATATATAATAATAAAAAACTGTTTATTATTTGTGGATATGCAGCTGGCATCGAAGCAATAGAATTTATAAACGAAATAGGATACATATTTAGATTTTTGCAACTAAACAACCCGTCACACTATTACATCTTAGCTGGGTATCTCAACGTAAAACACCAGGCATGGAAAAACACATATTACAACGGCCGAGGTTTAGCACTACACAACTGGATACAAAGTAACGCAATAGAATATAAAATAAACTTATTACACACCGATATTCCCACATTCGAAAGAAGCAACGCGTATTTAGACATAGGCCTATCCGATAGCAGAATTACAATAAAAAATCTAAACCAGAATAATACAATACCTACTATAGATATAGACAGCGATCATAGAGCAATAAATATTAACCTGGCATTACCAAACGAAGATGAAAGAATTTTATTTAATACACCAGCCAAGCAGCTTAATTACAATAAAACAAACAGGCTAAAATTTCAACAAGATATCATTGACAACTGGAGCACTAACATTCCAATAAACCGAAATTTAGAAAACTCAGAAATAGACGAACATCTCAAAGAAATGGATCAAATAATATTAAACGCAATGAAAAGAAATATACCCGAAATACCAGGCTATAACTCAGTAGAATTATACCTAAATCCAGAAATAAAAAAACTACAAAAAGTTAAAAGTTCATACATAACTATACTAAATAACGAATTCCGTAATCCTTCCAATAATCATCAACAAATAATTACAAAAACAAAAAAACAAATCAAACTAATAAAAATTGAAATCAAAAAAGCATTCCAAAAATCAGTAAACACTCACTGGCATAATAAAATTCGGAAAATTCCAGTTAATTCAGAACACATGTTTCCACAACTAAACAGAATATTTAGACCAACAGAAAAAATACAAATTCCAAATAAGGCTGGTTTAGATGCAAATTCCAACAAAAAGCTGGTTTAGACGCAAATAATCTACAACAAAACAGTAATAGTAGCTATATAATTAATAATGAAGCAGATAAATTAAACATATTAGGAGCAAACTTCGCAGCCACAAATACCCAAAATATAAATCTAGGCAAACCTAGACTTACAGAAATAATAGAGAAGACTTATAATGATATCATGACAACAATAGAATACGATAAGAAAAATAAAATTTCATTAGATAGAAATACAGCAACAAACCCAAAATGGGAAACAGATGTAGGTTACTTTAGTAGCCCTTACCACACATACTTACTATTCAAAAAACTTAATAATAAAAAATCAAGCGGTCATGACGGCATTCCTAAGATAGTATTAAAAAAGTTACCCATAAAAATGATAAATAGTTATAATATAATTTTTAATAATTGTCTAAACAATTCGTATTTCCCAACATCATGGAAAACAGCGAAAGTCATCCCAATACAAAAAAAAAAAACAAAGATCTATCAGACCCTAGCAGCTACAGACCAATAAGTCTCCTCCCAAATGTCTCCAAAATCTTTGAAAGATTAATAAAAGATGCTCTAAATAGTTTCTTTGACAAAAAAGAAATAATACCCGATCAACAATATGGCTTTAGAAATAAACTAAGCACAGTACATGCCATACATAAATTAACATCAGATATACAGTACGCAGACTTAGAAAGAGCGTTTGACACAGTGTGGATAAAAGCACTTTTATATAAACTATACAAAAAAGGATGTCCACCCCACCTCATCAAAATAGTAGCAGATATGACACAAAAAAAAAAATTCTATACATCAAACGGAAGCGATAACGCAATCAAAACATTAGAACTAGAAGACGGACTACAACAGGGCACAGTAACATCACCAGACCTCTTCAACTTTTTTAACGCAGATGTTCCTAACCTATTTGGAATACCCGAATCAGAAGATACCAACGTTCTTTTATTTGCAGATGACTTAATAGTATATATAAAAGGGAAAAATATACAGAAACTACAGGAAAAGCTACAGAATATTTTCGATAAAATTCAAGACTACTACCAAACGTGGAGGCTCAAAATAAACCCAACAAAATGTGAAACAATCCTATGTAGAAAAAAAATTGAAAAGCAGTCAAAAAACTTTATTCATAATTATAAACAATTTCAAATTAAATCCGCAGAGGTAGAAATACCACACAAAAAAACAGTAAAGTACCTGGGTATTAACCTCGACGAACTAATGTACCTAAACGAACACGTTAAAATACAAATAAACAAAGCTCAAAAAGCATTCAATACCCGTAGTAAAATATTTCATTCTAATTACCTAAAAAATAAAATTAAAATAATATGTTATATGTTGTTAATAAGGCCTATACTTACCTACGGATGCCCTATATGGTAATAATAACGTTAGCCCACCATTAATGGAGAAAATGAGATTATTAGAAAGAAAATGTTTAAGAGCATGCACTAAAATATATAGAGACGAAAACACCAATTTCAAACACTTCCATAGCTGTGAAACATTATACAATGCTGCGAACATTCCAAGAATAGATAGCTTCATCATAAAACAACAATGTAATAAATAGCGCACTATACCCCCACGATGAGTATTACAAAACAACGTTAGAAACTGGACATATTCCCCCAGAAGCATTCACTTATATAGACAAAACCGGTAGAATAACAGATAAAAATAACATTCCTACATTGTATCACATACAAAGATCATCTAATAATAAAAAATCTTATACGACCCAATCACTAATTGTTCACACACCAAATACAACACAGTTTACAATATGGCATTACCAATAATAGATAAAAAGAATAATTATACTAGAGATACAAAAAAATACTGGTGGATAGAAAAACCATCACAAAACAATGAAAATATGTAAAGTAATTCCTTACTTAAACTACCCTGTAAATATGTATATATATTAGATTAAGCTTAGACGTAAGACAATACCTATATTATAAGGAACTAAAAAAATACTTCTGTTTTTTAAAATTATATTTTTCAGAAGACACCTTCAATAATAAAATAATATGATTCTGTTTAATAGCAAAATCATAAAAAAAAAAGAAATGTACACTTATGTCAAAAGAAGAAAAAAAACCGCTGCCAATTCTTTGGCACGTAGCTTCCTCAAAATAATTTTTTGATTCTTTTATTAAATTAAAATTCGAAAAATAAATTTTTCTGTCCTCCGGCCGGAAAGACGTATTTGAAATTCCGAAAATCATAATGAAATTCATAATGAACGAAATATTAGCTTAAAGTTTCTAATTTTCGTTAGAATTCGTCATAGTGGTTTTGGTCATGTCTGCAAGAGTGAGAAGTGAAGAGATACAGTTATTATCATTTTTTAAATATATTAAGTAGCCAAATTCGGCTAAATCTGAACATGACAAAAATCTTTCGTTCACTATGAACGTTCGAAATTTCAAGCACCTCCGGAAAGCACCAACTTCCCAGCCGCTGCGCGAAACGAAGTTGCCGCTTTCCGGCGCCGTCAAGCAGAAAACTAGTATACAGACCTTGGCCAGTAAAAAAGAAAGCCTCAGATCACATGTTTGTCAACCTCGGCTTCTCCTCGGCCGACAATTACATGTGATCTGAGACATTTCTTATTTTTACTGTCTAGGTGTGTCATATACTATTTTACGAAAAAAATTGGAAAAATTTTATGGAAAATATTAACTTGTAATTTTTTCATGGCTATTCATTGAGGTTCCATTTGCAATTTATCTGTTTTAATTCTTATGTGAATGGAAAACAATCTTCTTCAAGTTCTATTCTTCATCAAATTTTTCTTCTTGAAGTCCACTGTCAACGGCTTCTCGTCGTGCATTGGTTCGAAATAAAAAAAAATATTCTAAAGTTGTTTTTTGATTGTGTTTACCTCAAATATTTCTGAAATTTATGAACCAATCATTTTGCCAAAAGAACTCATCCGAGAACTATCAATAATATACATCTACAATGAATTTTGAAGCGAATAAGACAATTTTACTCTTGTAATAGTTGAACATATAAAACTCATTTTTTTCATTTTTCAATTTTTACGTTTTTGTTAATAACAAAAGAACCGTGATAGCTAGAAAATTAATTTTTTTAGAAAATATAGGTAATTTAATTCTCTTTCGAATGCCACCCACCCCATTTAGATACATAGAGCCGTTCTCGAGAAATTACGATTTAAAAAAAAATTGAAAAAAATTTTAACCTCAAATATCTCCGAAATTTATGGATCAATCCTTTTGCCCAAAGAACTCACTCGATTGGTATACAAAATCTACCCCTACAAAGAATTTCAAAGTGATTAAGCCAATTTTACTATAGTTATTGAACGACAAAAAAATCACTTTTTTTATAAATTATTTTTTTTCTCAAAAAATAATGAATAAAAAAACCTAAAAACTTAGTAAGTTATAGTACTTAATATCCTTTGTAACCAAAAAAATATTCATGTTAATATCTTTTTTTAATTTCGAAATATAACCTATTTACAAAAAATTACGTTTTCATCAATAACTTATGACGAAATATAGCTACCGACTTTTTTTTTTTTTTAAATTAGAGATAATTTTATCCTACATACAGAGAATTCATGATATATAAACAATATTTTTTCTAAATATTAAAAAAATCGAAAATTAAAATTTTGAAAATTAAAAAATGGCTATAAAAAAAATTAAATTTTACAAAAATAGAATATTGACCCCAATTGTGGAAGCAAAATCTAAAAAAATGATCACTCTCCCGTTAAAATCGGTCGAGTAGATCATGAGATATCAGCGTATACGGACACACACACACACACACACACACACACACACACACACACACACACACACACACACACACACACACACACACACATCCATACGGACATTTTCTAAAAATAGTGTATTCGATTCCAAATTTGCTAAATAACATTTCTAACACATTATCTCATAAACTCTTTTTTTTTACTATCACAAAGCTTCCTCTAGGAGGAAGCAAAATTCTCATACCGATTGCGAGCGTTCCCATGAAACCATGTAATCTCTATAAAACGTTTGTACCTATTGTAGCTCTTTATTCACTACGTAATCTATGTAACATTGTAAACATTGGATTTGAATAAAGGAATTTATAAAAAAAAAAAAAAGCAGTGGCCGAGTGGATAAGGGCGTAGCTTCGTAGTCGGAGGGTCGAGGGTTCAAATCTCCTTCTCCGGAGTTTTTTTTTCTCGTGAATTTCAACCTCTCGTCAAAATTACTATAATATATTATAAAACTTGATAGAATGCAAGTATGTCCCACTTTTAATTAACACTCTAGTAATTTTTAGTGGATATTCCACTAATTTTTCATAAGGTATTTTTTTCCGTGTATTTTTTGCTTATTTGGCGTGCATTTCGCGGTCATTTTTATTGGAAAATTGGCTCCGTGTCTAGATTTCGAAGCTTATTCAAAAAGAGTATAAAAATCTGTATAGTAGAAAAAAGAAAAACAAAAAGAAACTGCTTATTGATTGAAAGTTCAAGTTACCTTATCAGGAAAAAATTGGGGAACAATTATTTTAAAAACGGCAACTGTAACATGGTCTCTTATGGCCTGAAGGTTTAAGGGGACCGGAAGTGAAAGGTTCTTTAACTGATAGGAATCATGAATTTGTAAAATGAGAAATAAATTTGAATTTTTTTTCCAATAAATTTGAATATAAGCTTTTAAAATACGCAAAGAAAAATACAGGTGCACCTGTATTTTTTTATATCTTTTTCAAAATCATAAATCTTCCCGATTTAGTGTTTTCAGCGAAAATTCTTTCCCGACGAGGTATTCTTACGACGAAAGGACGTACAAATAGCACCATAATTTTATTGTAACTACTTTTTCTAACAATCAATTCAAGTATAAAGAATCTGATATAAATAAATACTTATTTCACAAAAGGTTAATAAAAAAAAAAAAAAAAAAATCCTTAGCGTCTAGCAAACCCAAACTCAATTGAATATTCTAATACATTGATTTTAGTTTAAAAAATGTTATTCAAATAAATAAATTATCTTATTATCAATATTTTTGCTAGGTAATAACAAGCACTGCCTTATGTATCACAATGAATAAAAAGCAAAGTTATATTTCCAATAATAATGCTGCAATAGATCTTTTAAAATTATAATTTGGCTATTCACAATTAAATTTCATTATTTTTTAAAAACACTTTTATAGAATTCCTCTTAAGGAAGACCTATAATGGCAAAATTTTTCTTTTTAAAAAATTTAATTTTAACACATCACATCTGCAAAACATCATTGCGGGATATTATAGAATATATACATGTTTGATTAGCATACAACAAAATATAGTAACACAAAGTCTACCCATTATAAAAAAAACTTTTGTCCACGCATCACCCCAGAGCCTAGATCGCACCTCTATCCGGCCACTTGATATCAATCCCCGGGCCTCGCACCGCCAACTGACTTTGTCCGATTAATCGATTTCAAAGACAAGTGCGCGAGGGCAACCCTTTTCCTTTGCGCATGGTGGTTGGTAGAGATTGATGGGGCACTTCAGAATTAATAGCCCGTTGCCAGCGCGGGCGCATAAAATTTTTATCTGCCGCGCGCACGCGTGCGAATTGAAACGTTTCCGCTTCGGAATAAGGGCTTTAATGTTTCTGCGATCGGCGCTCTGCTGCTGCGGCATGCATTGAAATGATAATTGCACGGCAAGGCTCTTTTGTGCTCACGTAAGCCCTTTTAATTTGGACATCCCCCCTCTAGCCGGGGGAAATTTATCAATCACAGATCAAACCTCGTTAAAAGCCCCGGCGAGCGCTCGTCGAGAGTTTGAGCAGGAAGCGACGCGCGGTTTTATGACGCGGGGCCGCGTGTGAAAGGGTTGCCCTGGTTACGTACAGTGTTCAGTACGTAAGTTGCATTGTTGAAATGACAGTTCGCGATAAGTTAGATGAACCATACATAGTGCTGTCTTTTTAAAAAAGTTAAATAAAGTAACTACTAGCGTTAATTTAACGCGCTACGCGCGCCCTCTCTTTCCTGTTTCTCGATTTCTTTCGAGTTTCGAGATCGATTCGAAATTTTGGAATACCTCGACATATTAAGTTTATTATTTACATCCGATATGTCATCCCAGCCTAGCATCCGTACATTACTCTGTCGGCGTAGGGTAGACGTACCGGTTCTGGCCACATTAAGGATTTTTATGACATCAAATACATATTTAATTATTTTGTGGGCATTGTATAATCAACGTGTGATTTTTTTTTATATCTAATAACAGTTAAACTTCATAAATTACATGTTTTAAAAAGACTAGAAGGTCAATAAAAATTATAATCATAAATATATCGTAAAAATCCGTTTTTCACCGTTTCTGGCCACCTAAACACCAGTTATGGCCATGTTTGGCTCTAGTTTCGGCCACTCTCGAGTTTGATTGATATTAAATAATTATTTTAAATAGAAAAGATAGTAGTTGATTGAATTTTACAAAATTTTATATTTTAAAAAGCTTTATTTTACTCTTTTGAAGAGTGTAATAATTAAATAAATAATAAATACTTTATTATAATATTATTATAACTTTGTAGCGATATTCTTTAAATTTAAGTACGAGGTTTTAAACCCATAAAATTATATTTACAAAGTCGAAAACTGAACTCAAATATTAACATTATACGGGAAAATTTGTTGTATAAATAAATTCAATTTTTAGGCTTATTTCTAATAGTTTTCTTTCTAGGCATCGTTGACTTTGTAGTGTCTTTATTCTCTGTTTCATTATCTTTTTTTTGTTCGTCGTCCAACTTCTTTCCATCTTTATCTTTTTTCTTGGCTTCTTTTTTTTCTTTAATTTCTTGTTTATTTTTTATTGTTTCTAACTTTATTTTCTTAGCGGTTTCTATTTTTTCTTGTTTAATTTTTTTGGCTAGTGCTTTCATCTCTTCTTGTGCTTTCCTTTTTTCCGATCTCAATTTTTTCCCTTCTTCTTTTTTTTCTATCTGTCTACGCTTTTCTTCTTCTTTGGCTTTCATTGCACTTATCCATTTATCTGAAGTAAGGACAGAAGGCAAACGCTCTTTCTGTTTCATTTTTTTTTAGTAGTCTTGGATTCAGGCCATACAAGAATCTTTTTCAAAGTATCCTCTGTAGAATTTTCTTTTTTAATGATTATAGTACCATCACAGTTAATATTACTTTTGTTATCGATCTCATTAGTGTTTTTATTACCTATACATTTTTCTTCATAAGTACATTCTAAACTTACAGAAACACTACTTATTTCTTCAGTCTTCTTTTGTTCTGTAATACTATTTTGTACATTATCTAATAATTCTGGACTAACATCTATTATCACTGGTATATCACTTATCTTTAATGGTGATACACATTCATTGCTGACAATGTTCATCGTAATTGAGTTTCTTTCTTCGGAATGAACATTTTGTATATTATCTAATAATTCTGGAGTAATATCTACTATCACAGGATTATCACTTATCTTTCCTGGTGACACACATTCATCGCTGACAATATGCATCATAATTAAGTTTATTTTCGAATCACTCGTTGGCAGTTCACTGACAAATAGTTGATACTGTTCGGAACCTTTATCTGCTGATTTTTCAACATGCTTGAATCTTTCAGCGGAGTGGGAATTTATTTTAAAATCACTCGATGGAAGTTCACTGCCAAGCAGTTGGCACTCTACGCAACCTGAATCTGATGATTTGCTTGTATTCAATATACTTCCCATAGTTCTTATTGTTGCATCGAACTCAGCATTAAAGGTTGAATTTGCTAATTCTTGTGAGTATAATATTTCAGCATCTAACTCAGTATCATCCAGTTCATTATTCGAATGGGATTGATTGGAATGTGTACTTTCTTCATAGTCTTTATTGAAGATCATATGTTCAAATCTATTATCATCTGTAATTATATATAAAAATTTATTTATTTCTAAAAAATAGTACATTTGTTAAATAATTTATAAAATATTTCCAATACAATATACATACCTTGACTATTGATCGATGTCTCAATACATACACTTTCACTCTCATGCTCTGCAGATATAGAAACACTTGCTTGTTCACCAGAAGCATCATTGTGCATTTTACTCCATGTAAGAAATAATGCTGCATATTCGATTTTCCCATTCCAATCTAATTTATTCTTTTTGAAATCTTTGAACTGTTGCAATATTTTAGTGTCTATATTATTTTCAAAGTACTCCAGAGATTTCTTTTTTGTTGAAGGTTCCTCTGTACTCTCTTTACTTTCATCTGGGGTTAATGTCTCTTTTTGCTTCACACATTTCTTATAGTTGACACCTTCCGGGTCGAAAGGAAATAGCCCACAAGATTTAAAACCAGCTTTAATTGTTTTCGAAAAATCTTTTTCTGTTATAATGGTTGAAAGAGCAGCTGGAATATCAAACTTCTTTATGTCTAATCCATCATGATTTATTCGCCAAGTTTTTAAAAATTTTACCCAGCTTCTTTTCAAAGGTGCAAACAGTGACACATCTAGTGGTTGTAAGATATGAGTCGCATTTGGCAAAAGACAGCACAAGATGATCTGATTTTCTTTACAGAAAATACTCAGCTGGTAAGACATGTGTGATACATGCCCATCAAGGAAAACAATAACTGGTTTCTTAACTTGCTTTTCTTCCAAATATGGATTAAATACATTTGCAAAATATTCATAGAAAGTAACGCAGGTCATCCATCCACTTTCAGTTATGCTGATACCCCAACCTGGTGGAGCTTTCTCAATACAACTTGCAGGTAGCCGTTCATAATTGAAAACTGTTAAAGGTGGAAGTACCTCTCCAGCTGCATTTACTGTAAAGAGTGTAGTAATGTTTTCCTTATCACTGGCTCCTTAAACATCATATGAAGGTTGTCCTCGCTCTGAAATAAATAAGCCACCTTTTGGAGCTAAGCACATGGCTGTTTCATCCATATTAAATACTCGAACAGGATCTTTCAATACTTCCAAATCAGCCGAGTTATCTTTCAACAACAAAGTTACTTCATTAAACCAGTTTCAAATAAATTTCTCAGACACAGCTGCTCTTATTTTACTTAAATGCTCAGATTTTTTTAAAGATAACTTTGGGTGTCTCTTCATAAAACCTTCAAACCACTTTCGACCAGGAGTATTATTTTTAAAAGGTGTTTTTATGCTTTCTTGTTCAATAAATTTTTTTGCTGACATCACTAAACCATCTTTATTAATTGGAAAACCTCTTTTACAACATTCTAACAGCCAATCAGCTAATATGCCTTCTACGCGTGGACCTAAAATAGACTCTGGACCTACTCGACTAGAGGTGACTGGTGCCTCTCCATTCAACTTGCGCCTTAGAGTAGTTCGAGGTACTTTATAGATTTTGCTGGCTTGTAAAACAGATGTGCTACCGTTTTCAATTGCAACCAAAGCTTCACGCACCTTCGTTGGCGAATACAAGAACAATTTTCTTCGCTGCACTTCATTATTTTCTTTATTTTTATTGAGACATGGTTTATTTTTATCATTATTTTTGAATTTCCTCTTGCTTGGCATTTATCTCTAAAACATATCGAAAACATTTTTATTGTAGTTTTGTTTTGTATTTCATTTTGAATTTTATTTGAACAAAGAAAAGTATGAAGGCTTCAATTTAATATTCATTGTAAGTATAAGGGCCGAAACTAGGTTTGCATTATATCCAGTTTTGGCCACCCATGGCCAGAATTGGATAAATGTACAAAACTCTGTTCTAAATTTGGCCACATACTTTTTTTGCCAAAAATAAATTAATGGTTACATTTTTTAATCTTTTGATTGATTATTTAAAATAAAAAATCCATAACCTAACCTATAAACATTACATGTTATCATTTACTTATGAATTAGTACTTGAATAAACTCTTTTTCACTTACCTTCTCTTGACTTGTAGCTTACTGTATCTAACAAGGAAACTGTCACTTTCAGGAACACTCTCGAAAATTATCTTAAATTTTACCAAGAAAAGACTTTGCTTGAAAAAACTTATCGTGAGTTGACAAGAATTGTTTCTGATTGAGAATTATGCAGTTTATGGCGCTGAGAGGTTAGCCGTGAACTAATTAAATTGTAAAAAGCGCTCGTGTGGCCGAAAACGGAACAGTAGCCAGAACCGGTACTTCTACCCTAAATCTTTTGAGAATCCACGAGTCCCGAAAAGAACTACAATCGCCGCACATTTCAAAGTTTTCGCGAAAGAGAGAGGTATCCCCTCGCCATCGGCAACAAAGGAACGCGCGGCCAGCGCCATTGTATATCGAAGGCGTATCACAATGCTGGATTTGTGTAATCTCGCATCGTGTGGATACTGTCGGCCCGTGTTCCGCGCGCGCTTCTGTTTAGCAACAGCGACGACGACGACGACGGCCTTTGTGTATACACAATCCTGAAAATTCGAACTTTAAGCTGTGTGTCCGATCACTGATCTCTTACTTCTTAGCTATCGAAGTTAATATCGCGATGAATGTACGAGGGTTGACGTTGTATATTACTTTTTATTCTCGTGAATTGGTGGTAGGCATTTAGGTCCGATTTTCTGATAAGCTTTATGATTGCATTGCTAGTTTTTAATAATGGTACTACTAATTTAATATCGTGATTGAATACAAAGAGAACTAAGATGATACACATAAATTGTACAATACAAAATTGCTTAAAAGCATGAAAATCCGCGTTGTTTATCCTAGACTTTGTCGCTCAATCCTCAAATTTACAATTAATTATACTTGATAGATTATTATTAGTACTATAATTACTACTATTATTATTAGTACTTGATTCGAATTTCTTAATATAATATCAAAATAAGAACATCATTAATATATACATCAATATTTGATGTGCACCAATGTAACGTTTTTTCATAATGATTGAATCTTTATAAAAATTTACACTGATAGCACTTTGTACGTTTCAATTCGTACAAAAACATAATATGTACATGTACGCATACGCTGTACAACATTGATGTTCTATCCAGTGTCCACCACTAACTACAGTCATCATTCTAAATCCATCATACCACTGCCACGCGATAAGCTATTTACAGTTATCGATAAGAAAACAATTAAGCCGCCAAAGCGAACTTTCCAGCGGCAGAGAGTCTCTCTGAATCCTGTCGAACGGAATCAGCAGGCCGCCACGACACGGCGATCAAAGAGGCGCGTGCGCGCACGTACAGATGACAATAGGGATATCCGCTTGTGCGTGCGCGCGACGCGCGATTTATCAAAGCCGCGACGAGATAGCTACGCGTCGGATTATACCGACTCCTGTGTATGCGTGTTCGGCTATTCCTTTTGCTGCTCGATGCATCGAACGCAAAGATGATGTATTACGAGGAAAAGGGATACGCGATCTACGGTATACACGGTATAGTGCCTCGCTTACATTCGTTTTGCTAACTGGATATCGAACAATGCAGCGTAAGTATGCTAAGAGTTTGCGAAAAGAGGAATGTACGGGTTTTGGATCAACCGAAGTTGCGCATTTCATGGTTTTGAGATTGCAACTCATTGTGCATTTAGTGCATAGAGTGATTAATAAATGAGCGATGAAAAAGTGTAATCAATGAGGAAATTGATTTAGGAATAAATTAAGTTCGAGCCTAAGGAAAGAAATCATTGTTTCTAGTTGAAACAATGTATATTCATAACTTTTTGCGAATTATTAGTGTGAATAAGTATTTTAATAGATTGTTAGGAAGATAGAAAATAACAGCTCATTTTTATGTTATTTTTAATTAAAGCATACATTTACAATTAAAGCTTTATGTTATTAACAAGATTACATCACAGATATGGTTCAATATCATAGGTAAAAACTTTAAACCCTAGAAAGTATCCAAAACTTCCTCTACTTTTGAGGATAATCCCTGCACCTCAAAGTGGCACTGATGGTTGATGGCGTACGCCAGTTGTTTCTAGGAATGGCAAAGTATATTGACCAAGGTCTTGTTTTAAATCACTAGTGGTAAAAACTAAATACTGAGAGCCTTTCGTATAAACGACATCTTTGTTCGCATTATTAAATTCCACTTTGTCACTAATATAAAAATACGTAACAAAATTTAATTGTCAATTTTAATTATATTCGCTCGGTTAAGGTAAATATATCTGACACGAAGTCCGGACCGTCAATTGAAATCCAATGACTGGTTCCTAATTCGCCAGTTGCAAAATCAAATTCAGTCACGTGGATTTCTTATTTTAAGAAGACACCTTCTCAACCGAATTTTAATCCAGTAAGAACGTGATTTGCTGGTGAATCAAATCCATCCAACAGTATAGCGTTCTATTGTACCATGTAATTGTATGATAGTCTTTTCCATTTATTACATCGTTGTCAGATATAGTATAATTTTCTATTGGTTTCCAGTGTAAAGTGCATGGATTTGTCCATTTGGTAAAAGTTTTCCCTGTTCTATTACAATGTGTATGACATTATTTTCTTTTTGAAACCAAGCATCAGTAACGACGCTAAAAAACAATTTTATAGATTAAAAATTGTGTCAAATATTTTCATTCCGCTAAACAATATATAATATATAACTATATTTACTAATTCGATTTCAAGTCAGAAGTTACATTTCTTAAATTGAAATAGCGGTCACCGGATATATTAGATTTGTCACATGTACACATGCAATAGGAGCAATGATAAAAGACATGTGTCCAACCTTCTACTTCAACAAGATTATCTTGGCACACGTGACTTTGACTTCCGCAGCGTTAACCGTTTGCTTTCATGTAGTAATATCTTAAAGTATCGTTGGTATTCTGTTGATTAAAATAAGCATCATAAACTGTTTTATAATAGTTCAAAGTATGACGAGAAACTCATTTAACATTATTTTTTATAAATTTTGACTTAAGAGAAATAAATTGTCTGAAAAAGCAATTGATGATATGAAATAAAATGAAATAGATGTTTTTCTATGAGACTTTCTTATTTGTAAATATATTTTTTCTCTTGTTAAGAAATCGGCTGTTTATTTTTATCAGGGTTAAATGAAAGCAAGAGACAAATTACCTGAAGACAAACTTTTAATGTGGAATCAATTTGAGCATCGCATTCACACAGATTCCCATTACATGTAGCCTGATGGGCACAAATTTCTTCATCATAGTAACCGTGTATTTCAGATTTTTTATAAGCGGGGAAGTCCATTACAGGATTCATCTTCATTTATATTGACTTCGTTTATAATATACGTTTGAAAAACATTGTCCAATTTTGCATATTTGCCGTTGCCATATTGGAATGACCAGTATTGTTGACCACACACATGCTTAATTAAGGGGTTAGATAAACTTGCAGGCCAAAAAAATCACAAAGAACGATTTTTTTTGCTTTAGAAGTGTATTTAACCCCTTAATAAAGAAAACTGAGTAAATAACCATAATGAATGATTTTAATAAAAATCAGTACTTTTAAAATAGTAGGGATGTTTCATTTTCTCATATTTCAAGCCGAAATTCCAAACTTCTCGTAAAAGTTTAGTCTATATTGCGGCTTTGAAAACTTTATAGGTCCTCATATTTCTATTAATAAACTCATTTTCCAAAAGTTTCATTCTTGTAATTACTTCACTTTCATCCCACGTAGAAAGCATTTTATCCATGTCACGCGCCAGTGCCCTGGTATAACATCATATGCTAAAAATTTGTTGACACATATCATTATAATCATTACATATCCCTAGTAAAGTATTAACCTTTAGAGGACGGGATGGCCCCTATACGGGCCATGCCCATGATCGACCCTTTACATGTGTTAGTTTTGAGATGTGAGACATCACAAAAACTCGATTTCTATAGAAAAGTGAGAGAAAACAGTAAACCCAAATCCCCGTCCTCTAAAGGTTAATGCTATTTTAAATAATAATACTTAATTAACCATCAGAACATATTTGGAAAAAAGCATAAAAATACTGCACTAAAATTAATCCGTTCGTGTCAGCAACTATACAATACTTTTCAATTCATTAAATACAAACTGCTGTTGCGATTGAGAATTATTATATACTCATTCACCTGTAATGAGTTGTTCTATTAGTTTATTTTTATTACACGATTTACTTGTAAATGTACGCAATTTTCAACTAAATTTTTGAGTTTCTAACTTTGTAAAATATGAAATTACCTACCGGCACAAAATCTGTTACAAAATCAAGAAAAGTTTTTCCGCTTATTAGTTCAGCTGTTTCAGGCAGCTTGTGAAGTTCTTCAAGATTCTGAATTATATTTTCCTTGGACTTTTCCTCTACACCTTTATAAACGCTAGTGTATATATTTTTCATAATTGAAAACTTCCAGTCATTATCTAAAACTTTTGTCTCTGACTATAACTGGTTACGATACTTTCATAAGAATTTTGAATATCTTCGAATACTTGAACGGTGTCATTGAGGACGAACAATTTGCGTTTTATATTATACATTCTTTTATCAACGTACCATGTCGCATTGTAAAAAGGTTATGTATGGGCGTTGTATAGGTATTTTTACATTCGCAATTCTTTTCCAATGCATGACGAAAATATCAAAAACATTTTTTAGCTTGTTAATTACATCATCAAAATTATTAAATGTAGTGGGATTTTCAACCTCAATCGTGAATTCACGGCTCGCTTCTGTAGCTTCTATAGTAATATTTAAAAGCTCAGAAGAATGTATTTTGTCCACACTTAGAATTATTAAAAAAAAGACGACACGATTATTGAAACCAGCCATGATTATAAAGGTACGAAACTTTTTATCTCACAGAAATTAAACATTAAATTATTCCTTTATGCAGGTTCTAAAATAAGAAAAAATTATGTATTATATAATTATTGAAATGTAACTAGGTATATACTTTTATAAATTGGTTGAAGTCTGTTTCAATTTGATAAATAAAACAA
Source organism: Torymus aiolomorphi (assembly GCA_036365515.1). Classification (NCBI taxonomy): domain Eukaryota; kingdom Metazoa; phylum Arthropoda; class Insecta; order Hymenoptera; family Torymidae; genus Torymus; species Torymus aiolomorphi. The sequence goes on along the minus strand of CM070873.1, from coordinate 21,766,053 downwards.
CTAAAATAATATTTAGAAAATGTCTTAAGAAAACGCATAAGATAAACAACCACTAAATTTTTATAACAATACATTTACTATGTATATACATTTACTAAATACATTTACTACTTAAGTATCAACAAATAAATTATTTAACAAATAATTTTTGTTAAATTAAAAAAAAACTGAAAGTGTATGATATACGATATTAAACTAAAAAAAAATTAAAAAGTGAAAAATTTTATTAGGTTAAAGCAAAATTATATAGACATGTATGTATCTAATAAGAAAATTTCCCACAGTACACAGGATAGTAGGATGAAAAGTATATCAAGGGATATTTAACAATTTATGCATAGAATACCAACATTAGAAAACGTACTATTAGACATATTATATTTAATTACATCGTAATAATACAAAATCTCATTAAAAAATTCACAAATGTTGGTTATCAGAGAATTCTTATAGATTATAGTTCCAATTGAACTACATTTCCCCAACAACACCTAAACGCTTTCGTACTGACATCGCAACTGAGACTTTCTATTATCGAATCGAACACTCATGTACGGATCTATTCAAACTCCAACTTTCTTAGTTACTTCGAAGGTTACATTTGAACGAATGACAATAATGATAAAATATCAAGAAATTATTTTCATGATTGGGAATGCTAACACATTAAGATAGGCTCTACTCAAATAACAATATATATACACAGTTACAACTGTGAATTTATATTTGTACGCTATAATAAGAATGATAAAATATTAGAGAAAACTAATAATTTAAAATATTTTACAGTACTTTTATTACTACGGTTAATTTTATTAATCACGAGTTATCAATAAACGGAGAATTTACTACAGTAGAAAAGTATTTAAAAATGTTATAAAAGTATGTTTCGAGTTTTTGAAGCTAAAAGTACATTAAATTATGAAATATTGTTGTTTTATTTTTTGATATTGTTTTTATTAATAAAATAATCAATCGAAAGTAATGATTTAGCTTTTATTAAAAATTTATTTTGAAAACTTTACAAATTATAAGTAGTTAAATAGGCTGATTTTCAAAACATATTTATAGAAAAAAACTACAGTAAAATAATTCACAGCTTTGTTTGATTTTTAAGCAATTTGCCTGCAAATAATTAATGAAACTTAAGTTCGCACTGTTTGTACGGGTCTGAAGTTTGCAACGTTGGGCGCAATGAAATAAAAAAATCCATTTTACTTCAAGTTTATACTAATTAGTCAATATTAATTAATCAATATTGTGTGTGTAGATTTAGGGTTTTATAATATAAAATAGCTTTATAACGATGATTTGAATAAAATTTCCATTGTTCAATACCTTTGAGCAATTGTAAAAAGTATTTCATTGAATTCCAACGAAGCAAACTTCAAACCCATCTGTTTGTTATGATCCCTCAAAATTAAAATATCATATTTACCTTTTATGTTTACCTTTTATCTAGAGGATGATATTTATGATACACAGGGCCTACACTTTCGAAACACTTTACGAATAAGATATATTAATAACTGACTGTATTTCGAAAATTTTAAAATTGATTAGGATCCACTTCTAAGGCTCTGCTTCACACTGTGAACGTTGTAGTAATGAAATGTAAAATATATATATATGCTTGAATTTTCATACAATTACATTGATCATCACGTATTTTTTGTCATTTTTTCCTTAAGAGTTTCGTCTTTTCCGGACTTCCCACGTAAAAGACAATACTTTTAACAAATTTTAAGATAAGCGTAATAGAATACAGAAATATTTAAATTATATATTTTCTGTTTAAACAGTTAATTATTATAAAAGAGTATTAATAAACTGTCTAGATTTGACCCTGAACTTTATGTATACAGTTGAATAAATACGGATAAAATTTGTATAAATTAAAAAATAATTCCAATACCTATAAGAGTTTAATAAAATGAACAAAAAAATATTTTTGTAATTTTGTTTTTATTTCAACGTCAAATAATGAATAAAATGCGTACATGTCGTCAAGTTATAGCAATAACGATAATTTAAATCTAATTATGTTTTTGATAGATGAATTTTGATTAAGTATAACAGAAATTGTTTCTACCATTATGTTTGTAACGGCTTCCTGCAGTCGATACATCAGTTTATTTATCCAATGGTACTGGAGCACGCAATTTTAGCCAGCTGAGATCTCTGAAAGAAAAATAACAATAACATTAGTAATTTTCTAAGAAAATGGAGAATAATGGAAAAAAGAATAGATAATTACAAGACATTGGGCTAGATTATATTCTGGATGGCTGGCGCAGTATTTTTCCCTACAGTCCTATAATGTGTACAAAAAATATTAAGTTTATTAATTTTTCTTTTTTATATCAAGCTTTTCAGGTATGAGATGATAATATAAATTTATAAATAATATTTAAAAACTGAACTAGTAATTTAACGTAAAAATTTGTCATGCAGTCCAGTTCAAAAAATTATTTGCGTCTCATTTACTATTTATATATTCGGTTACTTACAGGTTCATCATCAGCGTGTACGCTTACTATAACAGCAAGTGCTACCAGGAGGCAAAGGAGGAAGACGGTGTACCGAGACATGGTGGACGTTGGAAATTTAAACTGACGAGATGAAAATACTAACCACATATTTATAGTAAAGTTCTTTACGTTGACAAAACGTGTCAAAGTATTATTCTTCTTTTTTGTTTCCTTTGCGTAAGAAAATATTCAAAAGTTATTTACAGGTGTTATAAAAGGTTATTATGTTGTAGTTTGCACAGTTTGTATATTGAATCGCGAAGTCTTTTATAAAATATTTTAGCTGAAATAGTATGTTCTACGGCCCAAAGCTTTCAAATGTATCTACATTTATTTATACACCTTTGAAATATTTATGTAATATAATAGATAGCACACGTGTCTTGGTTTACTTCAATGGAAAAAACCGCTGCCAATTCATTGGCACGTAGCTTCCTCCAAATTAATGTATCGTTCCTATATGTATAGTATATGAGCAATTCCTGGGAAATTTCCCTTTTACGTCGCCAAAAAAAATGAAAAATTTTTTTGAATGCACACTTACCACACAAGGTTTTTTTCGTTTCTTGAACCTTACAGAACGTAAAAAACGCGTGTTCCAAGCCGATTGAGTGGTATCATTTTTTTACAGCACTTTTAATTTTTCTTATGGAAATTTAACATGGGAAAAATGGGTGAAAAGTCGTCATTGATGATGAACCAATAACAAGCTATTGAAGAGGCCAAACCAAATTCCACAAAAAAGCGATTAAAGTTGATGAATAGAGCTTTAATTTGAGAGGACAATCGTTAAAATCGGTCGATTCGGTGCAAAGCTACGTGAATTTGAAAATGAATGAAAAGTGCGAAAAATGACGAAAATTTGAAGAATTACGATGATTTGGCAAAAATCGTTCATTTTGGTCATTTTTCGCCATTTTCAAATTCACGTAGCTTTGCACCGAATTGACCGATTTTAACGATTGCCCTCTCAAATTAAAGGTCTATTCATCAACTTTAATCGCTTTTTTGTGGAATTTGGTTTGGCCTCTTCAATAGCTTGTTATTGGTTCATCATCAATGACAACTTTTCACCCATTTTTCCCATGTTAAATTTCCATAAGAAAAATTAAAAGTGCTGTAGAAAAATGATACCACTCAATCGGCTTGGAACACACGTTTTTTCACGTTCTGTAAGGTTCAAGAAACGAGAAAAACCTTGTGTGGTAAGTATGCATTCAAAAAAATTTTTCATTTTTTTTTGCGACGTAAAAGGAAAATTTCCCAGGAATTGCTCATATATTTTAAATATAAAGTATGTTTATTCATTATACTTTTTTCAATGATTTAATAATTCATTAATATTTAAAAAATTGCATATTTTTTTCTTATTATTGAAATTATTTGTTATTTAACTTATTTTATTTAAAAAAAAAGTAATATTTTAAGATATAAATAATTAAAAAATTGCCATCTATCCTGAGATCAACTTACTCACATTTTCAAAATAATATATATATATATAATAACTCCATTTTTTACATTATAAATATATTATTATTCCATAATTCCGTATCTTGTCATAAGACTAAGGAATTAATAGACATAATATTTTTTATATTCTTTGCAGGACTCAGCAACTCCTGTGAAATTAACGTGTAGTGAAGAATACTGCGCCAGCCATTCAGAATATAATCTAGCCCAATGTCTTGTATAATTATCTATTCTTGATTTCCATTGTTCTCTATTTTCTTAGAAAATTACTAATTTTATTGTTATTTTTCTTTCAGAGATCCCAGCTGGCTAAAATTGCATGCTCCAGTACCATTGGATAATTAGACTGATATGTCGACAATAGGAAGTTATTGCAAGCATAATAATGGCAGCAATTTCCATCATACTTAATCAAAACTCACCTATCGAAAATATAATGAGATGTAAATTATTATTTTTAAAGTATTTTCTATCTGTAAATTATTCGTTATTATATTTTCTCTACAAAATATCTCAAAAAATGGTCCATTTCTATATCTTTAAAAAAATCCATTAATAAATTATTTTACAAAACTTCTACAATCCTTTACAAACTTTTGCAAGCAACGAGAAATTCTTTTCCAAAACCTTTACAATCACTTTACAAAACTTTTACAAACGATAAGAATTTTTTCGTAAACCATAAGAATTATTTTCCGAAACCTATACAATATCCTAAAAAATTATTTACGTTTTATTTTATGAAAAGGAATTCTGCGAATAAATAATAAATGTTTGCGTTCTAAAGTCGAAATAAATTTCTTTCACGCGGATACTGAAAGTCAAACCCAAAAAAGTTGTGAAATCAATTAAAGTGTAGTTTTATACTTAACAGACATTATTTACAATGTAGTTTTACTCTTAAAATGTTGTGAAATTTCTTTAAAAAATTATTTTACAAAAGTAAAAACTTATAGGCAAGAATAAGTTTGGTTACTATTCTACATAGTTTGTACTTAACAAACATTATTTACTAAACTCTCCCACCCTCTCTCCCCCCTCTCTCTCTCCCTCCGTATCAAAAACTTTAATGAGAGCTTAAATATTTTTTCAAAACAATCAACACGTTCTTTAAAAAACTAATTTTTTAAATATATTCTATCCACACCATTTATCTATAGTCCTTTTATTTATTCTGATCTCATATATTCAATAACCACTCTCTACAAATGGTAAGAATTTTTTTCATGACTGTACAAATAACTTTTATTTATTCGAATCTCATCTATTCAATAAGCACCCTGCAAATGGTAATAATTTTTGTCATGACTGTACCAATAATAATATTGTTAATATAAAACTTTCTACGAAAGTATAAAATAAGGCAAGTATAGACGTTTTTTCTGTATAATCTATAAAATAATAATATTTATGTTTTTTCAAAAGAAATCAAATAAATACCAGTGAAAAAGTCTTTTACTTCTTTGAGTCATTGTATGCTGAACAAATTATATGTAAGTAAGTACATTCAAATTGTTCATTGCAAATCAAACAAATGAAAGTTGTGAAATCAATTATCGATAGTCAAGTAATGCAAACAACTCTCGGAAACAACTGTATGACTATTCTCAGAAATGTACTAAAATTTGTTCATCCTTCTATACAAATTAAACACAAGAAAGTACTGAAATCAATTTATTGTAGTCAAGTACCCATAAGTTAAGTTGACTGAATAATACAACTTTTCGTAACTACTTAAAAATATTCAGTCAGCGGGTATAAAGTACTACTTAACGCCTAACAGGCGTAATAGCTCCCATACTCCTACCAAACTTTATAGAACCTACGCACTTTACGCCCGTGTGGGCGAAAATTATTTTAATTATATGACTACTATGCCTTCTTTTTATTTCTAAAATTCATAAGAATTTTATCAGATATTTACGAAAAGTCAAAGCCTATATAAAAAAATTACATAGTTACCACCACATCTCCATTTTTCATTAATCGTTCTCAATTTTGAAATTTCTATAATATTACGCATCTTGGGAGGACAATAAAAGTCTATAGAGCTGCTCTAGCAGGGGTGATCCTCCAATCTCCCATACATACTTGGCGGGCCCGACGGTTTCCAGTTTACTGGTGGGCTTTGTAAATGTAGAATACTAAATTTTTACATAAATTCATTAACAATGTTTATACCTATAAGCCCATTATAAATAATTACATTGGCTCTAATTTTTAATTGATACCGTTTAAATATAATATCCCTACATGTGTAGAATCTCATGATTTACTTTCATTACCGAAAATATTTTTCCTTGTGTCCGTCTTTTTTAATCGGGAATGGGATAAAAAATGCATATAAATTTATTGTCTACTCAAAAGTGCTTTAGGTTTTATTAACCATTTTGTAAGCCACCTATTTTTTATTCTTTTCCGTCGTGTAAATATCATATGAGATCTCATATGAGATCTCACATGATATCTCCAAGGATCATGAGGGCACTCGTTCATTTTTGTTAATTCAAATTAGATTTTTCAGACAGTACACAATTAGAACTCCTCAGCATTATTGGCTATAATTATATATATCTTCAAAATGACTCGAAAAAAATCTTCTGGTATAATATCTGTAAAAATAAAAAATCTCACAAAGTATCAAGTTTAAAAAAATGATTGTAGCCATTTAACATTTAGCTAGTAAGTACTTATCTAATGAAAGTTATTTTCCCCATTGATTGATAGACGAATAGATCAATTTTTCTCATCACCAGTTGACAACTTGAGATCTTTGAAATACATAACTAATTAACTAACTCACGATATGATAACATTTGTAAAATGTATATCTATAAAATAATAGATAGATAAAAATTCTTCTTCTTAGATTGCTAAGAATAAGTTCTTAACCTAAACAATCTAGCAACTTCTTGAGATCTTTGAAATGTGTTATTAACTAACTCACGATATGATAACATTTGTATATAAAAAAATACTGACTGTTGTATGTAAGGTTAGATCGATCAGATACGGGTGTGTGTGTGTGTGTGTGTGTGTGTGTGTGCGTGCGTGTGTGTGTGTGTGTGTGTGTGTGTATATATATATATATTTATTTTTGTATCTTCGACTCGCAGCGGCGAGTGGCCGGTGGTGCGTTCACCGGCCCAGCGAAAATAGATACCTTGATCCGCCCGCGCCGAGCGGCGGATCCCGTCTTCTTGTCGGCGCACAACGCGACGCGTTTTTGATGTAAATGATTAATTAGAAGAGACCTTGTTATTGTGCTGTGAAATAATTGAGGTTATTCTTCATTTATCGACCTTAACTAACCTTCTCCCGGATACCGCCGCCTCCGCGGGAAAACGACTCCGCTGGTCGTTTTCATATCTGAGCGTAGCGGCCGCGCGCTTTACTCTTTGAGCGCGCGCTTTTAACTCAGCGATCCAATTAGTTGGAAAGCGAAGTTCGCGTGCGATCTTCGCGTTGTTTTCGGGATTCCACCGTGTTCTAGGGCATCGCTGGCCTGTGGCTTTTTGGGATTTTACCCCAGAAGCCATCCCGTTACTATATATACACACACACACACACACACACACACACACACACACATATATATACACAAGCGTAAGATAGACGACAACCGGAAGTGTCGTAAGAGCTGCAAACCGGACGCCGGAATAAGGAGAAGAAAAGTATAAAAGGAAATCGCACATAAAAAAATTCAGCTCTCTATATCTTCTGAACGAGATAATCTTTTTAAATAAAATGTTTTGATTTGAGCATAGCAATGAAATGGCTTTCGATTAAGAGGAATATGTTATATAGTAAAAACTAACGCAATATACGTAAAAGCGCATTGAATTTTTCGTACACCCATTTCAATGTATATGTAGCACGGGTCGCTCCTTTAGGCTTCTTCTATACTTGCCTTCGGAGCGCTCCCGCGCTCCTTGATACTTTATACGAGAAGTAACGCGTATGAGTATTGGAAGATAGTAAATAGCTAATCCCAGTGAATAAATCAAGTTGAAGATACATTTTTTTCTGTAGGTGATGAAGATGATGAGTTTCTAATTTTATTTTTTACCGGCCAAAGTGAAAGCTTTTGTTACTTCATATTGATATATAGTTTACAACATACTTTTGTTAGAATGATCAGATAATTTTCAGTAGTACTTTCTTCAATGTCTCGAATTAAATAATATTCGTCTAAGTACATTTAAGACGTGAAATTTTATTGAGTAATGAATTTAATAATACTTACAAGGAAAGTGCGTAACCTTTGGGAAACGGATCTTAACTAGGCTTTGAGAATCGATTTTTCGTGTTTAAAAATAAAGCCCAATACGATTAATTAGTTCTCATAGATCCTTTCTGGAGATATGGGTTCACGTTAAAAAATGCGTTATTTTCTTAAAAAATTATGTGTCTTCTATTGACTGTTTCGTTAAAAAATATTAATTTTTCAGGAAATTATAAGCAATCAAAGATAGCGTAAAAAATGGTTCAAAATACACCCATTAAATCACTTAAAAAGAAGGCAAATTTGTAACCATTTTCTTACGCTATCTTTAATTGATAATTTTCTGAAAAATTAAGACATTTTAACCCAACAAAGCTTATACATTAGCATTTTCTGTCCACTTTTATAATCTTTTTTGCGTGTTTTCGTATCATAAACACTTGCCAAGTGACAGTCAATAGAATCATTCTTTTCTTTTTTTAAATAACACATTTTTATGATTAGGTAGCTCATATTTTGAGAAAAAGTGTCTATGAGAACTAATTACTGGCACTGGGTTTTATTTTTAGGCAGGAAAAGTCAATTCTCGAAGGCCAGTTAAGATCCGTTCCCGAAGGTTATGCACTCTCCTTGTAGAAGTGAAATTCATTTTAATTCTCATAGAATATCAAATGAAAAAGAAATTGATAAATCTCCTACTCAGCGAAAAAGTGACTATTTCAATGCACACTAAAATAGCAAACAAAACGAGAACAAAAATTTAGTTGAACCACAGATGCCATTAAAATTATTACATCATTAATTAATTCAAACAAATATTTGATCGCCTTAATTATATTATAATTGTCTTAATTGAGTATTTTCTTGCGGCATCGTAATCAATTAAAACATCATTATAACAAGGATTTTTTTCTCAGTGTACAAGTATATTTCACGACTATTTCCATCCTACTTCCCAGTTCTCATAATCCCCCCTCACCCCATAAACTTCAGTGAAAGTTCAATCCGCTCATTGCACAACGGCATCGCCAGTCCCATCTAATCGAGACCAATCCAAACGGCCGTCGCACTGACCAACTGTCACCTATCCACCTACCGCGTCGCGCTAACACGAATATCCGCGGACACTCTCGCCGGCGCAGCCCACTTCGGAGATTAGAAAGTGCAAGCGCGTGCGCGCACCTCTCGGGAAAGTCACAACCACACGCGCGCGTGTGCATTAGCATTCAAAAGAGAGCGTTCGATTGTCTCTCGCATAGCGGCTTCATTAGCGCGTAAACAATCGCGCGATGCGGGCGCGATATATCGCGCGCCTGCGCCGACTACGAAATAGAACGGCAAAGGCAAAGACTGCGATGACGCTTTGCTATTCAGCGATGAATGGGATTTGCTGTACGCGCGAGCGAAGGTGCACTCGACCCTGTTTTCCTGTGGATGATGTTGGAATATTAAACTCTTAAAGGGCACACTATCTGCATGAGATGTATAGAGATATTCACGAAGTTTAGGTTTATTTTTTATATTTTTACAGAAAAATAGAACTGGGTGCTTTTGAAAGTTTGCAATTCAAAGTAAATGTAACATAGACCCATGAAAAGAAAGAAGTGATGTGCGCCAGAGACTAAACCACCATATGTCCATTTACTACCCAGAATTGTATTGTTCTATCAAATCAAGATTTTAAGATAAGGGATGTATACAATTTTTATAGGCGAATCTTAAAAAAAGAAGTCTAAGTATTTTTCTGTATTAACTTAGTCAACAAAATTATGCAGAAGTGCTTGCCCTTTTTAAATCACATTTTGGATCATCCTTCTATGTTTTGTTTTTCTCTGAAATGTAAATGTATCAATTTTGAAATAAATTGGCGAATGCTATTTGTACGACAGAAATATAGTGTATACAAATATAGCTATTTGTATACAGAAACATATTAATTAAGAGTATAAGTTCCAAAACACCTCGCTGTGATATTTGTTTTGTTTTGATATCTGACTAGAGAAATGATATACCATTATATATATATATATATATATGTATGTGTGTGTGTGTGTGTGTGTGTGTGTGTGTGTGTGTGTGTGTGTGTGTGTGTGTGCGCGCGTGCGTGTGTGTATGTGTGTGTGTGTGTGTGTGTGTGTGTGTGTGTGTGTACTTTGTGTACATAAATCTATCGTACAAATAGCAGAGGCGTAATAAATTTGTATCCCAAGCACTATGCAAGTTTAAAATTCTCGGAGAAAAAAATTCTAGAAGGATGATTTAAATCGGGGTTTAAAGACGATAAGCAGTTCCATATTATTTTGTTGACTGAATTGATAACAAAAATTGACAGACTTTGGTTTTTAAGATATCTTCAAATATATATTAGATATATATTAGATATTTCAAAATCCTAACGTAATGAAGCAATTCTAACTCCGGATTCATGTTTAGGAAACCATAATCCGTGGGGATATGGTGGTCTGGTCTTGGCGCACACCACTTTTTTTCTCTTTGTTGGCCTGTGTAATTATAATTGTGAAGTTTTCAATAAAGATATTATTTGAGTATAAATTATAATAACTTTTGATTGTATCAGTTAGACCGACAGTGTCATTCAATGAATAATTAAATAGAATTAATTATGGCTACAGTGCTATTTTCTTCGAGACGATTCTTTATTACAAGTTCTCAAATTTATGAAATTTGAATTAAGGAAATGTCGGAGACCATGTAACTACGTAGCTAACTCCGATTTCAAATGTTGTTGTTACTCTCATTAAATCTGTAATCGTTAATTACTTGAGTAGTTCGATATTATTCATGGCTATTGATGAAAAGAAAATATTAAATTTTAATAACGTTAAATGAAGTATATATAAACTTTGTGATAAGCTTCAACAGCTTCAAAGTTCATTAACGCAAAAACAATGTCATTATTGAACTTTCCAGAAACAATCTATAGACACACATCGCAATCACTAAAATTACCGATAAATTCCTCACTATTACAAACATTCAGATTCTCAGTTCTCTTCCAACGACACGAGAGAAGGCAAATTTTCAGTCCAATCGAAGCCCAGCATCGCAAACAATACGCGTTATAAAGCCAATGGCGCGTGGCTAACGCTTCTCTGCTCTGCGCGATTTTCGGCACGGTCGCTCTTTAATGTGACTTCCAGGAAACGGTTATTACCGAGTCGCGAGTGAGGATTATAGAGATCGACAAAGTGAGCTTTGGGTTATATTTGTCCGCGCAAATTATAGTGGATGATGGGGTGTATTGTATCGTAATTTTTACAAGCCGGATGAAAATGTCTTTCGACGAAAAGATGACGGAAGGAACAAATTTTTATTTCTTCCTTTTTGCTGTTTCTAGTTCTGCCAGTAACATTACAACTTAATTATTTCTGGGTAAAAACTAGGCAATCATATAATGCCTGTGACTTGATAAATAAGCAAAAATTAGTATGCGAAGCGATGCTCGCGTATACGACAAGGCGTAAAAGGTGAATTTAACAGTTCCATAAAAATGAAAAATACGATAGAATGACGTACTATCTACGTTTTTATGGGCACTTGGCTTTTTTATTAACACATCATTATTCTAAACTATTCTCGCTGAATTTTACTGATTTTTTTTTCGTTTGATTTAGCGTTGGTGTTCCAAAAAAATGTTTCATTTTAGAGTTTGAAAATTCAAGTTAAAAAATTTTCAGTTTATTTGCCGAGATTCTTATTGAATTTTAATAAAATGTGTGCATAACGTTGAATTTAAGATTTCTAAATATGTAAGTAATGTAGTAAATTTTAACGATTAAACTAGATTAACTTTACTGTACAAATGATAATGGAAACTTGCAATCAAAAGGTATTAAATATCATAAAAGTATTTTAATCCGAATAATCTCATTCAGAAATTAAATTTATTTATTAACGACGTGTTAGGTGGACTATTTTTCTTCAAGACTTACGAACATTGCTTAACTAATTAATTCTCATAATACCATAGAATAATTTTATCAATAGCTCAAATTCCAGCAAACAACAGCAATAAAAAGGAGGAAAACTTTTCACGAGGAAACTCCATTTTTCCGCATCCCATTCTCCCGCCTCTTATCCCCAATTACCTTCGCTCGCCCCGGCAGCGAAAAAATGCCAAATTATCGCATCCGGGAAACCGGACGGGCTCTGCTACCCGCGATATATACATACACCCAGCCGTCCGTGCGCAATTCGTCAGAATGAATTTCCTCCGCGCATCAAATCCCGGCCCATTATCAATTGTATTCGAGGCAATCCAGTTAGCTGTGAGCACGCTCGCGCGCGCGGCCTTATTAGCCCCGGCATAATGCGATTTGATATTCGACTCGTGCGTTCACTCCATCCCAATCCAATTTGTATATCGCGATCGAGTCCGGTTGAGTGAGGTGTATAGAAGAGAGGGAGAGAGGGGGAGAGGTCAGTTTAACCTGCGTCTTTTCGGAGAGAGTGGAAATGGTGTGTGCATGCGCATTGGTGGGAAGTGTGAATTGGTGTAAGTGGCTTTGGGAAATGATTGGACGAGTTTGTTGCTTTGAAATGCTGATGTTTAGAAATAAGGGAAAAACGTTATATTTTTGAGGGAATATTGGAATACTTATGTTTATCGAATAAAAATTAACATTATATGGCTGTGCACTGAAAAGTTTATAACTCAACCTCAAAATGTGAAGGTTTAAATTTTAATTCATTTTATAACGAAAAATAGTAATAACATAATTCAATTGAATGTTAGGGCTAAAACTGTTATTTATCAAATTTACTTTTATTAGGAATACTTTGATATTTAATAGTGTAGTACGCTTATGATATGGATATTCTATTCAAAATAGAAAATAAAACTTAAAATTGTTACTTTGTATTATTATCGAAGTTACATCATTTTAAGAAAAGCATCCATTAAACTTCTAAAAAGGTACCATTGTATTTATTTTTCAGGTTATCATCATGTAAATTTTGTTATCGTTCTTCACAAAGCTAACCCTTAACTGCGAAAAACCACATGAAAACAGCCTATCAATGCACGCAGCCAATCGAAAAACAGACCTGCATCAGCAAATACTGTATACTAACGCGGGATGGAGAAAAAACGCAGCTGAATCCAGCGCGAAATTAATCAATCAGTGCAGGCGCTCGTATTTCTTTAATGCCTGCGGCTGCTCGATTATCATCGCGACGCTTTTTTGCCGGCGCTATGACGCAAGTTACGCTTTGAGCAATTTAGATTTTTGTATTGACTGGTAACAGATGGGTTTGAGAAGTTTGCAACGTTGGAGTGCAACAAAATGAAAAAAAAAAAATTTTCTTCATGGTTATACTAATTAATATTAATTTTGTGTGTAGATTTAGTGTTTTATATAATAAAATAACTTTATAACAAAGGGTTAGATGAAATTTCCATTGTTTAACCTTTAGACTGCCGGATTTGAGGGGCTTCAAACCCCTTACAAAATGTCTAAAACCTTATCACTATATCTTAGATATAACCTATACAAATTTCCGATTACAGGTAGAGTTTATATTTAGACTTTCCGGCAGCCTAAAGGTTAAACTTGGAAAAAAAAATAAAATTACCCTGGTGGAAATTGAAATCATTTTTTGAGCAGTAAATGGCAAAAAAATGGACTCCAGTTTTCTTCCATAAGTGTAACGATTTTTTTAACCTCTTTTTCACATTTATTGGCCGCAAAGATGGTCACAATTTTTTACTATCTATTAATTTGGCATTTTAATGCTAGTTAAAATAGCTAGTCGATGAAGTCATTATAAATCTAGTAACAAGCGATTTGTTATGGCGATGAGTGAGAGAGATAGAGTCACGTGTCAAAATAACGATTTTGGTTTATATCTTATAGAATAAAGCTGTAAATAGTACGAAAACTACTAAATTTTGTTTATATCCCGATAAACTATCTCTTAAGAGTATAAGTTTTAAAATATATGATTGAATTGTTATGAAATTTTAATGTAAAGATTTTCAGGTTAGGGCCATTCCATAAAATGGGAGAAGTTGATAAAAAAAAGCGTTACATGTCTGTCTAATAACTAGCCATTTCTAATGGCCAGTTTCTGTTTTCCTTCCAATTTTTAATGGACTAATTTCTACCAGGGTAAATTAAATTTCTTAGATTAATTGTAAGAAATTATCACTCCTTCAGGCTTCTTCTATACTTGCCTTCGGAGCGCTCCCGCGCTCCTTGATTTTGTTGCATTTCAACGATGCAAACTTCAGATCCATGGTAACAGTAGGGTTTTTGATTAGTAGATTTTTTGGTAAGCTATTTGGAAAAGCTATTTGCTTTATGCAAAAAAAATACAAAATTGAGCATTTAAAAAAAGTTTACATATGTATATTGGAGAACAAAAATTGAAAAATATTTCTTTTTTTTTTTCAATTTTTTACTGCTGAATGTCAAATAAGATCGCGATTTTTTTTACTGATTTTATCAAATTTCATTGTTATTTTTTATAACTTTTTCTTTATTTCCTGTGATAGATTCTCTTATATACATGGACAAAATAAATAAGTAAATTTTACTGTTCATACAGTTGATTAAAGATTAGACTGCTAGGTTCATTTTACTTATAACAATGTACGTAGAAACGGTATTAAAGAAAACTAGAATTTTCTTTTTGTTAATGGAATTACCTTCCAATACATTGAAACAGCTTCAAAACAAATGGAGTTTTTAGTTCTTCCAAAAAGTATCTTCATTTTAAAAAGACTCTTTGAATGGACACTCCTTTTTTCAATGAACTTTTAACTTTTTAAACGCAGCGAAAACTACATTTTAAATATACTGTTATTTCTACTACGAACAAGTTATTTTTACTTATTTTGTAATGCCATTTCAGGGTTTCCTTAAATCGGTTGATTTATAAGCTCATGCAAAATGGTTAGATTAACTATAAAATTTCCTTGGTTTATAATCCGTTGAAATTAAGTTGGGACTATTGATGAATTAAAATTGATGAATTATCTTTTAAATGAAATATTTTTTATCTTGGGAAAGAAAAATCTTGCAAGAATAACATAAGCACTAGAAATTTACGATTGAAAAATGTGACATGGAAATTTTTGAAGTAATAATAGTAAAAGGACTTTCTACAAGTTTTCTGAGTGAATAGTTCTGAAACCGGACAGCTGGCTCATTAGAGTCAAAAATATAACGAGGGAATTGATTATTATTCTTGGCGATGTGTTTTCGAAATCAAGTATAGTTTTGAAAATATCATGGCCAAACAAAAACATCCAATTTAGAAATACTATTTCGTTTAACCGAAAGTAATATTTCCTAATCAATTAGTGCATTTGATATATGCTCGACGTTCAAAAAGAAAGTGATAGATCCTTATTCTTCACCTGTCACACCAACTATTTATTACAAACAGAACTATGAAAGTATGACTTTCTAAAACATCGTTACAACCCAGTTAATTAATAATCGCTAATATACAACTTCAGAAAGATGCGGTGATCAGAAAGACAATGTTACATAAATTTCGAATCACGTCGTCGAGAAGAAAGAAAGAAAAAAAATCACGCGGCAGCTCGCGTGTTCCATCGGTTCGCATATATATTAGAGTCTCTGGCGTATAATGGATCGGCTTTTTTCTCTCCTCGCGAGGGAGAAAACGAGAGAGGAATCGGATCTCGAGCCTTTCTCTCACGATCAATCATGCGGAATCCACCTGCCCCGCGCGCTCGGCTCGGCAGCGTTAAACAAAGCCAATGTAAGAGGAGGTAGAAGGGGAGGACGAATGTCTACGTTGTAAGGGATTAGGATGAGGTTTTCTGTATGTTTTTTTTCTGGAGCAAGATGGTTGGTGAAGATGAGAAGTTTTGAAAAGTTTGTTGTTTCAGATACTTATGTTACGTATTAGGATTGAATTTAAGACAGGATGTTCCTATAACATTGGAATATTTGATTTCATTGATTCAATTGTGCGACGGTGATTTTGGTTGATTGTTAGTCATATTTGAAGAACGAAAATATCGTAAAAATTAGGGTTGCGTAATGTAAATTGAAATTGTAGCGTTAATTTTTTCCCATTGATATAAGATATTTTAGAATTGAAACTTATTAAAAATTATTACAAAACGTCTTAATACTAATTACCAAATAAAATAAATCACCAAAGTGATTTTGTTATCTAAAAATAATCTAAGCCTAAATATTTATTTTAACCTTTAGAGGACCGAAATTTGGGGTACGCGATCGTTCTAAGGAAATGCGTAAAAAGTATCTTATATATCATGGATTAACCATGTGTGAAGTATCGATCATGGGTTGAGCCAACATACTGGCTTTCCGACCTTCTAAAGGTTGAGAAATCATTCATCACAAAACTTTAATACAATTTTTCAAGATCTCCTCAAATCATCATAAAACTTTAATACAATATTTCAATATTCAATATAACATAAGATGAACATTGTGTAATACCATATTATAAAAATAAGTCAAGAACTAACTTTAAGATTAGATCTTTACAATTACGTCAAAATACGTACTTTCATTAAAACATATAATCCCTCAAAAAAAGACCAATCAGCAAACGCAACCTTAATCAACAGCCAGCCGCCCTCGCCTTTAACCAAACACGAGCCACCTCCTCGCAATCCACTTCCTCGCGCAAACCGAGAGCGAGAGAGTGAGGGGCCACCGTCCAAAATACCCCTGGCGCGCACATCCGAGAGGCTCGCCACTTTGCGCGCTCGTGTCTGATTAATGGTCTCCCTCTCCCTCGAGGGGCATCGTCCTTCATTTACCGGGTCGAGCGGGCGATGCGTGCGCGCGAGAGAGAATCAATCGCGCCAATCGGGCCAATCCGTATGAGAGCCGGCGTCGCGTGAAACGAGATTCGAGGACAAGTTCACCGAGTTTAGAGGCGCAGAGCTGCGGGCTTAAATAGTGTGTGTTATAGCTGTGTGTTTGGGCGGTTGGAGAGGTGCGGTGAGGTGAAGTTTGTTGTGCTTGGGGGTTGGGCTGGAGGAGGGTAGTGTAGTGAGTAGAGAAATTAGTTTTTAAGGGATGGGTTGTAGTTTGGGAGTGGTGTGTATGTGCAGGTTGCTTTCACTGTAATAAATAATAATAAATTTTTTCATGAAAACCATTCATTATTCGAAATATTTACTTTAACAAAACAGTCAAGTAATGGTTGAACAAATTTCAAATTATATATAAACTTCTTACGTAAAAATGTTGTGAATTAAGAGATAAGTTGAAAAGACTGTTTTCAATTGGTTGTTCACTATACAAAGGCGCGAAATCAACGTCATTTTAAATGTTAGAAGAAACATATATAAGTTTGCATAAAAAATCTATATACAAAATATGCGTTTGCTCTCAATATTTTCCTCCTTAAATCTCTCTCCGCGTCAATTAAAAAATAATTGCAAAATGATACCCATCCAGCGCATACTTCTCAAGTTAATAACCTTAGAAAATCCACGCCTCCTCAGAGAGCGCTGCAGCCGCCAAAAAAACTTGACATTCCCACTTTTCCAGTACTCGCTCGCGCCACCGCACCTCACATATACGCATGCTGGAAATGCAAATTCGCGTGGCAAGCTGCCCCCTCCTCCCTCTCTCACTCAGGCGAAACCAGTCTCCCTCGAGAAAGAGAGACAAGTATATCCGGTGAGCGTCAACCGCTTGCGCCAAGATCTCTCGCGTCGTTAAAAGTCGGTTGGCAGAGGCGTCGGCCGACGTCGGCGAAAAAGAGCCGAGCCAACACACGTATACATACGCACACACGTGAGCGGCCCCCCCATTTTTATCGCATGTAGCCCGCGCGTGTGTTTGTCCCTTGTCTTCTATTGTCGTTTAGCCGAGTCGCTGGTTTTATGCCGAGCATGCTGCCAGCGCGAGTCGGTGACGTTTGGAGGTGAAGTGGTTATACGAATTTTATTTCAGCGGTGGCTAAGAGTTGGTGCGCACGAATGTGCAGACGTTTTTGCCAAAGGAAATTTTCGTACAAAAAAGATTTGCAATGATGAACATTTGTAAAGAGTTACGGAGTACGAAAAATACGTGTTTTATGTAGCCGCATTTGAAATGGGACTTGATTTCGGGATAATAACGAAATGTTGTTCCATCATTTCTGCAATTTCATCAACTTTGAATGAATATACTTAATTATTTACAAAGTGATATTGTAATAATACTGTATTAATATTAAAGTAGTGCTATGGCTATATATATATATTCAAACCTAACTCTAATATTACTAAAATAATGCTTTAATAAAATAGAACTTTCTAAAAATCATTATAGCTTTGATAAAAACTGTATAAACCTTTTTCATTGATATTAGCACAACTAATAATATTTAATAAAAAATCTAGCAGTGATATTACTACAGTATCATAGCAATATCAAAGCAACGATACAAATACGTAATTTTGCAATAAAACCCTAAATTTTTTAAAACTAAAACAGACAATATTTCTTCTACCACATTCGCACCCATTGATTCCCCATTACCAAACGAAATAAAAAAGCTCGCCAATTCCAGCTCACCATCCCAAAACGGGAAACAAAGCTGTCGAGAGGGAGAGTGAACCGCTTCGGTTCTCGCGCGAAAATCACCGCCGTCGCGCGAGAGAGCGAAAGTATACTCACGCGCGCGCACTACCACTTAATTATGCGCGTGCGCGCCGCGGGATCGAGGCGGATAGTACAGGCGCGCGCTATCGGCGCAAACTGGATTCGGCATCCGGCGATTAGCCGCGGCGGCGGCGGCGAGGAGAGCGATTACGCGCGTTCCGATGTGTGTCCAAGGTGCTCTACAGGCGCGCGACTGCGTTTGATGTCGCTTAAGTGGCGGGATGTGGGGGGCGGGATTTAGCGTCATTGGCGATGTGTATGAGCTTTTATTGGTTTTCGTGCGGATGAGTTTTTTTTATTGGTTTTATCGTTTCTGGCCGGTGAGAAGGCAGATTATGTTGCGACGATGAGAGTTTGACTAGATTGTTGTGGAATGTCAAGTTGATTGGGAGGAAAAAGTGAAATGAAATTTTATGATGAAAGAATTAAATTATTTGTCAAGGATAATATAATATACGGTTTATAAGCAAACCCGAAACCAGTATTGTGATAAAATTATCAGTGAGTCATTATTTGCACGAAGACTCGACATTGATCGTAATTTAACTTTGTTACGCAAACTTTTTTGTCTAACTAACAAGTTCAGGACCGCTGCGCATTTTACATTTTAACATCCGAAAATTTATCCAATATTTTTTATTGCAACTTGGATTGCATTTATTCCTATACAAAATCCTCCAAAAATTTGGAGGTTAAAAATTTAACTGTAATAAGAACAGTATTCATAGTCCTCCATTATTAACTTATACAAATAAAATACTTTTTTGTTATACGAAACCAAAGTTTAAGTCATTAATACTATTTATGACTTATATTTTTAGTTTAAATATTTCATAATTCCATACTTTGTTGGTTTTATTTGGACTAATCAGCTAAGACCTTAAGCGAAAAGCTAACGTCACCGTCGACCAATCACGAGCTCCTTTTAAACGGACTTGAGCAATCGCAAAGGTTTTATTTCGGCTTCATATTTCCGTCATCATTCTCTTAAAAGAGGCTCACTTCGAAACAAATTTTTTTTTTTTACAAGCATAATATACGTGACAAAAGTAATTGTATGGTTTTCTATGCTGTCACTTGCAAGTTTACAAAAGCGAAAGAATAACACATAACCTCAAAGTCCTGAAAAAGTGGTATGGAAAATTCGCTTAACAACAAAAAACTTTACCTTTCAAGTTCAGTGGAGTATCAATGGTTAACACAATAAAAAACTCCTTACCTGAAAAGAGAAACGTAAAATAATTAAAATACAATAATTCGAGAAATAGAAAAAAATCTTATCAACTAAATATTATCAACAATTTC
The DNA here is from genome assembly GCA_036365515.1 of Torymus aiolomorphi. Taxonomy (NCBI): domain Eukaryota; kingdom Metazoa; phylum Arthropoda; class Insecta; order Hymenoptera; family Torymidae; genus Torymus; species Torymus aiolomorphi. The sequence continues at coordinate 21,745,885 of CM070873.1, read as the reverse complement.
AAAATAATTTTTCTTTTTAATACGTAATAACCACCAACCCTTCGAACAATCAAAATATGTTGAAAAATCGCATAATTTCATCCCGCCGCGCGAAACATTAATCGCTCGCGGGGCAAAACAAAAGTCGCCGCATCTTTTTCTGAAAACGCGCAAAGTAGTAGTCTCTCCCTCTCGCGCTGCTAGTACGTAAATTATCGTGCCGTTCTCGAGACTCTCGTGCCTCCTCCTCCTCCTCCCATCTTCCTCTTTCTCTTTTCACACAGTCGCGCGGCTAATGAAAAGGAGCTCGTCTGAAATCCTCCAATTTGCACCAATACACGCGATTGTTTTCCCCGCTGCCTTTTTTCCTCTGCATTTTTTGTCAGAATCAATCGTCGTAGATGAAAGATATAAAGCGACGAGTGCGTTTTTTCTCCCTCTTTCTCTTCCTCAGATATCGCTAATTCGATTTTGATTTTTTCCCCTCTACCGTCTCACGGAGAAAAGGAGTTAGAGCCTCTCTCTCTTACTCTCTTTCTCGCGCGCTCTCTTTCTCCGCGTCGGATTAATCGATATATAACAAAAGGAGAAAAACGGGATTTAATTAATTTCTTTTCAGGCCACAGGTGATTGACTTTATGGGCAGAGGGGAAGGGAGAAAGGGAGAGAGGGGGACAGAAAATAAAACGGAATTGAAATATAATTGAACTGCTGTGTAATGAATTGCTTTGTCGGGACGCGAGAGAGAGAGAGAGAGAGAGAGAGAGAGACAGAGAGAGAGAGAGAGAGAGTGCGCGGCAGTCGAGCTTTTATTTAATATTACGGATTAAAGCGTTTGTTTTAAAAATACAATTTTACATCGGCTCGCGTGCGATTTATTGCTCGACGCCACGGGAAAATGCCCGGGGCTTAATTTATGTGCGTCTCGCGGCGCAATGGCAGAGGGAAAAATTTACATAGTGAGAGAGAGGAAGAGAGCTGTGAAAAAAGTTTAAATATGCTGTCGATGAATATTGTTGTAATGTAATGAAATGGAAGTGTGCGTATTATTTGATTGGCGTAATTAAATGGCGTTATTTTATTGAACAGTTTATTTTTGCTTCGGTGGAATTATACCGGCTGTACTGTTTTAATCATGCCATGAAATTTCAATATCTGCCAATATTGATAAAGTTAATATTTTACTAGTACAAAAGCGATAATAAATTATTGTTGAAAACTAATGTTTTAAATCGAGAAATTGTACAATAGTTTATTCAGTATTAATAATTTTAATTTTTGTTATTTAAAACATAAGTTTGCAGTGTTGAAATGCAACGAAATAATGTATTCAATTAAACTGAACTTTTGATGGTATGATTATATTATAAAACACTAAATATTACAAAAATTTAAATAAGCTTAAAATAACAGTAATTGTTTAAATATTATTACATTCCAACGATGTTCAATGAGCAACAATATTACATAATTTTGTCTTATTCCCTCATGAAATACCACCTATTAGATTATTAACATATCATTTAATCCCATAATATATTTTCAATACTAGAAATTGATACCTACTTAAAAGTTTTCTTTCACGTTCTTAATCTTACACATAAACATCTCAAAAATTTGAATCTTCCAAACCAATCCTACATACCATTCCCTTATTTTTATTATACAAAAATTCTGTTGCCTCATTCCCTCTTCCCAAAAAAAGACCTCTCCACCAATGCAAACAACCCAATAAACCCGCTCTCTCACCGCCTGAAAAGAAAAAAAAAACCTCCAGCTTCACGACGGCGGGCGCGTGCCGGCGCAATTCGCGCAAAAAGTGGCACACACGCGGCACGAATTTCGCGCGGCCACAAGACACACGCGCGTGCGCGCGCGGCGCTAAAAAGGGCCTTCGACTCGATCGCTCGCGCGCGGCCGGTTTTGTAACGGAACAATGTCATTACCGCTGACGTCAGCAGCGTTCAATTATTATTATCTCTTATCTAGCGGCACTCGCGCGCGAGGAGGCCGACGGGCTTTTTTCCGTCGACGGGGCTGGAGAGAGGCGAGGGAGGAGGCCGCCGCGTGGTTGTTGTAATCGACGTGACCCGGTCAGGGAGAGACTCGCGAGTTTCACGCTCGGATGTGGCTTTTTGTTTGCTGCGCTGAAAACTTTGCCCGGGCTTTTGGGACGCCGAATTATGATGAATGTGGGTTTGCCGGCGTGATTTACATTAGTTTCGAACTGCGTGGTAATGGAACTTTTGATATTTGGGTACGGGTCGATAGCGTGAACGTATTTTAATAGTGGAATCCAATTAAATGTACTTATTACGATGAAAAAGCAGAAATGTAGGTGAAAAGAGTATAAAAATAAATTTTTTCTCAATTTGTTTATTTATACAACAAATAATTGTAAACTAAGATGCCGATTATGGAATTCTCGAAAATGTGACATTTTCCAAAACAACTTATCCTCTCTTTTCCGGATAACGGTAGGAAAGATTACGCTAAAATTGCATCAAAGAATTGCCGTATACTTAGGTGTGCTACTTATGAATTTATTCTCAATAATAGACGTTCTGCAATTTCGAAATACCTGATATGCCAGTAAATTTCAATATTCAATGTCGATTATTGAATGCATTTGTGTTTATAAGGCTTTTTAAATTTTTCATAAATAAAGTGAGGAAAGAACGATTTATCGAAAATGTCCAACGTCCTACTTATTTACTTTGAAAATATGTGTGAGAGATTATATCACTATAAAATTTTATTTTCAAGCGGAATTTCAGGTACTTTGTTGCCACACACCAACAAACAAATACTTTTTAACGATTTTTAAAAGGAATTAATACTGTGAATAATTTTGCATTTAATCGATTTAAATTCAATTCAATGGAATGAGCATACTGCGAAGATATAAAAATAAAATTTTATCAGTTAAAATAATGTGAAATGTCAAAATGCACACAAAAATATATGTACCTCAAAAAATTCCTCAAATTCCGCTTTAAACATTAACAAATAAACGTTCATTGATAAATTCAGTGTATAATAAAGCAAATATTTTCGACTTCTTTATTGATTTTCTTTTAATGACGCAGAAACTGAACCACGTATTCACCACGTAAAGTGAACATTGTCTGATATCAGGGCAGTACTGGTGATTTAGTAACTGGCAAAGGAAACTTTTCTCCGGAACGGAGATAAAAAAATAAACATTTGGAAAGGAAAATAAAGGAGGGCGAGTCTGCTAAAGAAACTGGCCTGGCCGTGGCTATCGGCGTGGAGTAACTTTTAAACGCTGCCACGTAATCGTAGAATATCTGAGGTCAAAATCTACCAAGTGTTCTTATTATGAAACTGGGTTTCTAAAGTTCATTAGGAAACGAGTTTTTCCTTTCTTTTTATTTTACGCCAAACTGAACCATTCGTATCTGTACTGCAAGTGAATATTGAACAATTCCACATCCATTGTTAGTGTGTGAATCGGATGACTCTGAAGTTTGCATCTCGTTGGAATGCAACAAAACTATTTTTTACAATTAATTACAGTTATTAAAGAAAATTTTATCTAAACCTTTGTCATCAAGTTATTTAATACTATGCAACACTAAATTTACAAAAAAAATTAATAGTAATTAATATAACCTTGATGTAAAATTATTTTTTTTTATTTCGTTACACTTCAACGTTGCAAACTTCAGGCTCATGTGAATCGAAAATCACAATCAAACCTTATGACGTCAGGCACCAATCACAATAATCCACCAATCTGAAAATATCAAAGTTCCACGATAATAACACTACACCACACAACACTTACTCTCCACTAATGCCACCTAATCAGGCAAAATTACACGCTTTTAAACCAATTCACGCGATTCCCGTCCACGGCACAGTGACTCAGCAAAGCCCATTGTTCGAGCCCAACCCTCGTTAATAATTCCACCAGCAGCTCTCGCGCCCTGAGAAAATATTACTCCTCCCTCCCTCCCTCCCTCGTAAAAAAATCCCGCCTAAACAGCTCGATACCGATCTCTCTCTCTCTCTCTCTCTCTCTCTCCCTCACAGGCCTGCGAGAATATTTATGGGAAATCAAGCGCGGGCGTGTCGCCGAGGAATTAAGACTCGCTGATTAATGCGCCGGCTATATCGGCACGGCCGATCCGCTTTTCCGGAGGTGGAGAGAGAAACAAGTGCGCGCGAGGCGAGGCTAGGTTAGGTTAGAAAGGCAGTGGTAGAGCGTTGCTTGAGAGCTCCGCAATCGGTTATTACTTTTGCCATGGAGGCCGCGGACAACAATGGGTCTGATGTGGGATCTTGCGAGTTGTGTCGATGGATATTCTAACGCTTGAGTCGTGTGCGATTTGTACAAATCGAGGCGCGGGAGAAAGGAGATAGCAAAAACGTGATAAAGTATGTCTAGAGGTAAGGTGTGAGTCGTTGATGATGATATTTGAATGAAATCATAGTTTGATCCTTTGAATGTAAAATATGTACTTTCGCTTAATTTTATCCTGAAACTCTGACAGTGAAAAGAGTCTTTAATGTAGAATTGTTACTTGTAAATGACAGGTCGTCAGGTACCAGATTGTTTATTGATTAGTATCATGTCATTTTTGTTGGAGATCTTACTGAATTATTAACTAATCTTTTCATTGAAAATAACGCTGTGATCCTTTTCAGTTCTGATATAAATATCCGTTTTACCGCATCTATTAAGTTATTGGCAATTGCATCTAAGATGACTTTCAATCGCAACATTTCCATTTAAAAATACATCAGCAAGCAAAATCAATTCTGCAGCAAGTGATATTAACCTTTAGAGGACGGGGATTTGGGTTTACTGTTTTCTCTCACTTTTCTATAGAAATCGAGTTTTTGTGATGTCTCACATCTCAAAACTAACACATGTAAAGGGTCGATCATGGGCATGGCCCGTATAGGGGCCATCCCGTCCTCTAAAGGTTAAGGTAAAAGTACCCATTATGAAACATCGCTCAAATCGTGACCCCTTCATGGAACAGTTTGAAATATAGTAAAATAATAGTACATTTCGACACGGGTGGGGAAGTCGATTATTTAGCTGGTGTGACTTTTTGCACCAGCGAAGCGAGTGCGAAAAAGCCACACCACCTAAATAATCGACTTACGCACTAGTTTCGAACGGTATTTTATACCACGAGCGCCGAAAAATCATATCAAAGTTGTGATTTTGAGGTTAGAGTGGTATAAAGTCTATTAATGATACAGATAAACAATATCAAAATGTTATCTGAATATAGTGAAGGTTTATTATGTAATATGCAAAGATATTCACATTTCTACACGATAATTATAATTTAAAAACTGCGTGTATTCTGAGATCGACTCAAATCTGTGGCTGTTGAAGTCAATGGTGCTGGTTTCACACGCTTTATTTCATTAACTGTAACTATGCACTCCAACACTTTCCAAATATCAATCTTTTTATAATATGCAGTTTTTTACTCATAGATTAAAGTTTTACAGTAGTTTTTCTGCAACAGTAAAGATTTTCAATAAATATTTTCGTGTTTCATAATTGCCGCATACAAACGAGCGTAGTCCGAGTTTATGGAAGAGCCAAAGGTGGTGTTCCAAGATCGGGGACCTCTGTTTCTAAGCATGTCCCCTTTATGAAGCGCGTTTTCACTCAACAGTTTTAAAGTTATTTATTATTTAACATTATCTTGAGACGTGCGTGAACAATCATTTGAGTTTTCTGCATCATTTTACTAATAAGTAAGTATATATTTTTTTGTGAAATTCTGATTGTGAAACACAAATAACAAACCTAACCTATACATTTCATAAAAATTCAGTTTTTATAAGTTACATTCCTTTAGAAATTTGTTTTTTATTTTTTACAGATTTTATGAAACTCAAGAAAAATGACAGCGAAGAAAAAAAATAAAGGCACAACATAAGACAAATAAAATGAGACTACCGAAGATATTAAAGAGATGTTAAAAAAGAATGCTTAGCACAACAAAATTATTCGCAAGAAAGTTCAACCAGACAAAAGGAAACTAAAAATCAAAAGGAGACTGTATTCTGCATTACAATTGCAAAAAAGCTTTCAATGCAGTTAATGCTGCACTGCAAATTGCAGCTAAATTGAATGTCCAGCCACATCTCTCCACAGAGCTGTAAAGATCCACAAGAATCTCCTTCAAGACCTGGCTCGTCTAAACTTTTATCACCTCATATAGAAAAGTAGTATAGAACTAAGCAACAGTTTAAATAAGGATAATTGCATACTAAATGAAGAATGGTTACTCGATAACTGTGAAGATTTTACAACAGAAAATTTGATTGAGAAACTAAGTCAATGGGGTTCGTACAATCTAATTGAAAATTATTCATGTAACTGTATTAACATTTTTCTTATTTTAATCATATTGAATTTTTTTAGGAGTTTTTTCTCCATCTGCAATATAGTGTACAATGATCAAACATAAGAATCTATCAGTCAATAATGAGATTTGTCAAGAAAGTGTAATAACTTCTGAAAAAATAAATCTTCACTCGAGTAATCCTGAAAATAACTTAAAAAATAATACGATGGAAGAAGAGACTATACTCGAAATGAAAATAGTGTAGCAAATAACATATCCAAACCAAAAAATAAATTAATTGTAATTTCAGATATTTAAAAATAAGTATTAAGTATTCTAAGTTGTATGCAATTATTGTGTTAATTTGATACGTTTAAAATTGTATTTTGTATTCATGTTTTTTAATAAAAAAATTATAAAAAATTTAAAATCATCATTTGTATATCATAAGCCACTTATTGTAAATAAAACAGTACATAAGTTATTAAATTAAAACTGATTTCTATACTGCTCCAAAATGGGGACATCGATTATGGAACGGGGAGACAATCTGTAAGAATGTCGTTCCATAATACGTATTTGGTGTCGGTTTGGTTTTTTAATTGTAATAATTACAATTACAATTCGTATTCAATTTGCTTTTTTAAGGTCTCATTTTAATCTTTGATCTTTACCCCATCGATTTATATCCAAAAATTGTAAATATTACTCCTTTACAATAGTTTTAATCTCAATTCAAACTTTAAACTAGCAAAAACTGTTCCATAAACGGTACTTTTACCTTACACATATTGCAAGCGATGCCAGTTTAACTCTTACTTCAATAAATGCTTAATTCCGACAGACGTAGAGAGTAGTTTTAATTTATTAAAACCCAACGCCTCGCATATAATTGAATCGCCAACCGTACAAATGTATTCCAAAGACAAAATAGAATCCAGCAAAAAATCCATTATCTACATCTGACAATTCCTTCGGCAAGGAAAAAAAACCCTCGGCTCATTCAAAGCCCCCTCTTAATGAGCCTTCCACACCCCTCGCGCCTCCGTAACTCAAAATCCCTCCTCTGCTGAAATAAATCCGCACTCGCGTGGCGTTTATTCAATTACAATCGTTATAGCGGGGCGACCGGTCTTTCTCCTACCTGCGCCACCATTGACGCGGCGTCCGGTTTCTTTCGGCTTTTCTCGCGCACGCGTTATGAAGCCGGGGAACCGCATTGTGTATATAGCTGCGCTGCGGCTGCTGCTGCTGCTGCTGCAAGTTGAATGGGATACTTTTCGGAAAGGTGGGCTGGATGGAAGAAAGATGGGGATTTGGGCGTGTGCTGGTGAAATGCCGTCTCGTTTTGAGAAAATGAGCTGTCGTTGGAATTTAAGGAGTTGTGCGTGCTGGTTATTTATTGTGGGTAGTGTAATGCGGTGCGCTTCGCGCACTCTTTTCAATTTTATTAAGGAGAAAGTAAGCGAAATGCGTATTTTAATAAATGTTGGTGTACCATTTTTAAGAATGTTTTGACTGTCCTATAAAAGATAAACTTCTAAAGTTAGAAGTAGACAAAAACTGTTTATTCATTTGAGGATTATGAAATCAAATTAAATTAATAATAATTATGTAAATAAAAAGTAGAGACTGGATAGAAGAGGTCGAGAAAGAATAGTTTTTAAACATATCAGCAACGTTAATTAACGTGTCATATTGAAATAAGTGCATAGATATTTGAATATTCCAAAATCAAACTCCACGATGTCTCTTTTATACTTGAAATAAAAAAATTAGTCAATGTGCGGTAATTAGGAACGTTTTGTTGAAAAAAGGCTTCAAAATTCTTTTCCTCGAATTTGTAAAACAATTAAATGGTAAAAATTAGGAATTAGTAAAGTAATTTATTCCCTGCACAATGCTTATCAAAGTCATAAATTGTTTACGGTTACTTAACAATACTGCTCGCTTGTTAAATAAGCACGTAGATTTAAAAAAAAAACTTTGCAATGGTGTTTCATAATAATTTTTTGTATTTCTTTTTCTTTTTCTTATATTTCAACGACGTAATTATTTTGCAATAAAAAAAAAGTTACTCCCAAGTAAAAAAACACGTTCTTTATCCGAATTACACCACAAAATTTGTCGAAGACAACAAGCAATAACTTCTACAATTTAAGTATATACTCAAGTATTACATGTTTATTTATTTTACACTTCGAAAACTTTTAAAAACCTTTAAAGTCTCGTAAACAATGAAACAAATATGCACGTATATATAAGTTTCATTACCAACGAATCCCTTGCGACCCTCGGAAAATCAAAGCAGCGTTGCGTAACTCGGCCGAACTCCACGAAAATTTCATCTTGCAGGCAATGCAAAGGACAGCTCTCTCTTTATCGGCGTCACGCTCGTGTAACCACGCCGATAAAACGGCAGGGGGAGACTTACCCTCTCGTATATATGTATACACTTCGACGATGAAGCGTTGGCTCGAATGACTTCCAAAAAGCTGCTGCTGCTGTGGAGCGCCGAGGAGATATCGATCTCGGGAGTGCGAAGATTGTTCTCGTTCCAGGAGGGTTTGACGAGGGGGGATATTAAACTTTTGGGAAGCGTTGTAAGTAGAGTAAGCGATTGTAATTCTGTGTACTGACGATTGAGAATTTTTAAAAAATAATTTTTGTTTAACGTTTTGCTAGTGTATTGCAGTCATTGTCAGAGAGGAATGTAAATATTGTCAGTTGTTGAAAAAAGAAATAAATAAAGTAATACACAATCTATTCAGATTGTTTATTACTTTATTTATTTCTTCATTACTGACATTTTAACTTCATAAATATTTGCAAAATAACAAAAAAGAAATAAATTTCATTCTTTTAAAAAACTTTAAAACAAAAATGGATAAATAGATGAAACAACTTTACTATTTCTTTTTGTAATGCAATTTGCTACAAGTTCCCATTTGAAAAAATAATCATAATATATTTGTATTGAACTCGAGGAAACGGAAAAATTGTTTGCATTTAAAGATCTACTTTGTTGGCTTTAATGGTTGTAAAAAAAAATAATACTAGTAGCGCGATAGACGAGATAATAAAAAAAAAGAATGACTAACGTTGCAGGAAAAAACTTGAAGTCTTCACTTTATGTACACAGTCACAATATGCAAATAAAGAACTTTATTGACTCATTAAATTGATTGACTAGCGACTTACACCTTCGCACGAATTAACATAATCGTTTGCGATAAGGTACTAATAAACTGTCATCCATGCAAATAAAATAAAAAAATTTATCGATTCCTCTCGTTCTCTTTTCTTGGTACACTCGTTTCCATAGATTATCAGATAATAACGATTATGCTTTTAAACTTTATTATTCAATAGGAGCGTATTCAAGCAATAAAGTCCCTTGCAAACAGAAACAAGTTTTTCCCAACCAGTTTCGTACACGCATATAAAACATTAAACTTCCCTTAAAAAAAAAAAAAAAAAAAAAAAAAACAAACGAGAACGTTTATTACAAAATACTCAAAACAAAAGAACAACGCCAGCAGGATGTACGTGTGAATGGGGGAACGGGGTGAGTGAGGCGTAAGAAGTAAACAAGAGTGGTTGTTGCATTTACAAACAGTACGTTTTATTTTCAGAATTTATTCCACGTTCTCTCCTCTTTCTTCTCTTCCTTTCTTCATCATCATCATATCATATCGTCGTCGTTGCCGTCGTCGTCGGCGACTGAGAGCAGAGTCCGCGCGCAACTCTCGCTTGGGCAATATAATTACAAAAGGGGGTACACACGAGACGAGGGTAAAGAGAAAACCGCGACGAAATTCGTGCATGCGGGCCACGATCGAAGTGCGCGCGCTCGGGTAATTCGATCGCGGTCCAGTGTGCCGCTTTGCTTTTTTTTTTCTTCTTTTTTTTTGCTTAACTCCGCTCCCTTACTTTCGTATAGCCTGCGACCGCCAACCGGTATGTGTGTATGTGTATATGTGTGTGTGTGTGCGCGAGCGCGTACGTCGAAAAGAAGAAACGTTACGCGTGCAGCGCGCTCGTTCCCGCACGATAAATAAATATTGTTAGCTTGGGAGGAACGAGCGCTCTCTTTTTTTCCGTATGATCCCCGGTGCGCACGACGCGGTTTTCTCTTTGTCTCTCTCTTTTACTCTTGGGGGAAACGTGAAAATCGATTGTCGAACGGTGGGGGTAGACGAGAGGAGGAGAAAAAAACAACAACGTAAGAGAGGAGGGGAACGAAACTCGCTCCTCGCAACAATGGACTTTCACTTTTCCGCGGAAGCTTCGCTCTTCCGCGCGCGCGGCGCATTTTACAATGTCTTCCTCTTTTTTTCTCTCCCTCGCCACGCGAGAAGACGAGCGCCTCGCCTCGGGCGAAAAACGTGGTTTGTCTCCCTTTTTATCGCTATACATACGTTAGTGTGGTCGTGGTGTTTCATTTTCTTTCTCTCTTTTTTCGTTACAATGGTAATAAATAAATTAAGCCGCGATTGGTGGTTTACGTTCCATCCAAACGTTCCAAACGTGCGATTCCGATTCGTTTCTTTTTTATTTACATCTCTTCGAAGTTCCTTGTTCTCAAAGTGTAATTATACGATAAAGAACATAATTTTTTATAAATGTAACGTTGCTGTTTATTTAGACGTAATTTTATCGTAAACATATTACGTTACATTGAACGTTTGACCTTGGCATTGCTTAGAGGTCAAACAAGACATCAAACCTTTTGAAATTTTTACAATTAATCATCTCACGATTCTTAGAATCTAGAACAGCAACTCATAAAACAAACAACAACCATACATTTTGAACATTTGGCGCAAAATCCTTCGGATAGCTTGAATACAAATGAACAGTAGTATACACATGCATACGCGTATGCGCGCTAAAACGTGTAGATGTGTGTATATGTGAGAACGCGAGCGTGTGCGAGTCGACGCGCGTCATAGAAGTAGAAGCCGAATGCAGGACAGAGTTCAGCGAAGCGCGAAGAAAAGTGTATACGGCCGCTTGGCCGCGTAATAACGCGTCCATTTGGCCCGTCAAAAGAAGAACGCCCATGCAAGCAGATTCCATTCCTTTCCGAGCTTCGGGACGAGGATGTCTTCCTACTCTCTCCCTCTTTCTCTCTCTTTTTCGTGAAATGGTAAACAAATAAATAGTCTTCGTCGTCGTTGGCTAATCCTCGCCTGCCTCGGAAAAGAATCGAAGGTACTATAATATACTACTGCGCAAAGTGCAAGCAAAGCGAGGAGAAGGAGCTTCCGATCCTCCATTATCCTATCGCTATCACAGTTCCTCTCCCCCTCGTCGATATCCGACCTTCCCCCCCTTCCCCCCACCAACCATCTCCACCCGCACCGAAGTGGGCTAGTTCCGGAATCGCTTATCGTCGCTTAGCGCGAGTTTCCGAATCGAACCGATTGTCGGGAGAGGGAGAGAGAGAGAGAGAGAGTGAATGAGATTTAGAGCCACGGGTAGTTTCAATAGGCGATTCCAAGTTTTTTGGCGTTTCGGTTCACTCGCTCTCGTCTAAGGCTCTCGAAAATCGATTGGAATATAAATGCCGGTGATTGATTGCACGTTTACAAGGCAAAGCGATGGGCGTTCTTTAACGCTGATCGCTTTGATTGCACGTATTGCAAAGTATTCGCGTATACTTGCCTTTATCACAAAGTCTGGTATATTTTGACCCTTACAGGACACGCGGTAGTACAGATCTATATTTAACAAACTCCATTGTTTAGAAACAATTGTATCCAGAAAAATTTTACTCACTTTACTGCGACCCAATGTGTCCTACAAGAGTTAATTGTCGAATTGATTTTTCCACTTTAAGCTGGCGCGCGCATCTGACGTACATAAACGTCTGCAACGATTTCTTCGCGAGCTGTGGAGGGGGAAATCGTTCTCCCGCATTATTTCGCATGCTCGCGATTAATCGCTAAGAGGCTATACAGAGTGAGAGGGAGAGTCGGCTACAGGCCAAACAGGGGGAATTAATCGGTGCCACGAATGCAGCGGCACGAAAATAGACGCGCCGGAAAGGCTCGTTCCTCTCTCTCTCTCTCTCTCTCTCTCTCTCTCTCTCTCTCTCTCTCTCTCTCTCTCTCTCTCTCTCTCTCTCTCTCTCTCTCTCTCTCTCTCTCTCTCTCTCTCTCTCTCTCTCTCTCTCTCTCCTCTCTACCTCGGTTATATGAATATAATTAGTGAAGGGGGGAATGTCAACTCGGGCTCGTTTTTGCTGGAGCCGCGGTCGTATATAGCGTGGAATGTAGAAGCGGCGGAAGGGGAATTTCAAAACGCTACGGCGCGCGATAAGATCGCAACGCGACCGAGTGCTGCAGATGCTTTCGAAAAGTATTGCGAAAAATTTTTTCGCGATTTTCTTTATGCGATGCGTTTCCGGGCCAATTAGGCAGTGCTGCGCGCGAGCGATAACGCGCGGAGGAAATTATTATGAAAGTTTAAAATTCTCAGCCGTGCACGCCGTCGCGTTCTGTAGACTCTTGTGAGAATCGTACGCGCAAGCGCGCATAAGTAAGCCTCTAACCGTGCAATTTTCCTTTCTCTTTTACCCGCTCTATGCCAATCCGTAAACCACGAGTGCACTTTTTTCTCGAATTCGGCGGTGTACTTGCTCGCGAAAAAAAGGAAACGTTTCGACACTAGGAAAAAAATTAGATTTTCCCAGCGAGTGTGTACGCAATCCCTGAACGTCATTTAATCGATCGCACGGCGATTGCGCGAATCGAGTTGCCAGTTGCGCGTGCCTTCTATCTCGTTCCTAGCTTTACGAAATTCGCCTATGACCGACAAACGATTTTCTATCAGTGCGAAAAGCGGGATAGACGATATTGTTTTACGCGATATTTTTTTGTAAATTCTTTTTTTCTCACGTTCTCGCCCGAATAAAAGGCAAATACGGGAAAAATATTTTTTCCAATATTCAGTAAAGTTTTTTCGTAATATCGAACGAGACTATTATTACTTTTGACAAAAAATTTATTTTTAAATAACAACAAAAGACATTTAAAAAATAGTTGAACTATTTTTAATTCGTGAAAACGGCTTGTCGAATTGATACGGACTCTCGCCACCCGTAAAAACTAAACGATCTTTTTTATAGCCCATCCACTCCTCGCGTTTCGCCTCGCCTCTGGGTGTATATATATATATATATATATATACATACACACAGACACGTAGAAAAAGTGCCTCCGAGCAAACGAAACGTGTTTCTCTTTTCTCGAAATGTCTTTCCGCGCGGCCGCAATCAAAAACGAGGAAAACACTCTCGAGAGCGCGTGGGGGCCGGAAGAGAAAGTCTCTCTCCCTTGAAATCTAAGCGCAAAAAAGCTTGCTCTCCTTTTATTCCTCTCCCTCTCCTTCTCTGCGTATATATACACATTCGGCAATTTTCCTCGAGGATCGAATAAAAAAAAAAGAACAAAGAGGGGACCAGCGCAAAGAGCGTCATTATGAGTTTTACGACTACGAGGTGGGGGGAAAGTACGACGCGCGTTTACGAGCGCGTTTCTCGAAAGCGTGAAAAGTGTAACTCGCCCGGCAGGAATCAGGACTGACGGCAATCGGCTTTCCAGCGGCCGGCAAAAAGACATCCGATTTCGGAATCCTTAATGCGCGCCGACAATGGTTCGTGAAAGAAAAAAGTCATCGCAGACGTCGTTCTGATTTCATTCTTGCTTCTGTTCCTTTTTTTACTTTATCGCGAGGAAAGAAAATTGCGTCTACAGTCCTGCGGAGAAACGAGGAAAAAAGCGAACAGAGAGAAAGACAGAGGCAGTACGACATTACGCCTGAATTCGCCGCGGGAAATTAGTATGTACATTAAACACAGCATCCGAGGGAGAGAGAGAATTGCTCAACGCGTAGCGGGAGAGGAAAGGGGGAGATAAAGCCGCGAAGTAGCCTACGCTACAAAGATAATGCACCCCGTGTTTTCGTAAGAGTGTACGTGTGAATATATGTGTGTGTTCGCTTTTTTTTCAAAATTCGCTCACATTCGTAATGTGTACATAACATCTATTTGTTTATATAATCATCTCTCCCTCTTTCATTTATACACTCTACTCTCAGTCCGCGGTTTGTTTTTTTCAGGAACGAAACAAAGAATCATCATATCTCCTCGAGATATACTCGTCAATAATAATTAATATTAATAATATGCGTGGCGCATAATATGCGACGATCGACTTCCTCGCGCGCCAGGAAACGTCGCATACAACGTCGGTTTGCCGTCAATGCGTTCGTGTGCGAGTTACATATATGTATATATGTATCCTCTGTCTCTCGCGTGTCCGTCTCCGTTCTTTTCTTCTCTCGCGTCGTTTTTTCCGTGTCGACTTTTCATTAACGGCGAACGAAGTCATGACTTAGCGAAATTGGTCACTATTATTTCTCGTTACTTATTACATCGATGTAGTTATGCGAGGACACGCGAACACCGTGGCCTCGGTTAAATTGATACGTTCGAAACGACGAGAAAAGTATATTATCCAACCGAAATTCCCAACTAGAGTGCAAGCGAACAACGATGAAACGAAAATTAATTTTTGTATCAAAGTTCAACGAACTTTGCCTTTCACGTTTATTTCTCGTCGCTTCGTTCGTATACGCACAGTCACACACACACGCACACTCATGTTTCGAAAAGTCCATTTTCGTGGTTACGACGAAAGTTGCACGACTCGACAACAATACTCTATCTTCCTCTCTCTCTCTATCTCTCTCTCTCTCTCTCTCTCTCTTTTTCTCTCTCTCTCTCTCTCTCTCTCTCTCTCTCTCTCTCTCCCTCCCTCTCTCTCTCTCTCTCTCTCTCTCTCTCGCAAACAGCACAGTCATCAAACATCGTCGCATCATCATCGTGATCCTGTCGTCGTCGTAAATCTTGGTCCTGCTCGCGTGCGAATGAAAACTCTTCTCTCTCACAGTGTGGAAAACGGATCGTTACACAGTTTAGCACTTGCCGGAGAGCCAGTCGTTCGCCCGGATTTCTATTTGTTCCCATTCAGCAAGCACATGTAGAGCTGCGAGAGTCGAGTTTCCTCTCGCTTTCTCTTGCTTTCTCCCCATATATACCGGAGCACGTATGTATACGTATGATACAGCTTGCACACTCGCGAGAAAACACTCGTTCTTCTGTTTTTTTTTCCTCTCTTCTTTCCCTTCTGGCAGCCTTCCGGCGAATAGTCGTGTTATGCACAGCCGGCGCCCGTCACTCTTCAGCCTGCAGTAGCGTGCGGAAGTCCTGCTGTAACTTGGACTCGTGGTAGCTCCAGATATCGGAGTCGGGTTCCTCGGAGTCGTCCGGGAAAGTAAATGACGTTTTGAAGTCCTCGGGGCTCGAGGTGTACGATGTCGGCGACGACGAGTAGAATTTTATTTCGAGATCGCGGTGGCCGTTCGGCGACGTCACGATTTCCGTTGACACCTCGAGGGGTCCCTGCGGACCGAGAATACCGACGCCACTTCCGGATCCGTTTGTAGGCGATGAGGATTGACTCGTGGGTGAGCTGGGCCCCGCTGTTGATGCGTCGCCACGCCAAGAGCTTCGGCCCTTCGACGACGACTCGCCCGATTGGCCGCGGTCACCGATGACACCGACGTCGCGGTTCGGCACGATCTCCTCGCTGAAGTAGCTCGTGGGGTCGCTCCAGCTTCGTCTTAGTATCGCTGCACCATCGGCTCTGTCCGCCGCTCTGATCCGCAGACAGGGGTTCTCGGCCACGTCGTAGAATTTGCCGCCGTGCTCCTGGCAGATGATCGGCCGGGCAGTGGTCAGGAAGACGGTCGTCGCCGGTACTTGCGAGAACCGATGGTGATGGTGATGGTGGTGATGGTAGTCCGGTGAGCCGGGCTGGGCCAGGAACTGAGGGGTGTAGCCGTTAGGGTCGCTGACATCCCAAATAAGCGTCGCGGGGTCGCAGTAGTGGCACTGGCAGAGCGAACCCGCCGCCTGCAGGCAGTCGTCGATACCGGTATCCTGGTGGCAGGCCAACGTCACCGGCTCGTTGTAGTCGTGCAGGAAACGCGCACCACCGCTGCCAGTGTTACCAGCGTGATTGTGTCGCAGGTAGCCGACCGCCGCGGCAGCTTTCGCCTGGCAAACCGGAACCGGTAGGATGACGTTCCGGTTATCGTCGAGCACTTTCACCTGCACATGCCGGTGGCCTGCGTAACCAGCACCGTTGTTCCGTGCTTGCTGTTGTGGTTGCTGTTGTTGCCTCGTGTCGACGACTTCCTGCTGCGGATTCGAAACAACGCCGTTCAGGGTAGTCGGGTTCGACGAGTTAGAGGAACAATTGTTGCCGCCCAGGTGGACGCGACCGTAGACATTGTCCCGTTGGCCGTTGTTCATCGGTCTCCTGTGGTTCTTGTAATAATTGTCACCGGGATAACGCGCGTTGTCATACGAATTGGGTTGATACGGTTTCATCGTCATTGGCTGTTGCTGCTGCTGCTGCTGTTCCGACATACCGTTGGGCACGACCGCTGAATTGACAGGTACCTGCTGCTGCTGCAACTCCTCCGCAGTTTTGACGTCACCTGCGCCGACCACAGGCGGCTTGCGGTCTTTTTTTCTTCGCTTGCGTGGCTTGATTATGCGCGGCAGACTGTTCTCCGAGTTGTTGGAGCCCGAGCTCTCGTCACTGGCGATGCTCAGAGAGTCAATACTGGCCACGTTGGGCCCACCTGCAGCCGTCGACGTTGCCGTCGTTGTCGATGTCATCGATGCATCCTTATTTACCGCTTCTCCAAGCTTCCCCGTCGACGCTTGCTGTGGTTTCTTTTGATCGACGACCGTCGGTGGCTTGTTAGACCTCGCTGACGGGTGCACCTTCGACGCGTGGTTATTACCGAGAAGGCCAGCGACGACGTTAGCTGTAGCGGCAGTGGGGCCATTGTGAATTTTGCCTCGATTGTTGGGAAAGCGGCCGGACAGGATCAGAGGCGCGCCCTGCGTGTGAACGGCGAGCCTCGACAGCGGCATCCTGTTGTGCAAATGGGGCGGTAATTGTTGCTGATCGCCCCCGGTGAGCGCCTGCTGCTGCTGCTGTTGCGGTGACGAGCGCTGATTGTTGCGCCGCGGATTAGAGGCCATGGATATGAGGGGCGCGCCGCCGGCCCAGGTGCCAAACTGATTCTGACATTGTTTAGCCGTTCTAAGCCCCTGCTGCTGCTGTTGTTGCTGCTGTTCTTGCTTGCGACATCCAGCAAGAGCGGGCCTCCCCGTCGATATCAGACAGCTGCCAATGTAACGCTCTACCTCCAGGGCACCCTGAGAGGCCGGGCTCATTTTACAGTGACGCCTTGTCTCGCTCTCCTCTCCCTGTCGCCTGTACGTTGCAGGTAATGTCAGCCGCTAATATCGCCGTCGTCGTTGCCGTTGCGCCGTGTGTTGTAACGGCGTACACGGGCCGCACGGATTGACATGTATCGATTTCCGCCGGCGGTCAATCGCACACCGTCGCACTGCACTGAATCGATCTCGCCTTAGCCCATTGCTGAGGAGGTCGAGAACGACACCAACACTTTCCTCCTCCACGAAGCAGTTCACCAAACACTGTCCACGGAACAATGCGGGCGCGGGAGCGTGTTTACTGGCGCGAACCGAGAGAAACGATAAAGAGAGAAAAGAGTTGAGTGTGCGAGTGGGCAGCTGCAGCTCCCGGTCACGACGCACGACCAGACGTGCCAGCGGCCAGAGCGACACTGGCGGTGCGCTCGTCTGCTGCGAGAGAGAGCGCGCGCGCGCGGTTCCCTTCTCCCCCACCACTACCGCCACCAGCTCGTCCCCTCCATTGCTCGCGCGCCGCGGCGGCTCGGCTCGACATCGTACTACTCCAAATACGCGACTTTCCTTCCGCTGACGCGCGCGCGTGCGAGCGAGCGCGTTGGAGTGGGGGTGACGAGACGGGAGATAGCGCGCGCGGAGTAGTAGTAGTACGCGCATGGATATTTATTTCGCGGTGGCGCTTTCGATTGTTATCGCGCGAGAGAGAGAGAGAGAGAGGGAGAGCGCTGATAATGATATATTTGTTTTGAGGACGAGAGACGTGCGTGTAATTGTTCTTTGTTTTAGGTAGTGGGTGGGGAAGAATGTCGAAAAGACGCGCGGCGTGCGATTATCTCGTTCCCGAGTGTGTAAACAGCAATTAAGACGGATATTAGGAAAATTGAATTTTACGGCTGTTGTCAGGTGTTAAGTAAGAATGAAGAGGGTCGAAAAGAGTTTCTTTTTCAACTGCGTTCTTAATTTTATAAACAAAGTTTCTATTTAAAAATAACGGAAATGTTGAGGGTATTTTCAACAATATTATTTTGAACTAGCTATAATTTAGGACTGTTAAGTAATTAGCAGTAAAACAAAATGACGTGTTGTCAGCAATTTGTCTGGAAGAATCGAGAGACACTTAAATTAACCTACATATACTTTTGAAGAGTAGAAAAATTTCTCTATATGTGCAAATATTGAAGTCCGTTTTCTCAACTTGTCTAAAGAACATAAATGTTGCTGGAAACATAATTGTTTTTAGCAAGCATTCGTGAAGATAGGCGAACCACCGTTAGAAAATTTCACGAACGATTAATAAAGTAATAAATTTTCATTACAAATTGCTTTATCTCGCCCTCGCGCGCACGCGTGCGCGTGTGCCTTTTTTTATTAATTCGCTAATCGGCGAAACACGCATTAGCTGTATGTTCTACAAACTCGAGGCGCGGTGCTTTCTCGATAAATCAATCTCGTTAACCCATTAATAATTGTTAAAATATAGCGCTGCGCCAGTCAGCTTGCTCTTTTTTTCTTTCTCTCCTTTTGCAATTTCACGTCTGTCGAAGAAATGGAAAAGTAACACGGTATTATTGACAACCAATGAGAGCTATGCGTGATACACAGCGTGTAGTTATGGCAATACATTTATTATACAGATTTCAAAACGCGTTTTTTTTCACCTTTTATATCTTTTATACTATTCTAAACAATTATAGTTGAGTTTAGTTTTTATTCTATTTTTTTTAATTATTTTTCAGTTCCAACAGTTAAAAATAAGTCAGAAAAATACGTTTCCATTAAGAAGGGCTATAATAATTTTCTAAGCTACTGTGCAATTTTCTAACGCAGATTCTGCAATTAAAATCACGTAATGAAACAGACTTTAATTACTGTTAGGAGGAATTCCGCTATGATAATAAAAGATAATTTTTTAACTTCTCACGTTCTCAGAAAATTATATTACTCTTTCATACTTTTCTGAACAAAGAAGTATAAAAACAAACTTTCTAAAGTCGTTTACTTTCGTATTTGCAAGAAAAATATTAATTTATCTTATTCTAAATATTTGCAAAGTTATTGTACAGTATACACTGTATACATAAAACATTTCCACATTGAGAAAAATGTGTTTGTGTAGTAGTCCTCTACCGATGTATGTGTTTATAGTCAAAAAATTCAGAGTAATCTGCTTAGCAAAGCCATATTATGAGTATAGTACGCTATATTTATTGTTAAAAAGTAAACAAATTATCTACTATCAAATCTACAATTTCTTAGTAATTATATTTCAATATTTTCTCATCAAATTGACTAAATATTAGCTATAGCACATGAATACTACATTTTTGGCATTTTACTGATTTTTTTTCAGCAGTTTTCCTATAAATCTAGCTAATTTGTAGCAATCAATACCATTTTTTCTCTATATAGATACCACATTTAGTGTTCACAATTTTCGCTATCAGTTAGTATAAATCATACTCTGCAGCTATATTTTTTCTCGCTATATATATTTTTGAACCACTATAGCGACAGGCCAGCCTCCCCGACTGCGAGACCCTCACAATGGCCATCAATATTATTACCTCGAGAGAGAGAGCGAGAAAAAGCGGGTGTAAATCAGGCGTCGTATCGGAGCCGTGCATCTTCTCTCTCTCGCTAGCGGCAGCTGCGGCGTCGTATCCCGAAACAACCGATTCCTCGCCGGAGAGAAAGTGGAGAGGAAGAGAGAGAGAGAGAGAGAGAGAGAGAGAGAGAGAGAGAGAGAGAGAGAGAGAGAGAGAGAGAGAGAGAGAGAGAGAGAGAGAGAGAGAGAGAGAGAGAGAGAGAGAGAGAGAGAGAGAGAGAGAGAGAGAGAGAGAGAGAGAGAGAAGACGCCCTCGCATCTGGGCCACGAGCGTGTCGAAAGTGGGTCGGCCAAGTCATCAATTGCCCGCGGCCAGCCAGAGAGAAAAGAGACAGAAAAGAGACAGAGAGAGAGAGAGAGAGAGAGAGAGAGAGAGAGAGAGAGAGAGAGAGAGAGAGAGAGAGAGAGAGAGAGAGAGAGAGAGAGAGAGAGAGAAGGAGCGAAAGGTTCATCTCGAGTGAAATGAGTTGATAAGCGTGTGTGTGCGTGCGCGATGGGGGCAGGGGGGGGGGATACCTGGGCCGTTTTGTGTAAATTAAGCGCGACGTAAATGGAGCATTAGGAGGTTGTGATTTATGCCTGAGAAGGAGGATTGTTTGCTTTTATTTGGTCCAAATACGGAAACAGAGTTTTTGGTTGAGGTTTGGCGATGTTCACGGTAAAAAGCCGCGTCATGGTAACAATTTTACTGAACGTAACGAGAAACGCCAAAAATGGGTAACGAAGGAAGCTTTGACGAACGTTGTGAGTAATTGTTTTTATATGTGTCAGTAAATAAAATAATATTACTGAAGCGTTCATTTCCAAAAAAGAAATTTAATTTTTAAATAAAGAAATATTATTTTTTAAATTATTCTGTTTTGTACATATTTAATCCTTGTGAATGACCATTTTATTCGTTTATGCATAAAATTTTAATGTAATACTTTTTAAAACGATAATCATCAATATCTAATAAAAGTATCCGTTAAGTTAGTCAGAAATTAGAATCTATTTTATGTTTTCTATTCATCACTTCTGCTTATTAAAAAATAAAGTACTTCCAAACCATTAGGAATTAAAAATAATTAGCCATTCCCCTTTTCCTATCATAAATATTAAGAAACTAATTGTGATTAAAATATTTATTGATCGTTCGATGCGATTTCTTTTACTCTCACTACTATAATATCAACAGTTGCAAATGTAAATGATAATAGATACTATTTCAATTACAGATAAAATATTACTACAGAAGAAATAAAAACGATTATTTAGAACAAGCCTGAATTTGTAATGGAATAAAATATACATGCATATTGAAACTTTTCTTGCACTCGAGGCGAAGTATCGAATAAAGTTTTACGCGGCTTCCGGTAAAAAGAATATTCGCCTAAGAATTAATTTACGAGGGAATAAACCCCGTTTAATGGTTACGCTACAAAATGAGGCATAAGTTAAAAATGTAAAACTCGTATCTCAAATTTTTGCATCGTGCGCTTCTCTCTCTCTCTCTCTCTCTCTCTCTCTCTCTCTCTCTCTCTCTCTCTCTCTCTCTCTCTTTCCCACTCGCCCTCTCCATCCTCGCTTTCTAAAGAAGTTTCAAACGAAACTTTCGAAAATCGATAGGCCGCTCTTTCTATCGGCTTTCGAGAGTGGAAAAAGCGCGCGGTTTTAAAATTTATAAAGTTGGGATTCCGGGACTCGTAAAATCGCCGCGTCAAAAGAATTTGAAATATATTAACTTGTTTTATGGCCATAAAACGTCGATCAATTTCACCGAAGTGTAACAATGATTTCAACGCTCTGTTCCTCTGTCATATTTATTTTTGTATAAATTCACGCACTAAAAGTGTCGTGCACTTATAATCAAAATATATTTTAAATGAAAGAATTGCCTTTTATTAAAAACACAAGCTACACGGGACATTTTATTTTTAAGTGTCATCAGTCGTGGACCGAGTATTATTCATGAAACGTTAACTTATAAAAATAAAGTGTTCATATATTTTAGAATTGTTTTTAAAACGTTTTTAAAATATTTCAGAAATTTGTTCTACAAAAGGTTTTAATAAATATTATTACTGAAGTCTTCTTTCACGATTAAACATTATATTATTAAAAGATTTCTATATAGCTCTTCTCCTCTGTTGAAACTATACCGACTGCTTTCTTATATTCAAGTTTATTCGCAAATTACATTTCCGCAAGATTATAAAAGCACTAGGCCAACATTCTACCAATAATCACTATCTAACAATATTTTTCACTAAAAACTACGCAAACATTTCAGTCAATTCCTTCAACGTCTAATAATAGCTATTTTTTCACAAATGCCTTTCAGAGCCAGCAGTTCATCGACCCGCAAAAAAAAAATTTCGTAAAAATCTCTCCCGCGCGCTCGCTCAACACTGACAATCATACTCCCGGTAAATATCCAGTCATTACTTTCCCGGCCCTTCTCGCTCCACCGGACGGCGACCGATCTATTTTTAATCTCGCACCCCCGCCGTGCAGCAGCAGCAGCAGCTCTCTCGCCTTTAAAATTCAAGCGCACGCGACCCTCTTTTTCGGCGCTGGTGTGAAAACTTGCACGAAAATGGCAGGCGGGGGAGGACGGAAGAAAAAACAAAGACCGGACATAAATCATGAGATGCTCATTTTTCACCGAGCCACGACTTGCTCATCCATGAAAGACTCTCGCACGCGTGCACATATATTATTTTCCGTGCAAAGCAGAGAGACGGAAAAGTTTTCGGGATGAGGTGACGTGGTACACGCGCTTACAAACGAAGGGCAATCCCGTGACTAAGTTGTGACCCTTGAAAAGCGACGTTTCTTGCTCGGATGAGCGTTTTTTTCTCTCTCTCTCTCTCGCACGCTGGCCTGATTCCCTTTGACGCCACGCTGCCTTTGTAGGTCTTAGTTTCATTAGTGACTGCGAGAGATCTCTTTTTTTTTCGGGATTTTTAATCGGTCAAATGCAGCGGCGGTAAATTCGAATTTCATGCCTGTAAAATGTTTCGAAATGTTTGAGTGATTTGAGTATATTAATTTTATTACATTAAATTAACAAATAATTTATAATTGGAACACTACCAACATCCTATAAATCAATAACGTACAAAAATGAAGAAAACAGAAAAATAATTCATCCGTACTTATTCAAGTACCCTCGAAAAGCACAAAAGTACAGTTCCACACGCGAGCACGAAGCCTATAATATCAGAAATTCATTTTTTTGTCAAGCTTCACACAGCTAGACGGCAATATAGCGCTCGAGAGCAATAGGAGCGTGAAGAGTGCGCGAACGCGGTGACAATGAAAGCCATTGAGACTGCGCGACAGCTCGGGGCCAGTTCAAAGCGGACGGAAGCGCGCATGAATCACACGTCGTCGTCGCACGTACTCTGAAATCGAAAAGAAGCGAGATTCGTGTTTTTCGCGCGGCCCCGGGTGCTGCTTTTGTCGAATGGCCGGGGCGTTAGGGAAGGTTTGAGTTATGTGATCGTAATAAGCTTTGTGAAGCTGGATGTTATTTTAAAGGTCGATGTTTTTGAAGAATGTGATGAGAGTGGTTGTCGAAATTATCTGCACGTCTGGTATAAATAACGTAAAGATTCCAAGTTTATATCGTTGGACACGGTAAAAGTAAAAGAAACTTTTCTTAGATTAAGAATCATAATATTTATATATTTATTGTTTTATAGCACAAAATAATATTAAAATAAGGATTTAGGTAAGATATTTATCCTCATAGTAACTTTAGCTGTGAAAAAGCGCTTGTATCAAACTGTAAGAAATTTCACTACAAACATATGAAAATTTACGACACTATTCTGAATTTTTTTCTGTAAAACCATTTTATTCTGTACTGAAACACTTCTCTCAGCTCAAACTCATTCTCCGAAATCATCGCATTTTGAAAGTTTCTATTAACCGTAAGGCATTATAAGTGTAAATAGAATCAGCAAAATTTCTTTTCTTACGAAATTTGTTAAGTTACATGACACGGTACACGAAACGGCGAGGCGAAAAAGTTAGCAGGCGGTTTTATAAAATAAGAAAACCAGC
Source organism: Torymus aiolomorphi (assembly GCA_036365515.1). NCBI lineage: Eukaryota > Metazoa > Arthropoda > Insecta > Hymenoptera > Torymidae > Torymus > Torymus aiolomorphi. The sequence continues at coordinate 21,721,575 of CM070873.1, read as the reverse complement.
TTGCGAGGCCAGCAGAGCGAAAAGTGGAACCGTTTCATTACCGCGCCGTAATCTGCAAGTGTAATCCGAATTAGCTTGTGGCAACCTGTATCTGCGAGATAAATTATAATTATATTATTAAATGAAAGCGTTAAATATTTCAAACTCTGCCAGCGCCAACAGATATAAATCTATGATTATAATTAGAGGAGTTTAGGTCTTCTGCTCGAGATGTTTGGGAGATTACAGATATTTGTTTTCGCAAAAATGAAATAAAATTTCGAAAAGTTTTTTATTCTTAAACTAAATTTAAGCACAAAATTAAATACATTTTTATCTTTTGTCAAATTATGTTTCCATTTAAAAATATTAAAATGGTAATCCGGTATTAGTACATAACTTCGAATACACTTTGCATTTATCTACTCTCTAAATGCAAAACAGCGATACGTATAACTAATTCAGAATAATCGATATTCTCTGTTTCAATAGTGGGTACATTCATTATTTGATAATGAAAATTTAACATTACTTTGATACGTAAATATTCGCCACTTAAGTAGCAGACACTCACTGCTCTGAATGAATGTCAAATTTCTCCATTTTACATTCAGAGAATGCAACGAAATAATTTCATACGATTGATTAAAATTATTAAACAATAGAAATATCATCTAAACCTTTGTTATAAAGTTATTTTATAATATAAAACACTAAATCTATACATCAAATTAATGTTAATTGGTATAACCTTAAATTAAAATCAATTATTTTGTTATTTCATTTCACTCCAACGTTGCAAACTTCAGACCCATCAGAGAATATAGTATTTAATAAAATTACGAATACTTTGCTACATTTCCGCTACTTTTGAAAAACCATTAACTATATTTACAATGAACCAACACTAACAGCACCTAAAACAAAATAGACTCTACCATAATTCACCGCCCCTTCCCTAAAATAATAATAACACCGCGCAGGAACCCTGCCGAAACGGCCAAACCCGTGTGCCCCATTGTCCCCGATTTATAAGCAGCTCTCCGCCAAAACTGAAAAAGCTTGGGTCGGCAACAATAAGCCTCGGTGGAATCCCTCTGTGCCATATCTCTCTCTCTGGATATTTTCACTTTGCCATGCAAATAGAGGTGTTTCCGCCCGGGAAGGACTTATTGGCGGCAGCTATATCGCTGCCGGAGATTATTTCATTGCTATTGCTCCGGCTCGTGGTTTCGATTTATCGGTCTGGTGTTATCGGACTGGATGTAATGTCGGGACACGGCGCTGTAACTTGGATTATCGGTGTAAGAGGGTTTAGTGGTACTTACTGATGTGCACGCGCGAGAGTAGATCGGCTCTGGAATTCGTTCTTTTGTGAAATTAGATGTAGCTATTGTAAATGGGCCGCGAATGCATGGAAAAGTTAAGTGAGTGATTTTTTAAAAGTATGACTTGTACTTATAAGATACATGAAATTTTGTACGTTCACAGTAAACGAAAGATTTTTGTCGTTTTTGTAGATTTAGTTGTTTTTATCCCCCAAATCATTGCTTATATTACCTGATAACAAGTGCCAAGTTTACAATTTTGCTTTGATTTTTTATTTTTAAAGCTTATAATATTCCAATTGCATTAATACATCGATCGCGAGAACTAAAAATTGATCAATTGCTTTACATAATTATTTATCGCAGTATTAATGTGAAAAACAAACTTTTGGCAGGGACCTCACGGGTCTGAAGTTTGCATCGTTGGAATGCAACGAAATAATTTCTTACAATTAATTTAAGTTATTGAACAATAGAAATTTCATCTAAATCTTTGTTATAAAGTTATTTTATTCTATAAAACACTAAATTTACATACAAAATTAATATAATTAGTACAGCCATGAAGCAAAATAATTTTTTTTTTTCATTTCGTTGCCCTCCAACATTGCAAACTTCAGACCCGTCACGGTTAATGCAACCTTAAGACAAAGGAAATAACTTTGAAACGTTTCGTATGTATAGCTGTGATGAATAAATAAGAAAATTTCAACGCAATACGATAATATTGACTCTAAACTCTTAGAATTATTAAAACAAAGATTTAGAAATACATTGCCTGGTCTGATGTTTAAATCCTGATTGAAATTTCACTAATTCATCTATCAAAATGTTCCACCAACCCGAATTATCAAAAAAAAAAAAAAATAATAATAATAATAATCAAAAAGTATATTCCTCGAATTTCACTCGGCGAAAAAAAACTCTCAAATCCCAACACATCTCGGCACCTCCCCCCTTCCAAACTTTCACTCGCATACTAAAATTCCCAAGCCGCTCGCGCGCGCGTGTTTGTCCGAACTCCCTCGCGAGCGTTAGCGATTCTCTCCTCGCGCGCGCGCAAGCAGGCGGGCAAAAAGAGCGGGAAAGTTAGAGGTTTCGCCCTTCATTCCGCATTCATTTCATTCCGTATTCATTGGCTGCGAGCGAGCGAGCGAGCGAGCGACGAAATAAAAATAAAGGGACGAGAGAAAGATGAGTTTGATTCGACGCGCGCAACTGAGGTTCGCGTTGCGTGCGCGACTTTGTGTGGATGATGAGAAACGCGGGGACGTGAGACCTTCGATGGTTTTAAGTCAGATTTGGTAATGATTTTTGTTGCCAGATAAAACGAAGTTATTGCGGAGAGAAGATTTATATGAATAGATACGACTGATGTATCTTAAAAAGTAAGCATGATAAAACATATATGTTTAATTATGTTTTTTTAAAAGAAGCATGTGCATTGTAATTTCAATAAATTGTTTCGACACAAGAATAGTACATTACGCACCAAGGGAGGGAAGTAAGACATCCCAACCCCGGCAACCCGCGTGTGATATTAACGCGGTAAACACGCGGGTTGAGATGTTCTACTTCCCTCCCGTGTTGCGTATACTATTTTATCTCATGTATTCCCTGGAGGAAAGTATATTATTATCTTTTCACCCTGATCTCAGGGTCTTAAGTGCCACATAACCTCACTCCTAAAACTGCGAGGCTTATGCACGTTTCTAATTTTCTGCCGACTAGCGCCGCCAGCCGGGCCGAAAATTAGAGAAACGCGCATGCGCGTCGCAGTTTCTAGGCGTGAGGGAATGTGACACTTTCGGCCGTGAGAGCAGGGTGGGAAGACAACACTTTCCGACAGGGTATGAGACAAATTATTTTATTTTTGATTATTTTACCGAGGAATACTAAAAATATTCATTCAATTGCTTTTTCATTTTTCGATTCAATACCATTCCTAGTATTTGAAAAATCAAATTTCAAAAGTTTATTTTACTATAAAAACTCCAGAAAGAAATATTGAATTGATAGCAATATACTGTTACTTATTATTTAAGTTCTGTATTTACCTAAGCAAGGAGCGCGGTCGCGCTTCGAAGGCAATTTACGAATAGAAGTACTATGAATTTTAAATAAAAATCGTCAAAAATAAGTGGTTTTCGAATATGAAATATTGAAAATTTTTAACAAATGGAATACCAGTACTCCAATATCAGGAAATTGAAATCGGGAATGGAACATTCTTTTTGATCGTATTTTTCGAAATTCGATAAGTTTATTTTAACGATTTTATGCTCTTGGTTTGCATCGATATACATATTTTAATTTTTAAAGTACCAGCATGTTTACTTTGAATTACAAAAATTCACCACATCCTCATTGTTTTTCATTTATTAGAAAATTCTACTTTAGACTTTAATCAACCACAATTGTAAGAATCACAGCTTCAGAAAAAATATGCATATTAGAGCAATTACTACGTACATTTCCAAGATAAGACTTCGCAAGACCCTTCGAATAACCTTCCGAAAAACCACGCTTCAATCCTCCGAATAAACGATATACCCTCGGTACCCCGAAACCTTCCTATCTCGGATCCTCCATACGCACTGGAAACTTCCTCATCGCTCCCTGGCGTCCCAAAATCCGCCAGACGCGACGACGACACAGCCAATCGCGTTTTCCCTAGACAGCCGTGTGTGCATCGGGGTCGCACTACTAAACTCGTTTCTTCCTCGCGCCTGCGCTGCTATAGGCACTTATTATGCCGAACAATAGCTGCGCGTGGGAAGTGTGTAAGCAGTGCGTATAAGGCAACGCTTTTCCAACTTTCGTTGGATATAGTTTTGTTTTTGAGTATGCGCTGTTAAGTCCTTCCTCTTCGTCGTGGAAGAAGGTTGAAAGAATTCAGTTACTTCCCACTCTTTATGGTAATTTCACGGAAATTCAATCATTGCGGTTTATTGGGTACTGTTTAATGTAAGCGCTGATCATTCAGCCTGCAAATAGCTACGGGACATGAAAGTTTATGGGATAGAAAATTATTTACGTAACTTGTCGTAAGGCATGGTTTATAAAAAGAGTTAGTTGGTTATAAATTGACTGCAGTTTTTTCCACAAAGAATGGAATGAAATGCACTTTTGAATTAAAAATAAACGAATGTAACTTTTTCTTGTAAATTATTCAATTAAAAAGATAAATATATTCGCTCGAACAACTTTTTAGGAAAATTTATCAACTTTACAGTGTATAAACAGCTTTAACAAATTAGAAAAGTAAATTATTTTTCAGTAATACACTTACAGCAACGTATATGCTGCATAAAGTGCAATTTCGATAAAATATGTTTTTTTATCTCAACAGAACCGTTATTTATAAGTAAAAAATGTTACGCTCAATTTTCCGGAAAATCATTTTTCTATTAGCCGAAGGCCATGAAGTAAAATTAATGTTGACAGAAAGTGTCGTTTTAAAATCAAAATAAAAACATTTCACCGATATTCACATTTTTATTTTATGAAAAAAGTCGAGAGTACGGAAAAGCTGTTGTTATCACCGTGCATCAAAGTTATTTATATAACTCTACATTATTTCTACTACTTCTGACAAATGTATATTTACGGATCATTGATTCCAGCAACAATTAAACATGCATTGTTACAGCAATATTAGAAACCATCTCAAAAGCGTTCTGCAGTTCAAGAACCTCCACCTCGTCACTTCCCCCTATTTTCCCAGCGATTAAACCGAAGTCGAAGCGAAGCGATTTACAGGAAAATTCCAGGGGCCCAATTAAGAAATCCAATCGTCCGCGCGCGTACCTCTAACCTTTCGCAACAGTTCCCGCCGCTCCGGAAGCAAATCAAAAGCCGAGCGCGATCGTTTTTTTTTTCTGCGCGGGCGCGGTCGTAACTTTTCCTGGAAGGCATCCATTACCCTCGATTGTTCGCGCGTTCTCCTTTCCGCGGCGGTTACGGCGACTACTTATTGTCCGTAATGACGAGGAGCGGCCTGTCGGCGCGAGCGCAGGGGGATAAGGGGTTGCCGGTCGGTCGCTGGGTCAGAGATGATTTCCAACTGTAGGCCTTCGGGGGTTTGGCGCAAGATGTACGGCAGAGGCGGTGGGATATATTGACGTGAGGAAAAATGGAGAGGAAGAGAGGTAACGTGATCTAGATTGCTGTTTGCTTTTCGAAGACTGAGGAGAGCGCTGTTACAACGTTATTATGGTGTTGGGTTTTCTGATGTGTTGTTGGCTGGGATCTCGTTTTTCAAACTTTTTCAGCTTTATTGGAAAATATTGTATTTACTGTTATATTACAGTTATTGTTCAATTGATTTGTTGATATTGAATGACAACCAACAAAAGCAATGTAAATAGTCACCTTGTACAAATAATCGAACATGTATTTTTACGATTTTTATATAAAGTTCAGTGGAGTTGAAAATTGTTTAAATTTATTGTTGTATTGGTAGAACCAAAATTGTTTGTTGCCAACAATGTATATTAAAAAATCAAATATGCAATATTAATAAAACGTTATAAACTAAATGAAGGGTTATAACATTTATACGTAAAAAATCTTAACTTTCAATGCTTGTATATAACCTCAACAATGTTTTATGATCTGAATGTTCAATGTCTCTCATCGACCTTCTAAAACGTATCTAGTTTATTTAAAAATAACCACATTTGTCAAAGTGCTAAGCAATAAGTAAGTGTGGCATTGGATAAAATCATACAAAAGACGTGCAATAATAAGTCAAAGGACCCTCGATGTAATTCTAACAATTTTCTGATGATTGGCTAAATTCTTGAATCTCAATAACAGTCTGAAAATCGCTTAGGAACGCTGCACCTTTGTAATTTCAAGATTACCAAGTTTAATTAGACCGTGATCAGAGATGCTTCAATGGACCAGATAACGATGTCCCTGACATATATTTCACTCGAATGAGCTTTGAAGTTTAATTCCGTAACTAATGGCATTTTTCCGGCGCGTTCTTGGGTGAAATTGATAATGAATCGTTATACGAGGAAGAATTTAAAAGAGCAATTTATACGGAATAAGCTGAAAAAATATGATCGTCTACAACAGATTTAAACAATTGCTCAATTCATTGAACAAAACTTAAGCAAAAGGGCAAGGAGGAACGACGCATTCACTCGAGAGGAGCAAAAAGTGCGCTCAAAATGGAAATAAATCGCCGGGTGTTGTCGGAGGGGGCAATTGTCTTTCCCTCTCCCTCCCGACGACAGAAAAAGCCGTTTCGCTCGCTGGTTAAGACTCGTGAACCCATTAAACCACTTGGCTGACATTACGAACGCTCGCTTCCGCTCGATGTAAACTAGGCTCGGTTTTTGTCTCCCCCCGCGCTGTATTAGCATCGATCGTGAGGAACAAAAGGGGAGGACGAGGTCCCCTAAAATCCATTGTCCTCGCGCTGCTGAAGTACTGAGGTGTACATTTGTTCTTTCGCGGATTAACTGCCGTGACAGGGATTGGTCAATCCACTGGTCAGGAAGGGACTACCGCGTGTTTGTAATAACGCGAAATTTTAATTGCCATCGGTTCGCTGGAAGGAAAGAAAGAAAGGCGGAGAGAGAGACAGAGAGAGAGAGAGAGAGAGAGAGAGAGAGAGAGAGAGCCATTTTCATTACCTCTCGGGCGGGAATCGGTGTAGCGTGTAAATGTCGCGCGGCTGGGCGGGAACCGGTTTTTCAGCTACTGTGCTACAACTGCGGCCAGCTCGAAGTGTGCGCTTACCTGCGAGCAGAAAGAGGAAAAAAAATTATGATAATTATGCTGAATGGTATTATTGGAATTTGCGAGAGTTGCAGTTGCGCTGTTGTTATAAAAATTATGGGTGGAAAAAGTTGAACGAAGCGTTGAACTCTGTTTACGTTGCTTTTTGAATTGATGAATTTATGAAGAACTTATGTTGAAAGGATATTTTTACATGGAAAGTAATGTTTAATTTGAAGCAAAAATATGGCTTTTATTTCACGACATTTTAATATTTCAGAGTATATAATAAACTGTAATTTAGTATTTCTGACGCTAATATCTTAGTTAAATACCATTATCGAATACAATTAGCTACACAATATAACGGTCCGACAGTAAAAACAAACTCAATCACGTTAGAAACTATTGAGCATCGACGGGACTGAAATTCAAAGCTTTACACATACGCGAGACTCCTCGAAGAATTCCCGCAGCGAAAAAATCAACGACGCGCAGACAACTTCTCCTTTCAGCGTCTTCGAAAATCCAAGAGTCGACCGGCAGTCAATACTCGCTCCCTCGACTTTTCAATGCTTTGAAGGATCATCCCTTACCCAATACCGAAGGAGACACCAATCAGTCCATGCGCCGGACCACCTCTTAACGGAATTATCCGGCTGCACGAGAGGAAGAGGCAAAAAAAGAGAACCTTAGAACTCAGAGCTCCTTTCACACACATCTCGCGCTCGGACGATCAAAGCCGGATTTCGCGATCCCAAACCAATGAATTAAGATCTCGTTCCCTCGCACTCGACTACGTGTGTGTGTATGCGCACGTCTCTGCGCAAAGTCCCGGGGGAAATATTACTCGGCTGATTGGCAAAGCGGCGCTAACGAACGCGGGAGGGTAGCCCGCAGACGACCAATTTCGAGAGACGGAGAGAGAATCTCTCGCTCTGGCCCTCATGTCGCTGCAGATTTCGACCACCGAGGCAGCAGCGGGGGAATGGCTGAAGTGTGGTATTATATTTGCTAAGGTGGAAGCGGTGCACTGGTTGCGCTCCGGGGCTTATTTATTTCGCGAGTTAGCGTTGCAGGTTAGGGGGTTTGATGCTGTAGCGGTATATTTCGGTGCTTTGAACGGCTGAATTATTGAATGTGGGTTATTAAATATGTTCCTTATTTAGGCATAGTGGCAGTTGTTGAAGTGAATTTTAGTAATCTGAAAAGTATCAACTAGTTTCAAGTTTATTTACCGGTTATTTTGCTGTATGTGGAATATTCTAAAATATTAGCTAAATGTTTTTAATTTAAACTAATTGAATTCATAAGTATTCTACGTGTACACTTACTACTTGTAAACGTTTCTTGTAAAATTTAATAATAGATAAAGATACACATATTTACCAAATTTAAACATATCTTAATATTTAGAAACCGTAAGAAATAGAGGAAATTCAAATCATATATAAACCGGTACTTACAGAAGTTTAAGCCACATTTAAAAATGCTCTAATTTAATCAATATCCCTCTCCTATTCTGAACGTTAAGCAACACAACGGAAAAAATCAATATACGATCTAATCAAAGCACCGTGTATATGTGCATAACTTCAAACCTCATTCTCCGCCAAACACGCGTCTCTATACACACACACGCGTACGCGTCTCTGCGCGCAGAATCACGCCGGAATCTATCTAACAACTTAAAATCGCAGCGCAGCACACCGACGAGTTTCAGCTGCTTTCGAAACTTTCCAAGTTGTCACCTCCCGCAAACGCGCGGCTTTGCCTTCCACGCGTTTACACGCCTGTGCGCACGAGAGAGAGAGAGAGAGAGAGAGAGAGAGAGAGAGAGAGAGAGAGAGAGAGAGAGAGAGAGAGAGAGAGAGAGAGAGAGAGAGAGAGAGAGAGAGAGAGAGAGAGAGAGAGAGAGAGAGAGAGAGAGAGAGAGAGAGAGAGAGAGAGAGTACGAATTTCATCCCCCCCGGTGCAGAAATGATACAGCCGGTAGATATGCGGAGAAAGCGAACTTGGAGCGTTTAATTGGCTGCTGTGCCTCCACCTTCGAGCGCATCAAATGCAAGCGCGCGACTTTGAGAGGATATTGCATGAGAGTTCGGCCGTGCTCTCTCTCTCTCTCTCTCTCTCTCTTTCTCTCTCTCTCTCTCTCTCTCTCTCGAGAGAGAGAGAGAGAGCGATTAAGATCAATAGTAATTTAATTGGAATTCCATGGGTGGGTGGGTACGTGTGTGTTTGATGAAATGTGAGTGGCCGATGTTAATGTGGTCGATTGAATGGGTGATATTGTTGTGGTAGAGGTTTATATCGAGACGAATCTCTTTATTTCAAAGATGGAATATGATTTTGAAGTTTTATCATTTATGTTGGTTGACAGTCGTTCTAGGATTATTATTATCAAAATGATCATTTTAAATAGTTCCCTCATTGCTAATCTTCAAGTAGGTAAATATTTAAGTATGACCTATTCTACTTTTTAGTTTAAAAAATAAAACAGAAAACTTACGTTGAAACATTGTACATATTTCTCCTCTATTTTACTATGTAAATTGTTTTATTTTTGTCGTGGTTTCTTCCAAAGGTCAAGACAGTAAAGAACAATTCCAACATTTCACTTTGAAAAGGTCTTAAATTAAAGAAGTCGTAAAAAGCATCAATTCTCCCGGATACGGCAGACTTAATAAATACATCAACGTTAATACTATGCAGACGACCCACGCACACGGACATAAACATGTTAATTATTTATTGTACGAGATAAATATAATTGTCTGTTACACGCAAAATGTATATACGAGGTATACATGCAAATATAAAACACTCCTATTTTGCGCGCCGAGCTCGTATATTGCGCATTATCTTGAAAAAAAAAAAAAAAAAACACAAAACGCCGCCTGTGCGCGGGATAAACATTTCCGTGTGATTTTCGCTGACGGGAAATGAAAACAGATTTCTATATTTAATGAACGTTTAATCGATGCGCGCCGGGATTATTTATTCGACGTCGAATGCTGCCGCTCAATGTTTGTTGCCACGCCATAATAGATCGGTCTTAGGGTATTTTTAGTCGCGAAAAAAGAGGTTAAAAGCAGGGTGCAAACAGCGAGAGAATTCAGTCGATAAACGAGGATATCGGTGGTGAAACTGCAAGTATTAAAAAATACTGCAAAAAAAATATTGAAATTTAACACACAAAAAATTTGTTTGTGACAGATTAATAATAAATAAACACTGAAAGATTGAAAATATCAGGAGAATAAATTTTATGGGTCTGAAGTTTGCAACGTTGGAGTCCAACGAAATAAAAAAAATAATTCATTTTGTTTCACGTTTATATTAAATAATATTAATTTTGCGTGTAGATTTAGTGTTTTATAGTATAAATTAACTTTAAAACGAAGGTCTAGATAAAATTTCCATTGTTTAATAATTTTAATCAATCTTAAAAAATTATTTCGTTGCATTCCAACGATGCAAACTTCAGACCCATTAAATATTTTACTTGTTTGATCTAAATATTGAACACATAATAAAAAAAGAAAGAAAAAAGGGATGGTGAGGGCCCCCTCTCCGTCTCCGCCGTAGAATGGGGAAAAACCTCGCTAAGAGTAAAAACCCATACACATAAAAAAAAACAAAAAAAAAAACATAACTATATGTTAAATTCATATTATTCAGTCGGCATTCCTCATACTCCATACCGAAATGTGTACAATTTATAAATAGAAATTTTCAACGGATATAAGGCTAAAGTATATCAGTAGTAGTATATTACTAGTATATTAATAAACAGCATATTAATGTAGAGATTACGCTAAAAAAAATTTTGTTAATTCAAAGCTATAATGTCTTCACGGGAATGACTTATTTTATTCCCATTTCTAAAATACCTTTTTCTACACTGATTATGAAAAGCGTTTTATAAACGGAAAAAATAAACGATTTTCCCCAGAACGGAAATTTGAATTAATCTCCATACGGCAATAATACTACAGGTTCGGACGAAAATACATATGTTTTATAAACTTTTTCTTAACCATTATTATCAATTATTCACCAAAAAGTAAAAAAAGAACCTCTAAAATCACATTGCCCGCAAGATAAAAAAAAATCGGTCAGATCGTCATTCCCGCGCAGCTCTGCAGCTCAAAATTGCAGACCGCTGCGCGCGTGTCGAATTTTGCAGCGGTGAATTCGATTTCCAATGGAAATTCAATTACGCGACACTCGTATACAAAAAAGGAAAAAAAGCAGCACGGCGACATCGATCGCGATTTCGCGCACGAGACATACGTAAACGAATACAAATACGCGCGATGGATGGATAACAAGGGCTTGAAAAAACAGAGAGAAAGATATAAATAAGGCATTTTCGCGTCTCTCGGTCATGAAATATACATGCTAGAGAGCGCTCGCGAGGTATTGAAAATATTTAGAGTGAAAAATGGACGCGCCTAAGGAGGCGCCATTCAAATATTTGTAGCCCCCCAGTGATATAACGCCCGCGGGGAATGCGCATGCGCCGCCGAGTCGTATTGCGAAAGATATTTGGACACGACGCGTATATTTGCATGTGCACGTCAGGCGCGGAGTCTAGGAAAGGATTGGTTACGTTTCTCCGTGTGGTTTTAAAGCCGAATTCAGAGTTTCCGTTTTAGTTTCTCATAAATTATCATGATTACTCTCGGGTTGATACGCCACTGGGGCTTGTCTGATTTTAACGGGTAGCGGGTATTATGTCGGAATAATTCATGGTAATTGACGTTGCATTGATATTTAAATTCACGGTGTCCAAATATATTCCGAATTCTATACGGGTAGGTGAAAAATTATGGAGTGGTAAAAGCCTTTTTTCAGGAGTGGTCTTTAACATGACTTTAAAGTATTGAATCATTTACTCAAAATACGTTTAAATACTATATAACGTTTGGTTGAAATCGAAATTTGTATTATTTCAAAACATTTAATTTTTCATTTCAAGATAAATAATTGTTTTACAAAAAGAAGTGCCTGTCGTAAAAAACTAGCGATTTTATGACTCAGCCCGTAGTCTATCTACATATATTTGTTGATTTATTACCGTTGTTACGTATGAGCGAACGATAGAGTGAATGAAATGAATATATCGCGTAAAAAATATGCGACGAGCGGGATTCGAACACACGGACCCGAGGTTTGTAGTCCCGCGCTCTACCACTGAGCTAGAGTCTAGTTCTTATCGTAAAGCGGATGCGTCAGGGCTCGGATGACAGTCGAGCTGAGTCTGTGACACCGTCAAATGAATATTTTCATAAAATACTTTGCCTTACGTAATATATAAGAAATATTAGACTTATCGCACGAATCATCAACCCAACATCTTACACTTTACTCGCAACCCCTACCCCAACCATCGACTCACTCGTCATCGACGTTTCTGACATATATCAAATACACGACATAACCTCTCAACGTGATTTCCCCTCGACCTCTGCTCTCCGCGACATTCCTTCCTCCAGCAAAATCAAACGAGGATAAAAAAAAGCGAGAGCTTCCCGGAAGTAATTCCAGTCACGGGGGTCGAAAACTCGTCTTTGTAAAAAACAAACGTGCGCGCGTGCAGCTGAAGGGTATGGAACGCGAACAAAGGGCGAAATGAGAGAGAGAGAGAGAAGGGGGGAGGACGCGCATTCGACATGGCGCGGGAGTTTACGTTCGCTTCGTGTGACGGGTTTCGCGAGAGGTGAGCTGTTTGCCCGTTGGAAAATAGAGGGGGGTGGTTGTGTGTTTTTTTGTGGAGGGAGTATTATAGGAGCTTTTTTCAGGGAATGAAATGTAAACACTGGTTGTAAAGCGTGGATGTATTGAAGGGTGGGATCGATATGTTGCGATGTAAGGTTTGTATGATAGAATATTTTGTATTATTATTATTAAAAGATATAGTCAACATATTGTGATTTTAACATCTTTGTCTTTGAAGTAACTACTATTGTAAAAGAGAGATTTAGTGGAAGAAAAAATATTACATGATAGCGTAAAATATTTTTACGTAGAAGTAGAGATCATAGAAGCATGCATCTCTGTAAGGCTAGAGGAATTTTTTTGAACTATATTTTTTTTATTTTTGCTTCTCAAAAGCGTTAATATATTTAGGAATGTCAGAATTCAAGGAATGAAAGTTTTAAAGAGCAGAACCCTGGTAGAAATTCATCTATATGAAATGGCCAAGTAGTTAGTAAATAGCTAGTAAAATTGGCTAATTAATAGCTTTGATGAAACGATTTTTCGACCATTATTTGTTTATTTCTTAGATTGACGTAACAACAAAATATTCGTATTTTATTTACTTACTAATTTTATCTTTGATGAAAGAGCATTAAAGTGCATTGAATGGATTACCAAAATATAAATAAATAACATTAACTAATAAATAATTTGTTGTACTAATTTTATGAATAATTCAGCAAAACTGTTATTTCTCCGCCTGATTCTGTCTCTCTCACTCCTTGTCATAACAGCAAGCCTTCTACTAGCCATTTCCAGGTTAAAAAAACTGATCAGTTTTAATACCTTTAAAATACTCAAGAACAAGCTTGTACTTGTCTTCGAAAAACTCATTCTATTTTTCAATCTATGAAATAGCAAAATAATAGAAGAAAAAGCGTTTCATCGGGAGCTAGAAACTGGATAAGAGAAATTCCTATTTTATAGCAAGTTTCTAATATAAATGGTCAGTTATTAGTTATAAAATGTTTTGAATTTCCACCAGGAAGTGAGTAATGGAATTTTTCCTTTTTATTGACTATGTCCCAGAACTTCAGTGAAATTCTAGCTCTATGCGAAATGTTTGGCGTAAGTTCAAGATTGAAGCCAACTAAGTTCAGCTTCTTCGACTTTACATAATACCCTTTGAAGTCAAAGTAAGTGAAAATTTTCCATCCTATGAACTTCAACATCTCTTGATATATATCGATAACCTAAAACCATGAAGTTCTCTTCACTCAAAACTTCTTGGCAAACTATAACACCTGTAATTAACGAATCATACAGAAACTTCGTAACCGCTTAGAATATACCATAAAAAGTCCTAGGAAATAATTAACATCTAGTTGTTTAGCAACGTTCTCACAGTCCTCTCCTTGCCGTCTAATTAAGAAATAACGCAATTAACTCACCCGCAGACGCGCTGGGGGAATTCGAAATATTCTAAACCTTGTCGGTAATGATCGCTTTTTCCCCAACGCGAATAAAGAGAATCGCTTATCGAAACTAGTAGAACGGAAAAATCGTCGAGTTTTTAAAACGCAGCTCTAGAATCCGCGATGACTTCCTGCGCCGTCACCGCCGCTCGATGTTGTCGATCGTCCGTTAAGATGGATTCTCCGGGGTCGCTTCGTTAGGTGCGGCTTTTTGTTTAACGCGCGCGACGTCGTTGCTACTTCTTACGGTAAACTAATTACTTTGAGAAGCAGTGCGCGCCTGGCGATTGTCAATTTGTTGAGTTTTTGCGCGCTGGATGAAATTAATGCAGGAAGCTTCTTATCAATGCAATAATAAATTAATACAGTACTGGTAATAGAAATGTGGATTCCATACACGTGGATAATTATAAAGAATTTCTTCTTCTACCTCATATAACGTGTACACGGAGAAAAATGTTATAATAAATTTTATTATAAATTGTGAGAAAAATTACTATATTTTATAGGAACGCTGTGACATATCGAAATTATAATAATTTTTGCTACTCAACATAGTAATTTTTATGGCTGACTAAATTTAAAAAAATTAATTTTTTTTTCATTTTTTGAACCTATTTTTGCATTTTAATAGAATACTTAATGTGAAAATAAATTTTATATTAGAAATAAAATTTTTTTTTTTGACGACGGTTGGGATCGATCCTGGAACCCTCAGCGTGGTAATCAGACGCGCTAACCACTTACCCAAGTAGGATTCTTGAGTACAAAATTTTGGAACTGACATATGTCAAACTACAATTACATAAAAAATACTCATCATCAATGTACATAATAAAAAATAAAATGATTGAATCGAGATTTTCAAAGTTTTGTTTACTTAAAAGCAAGGCCAAGTGAAATTGCAATGGAGTACATAACCTCAATTAGACCATGTGCACGACTTGACGTACGCAGAAAGTACTATAGTTGTGGCAATTTTTACTATATTGGATAACAAAATTTCTTATGACGGGTGGCTAAAATTAAAAGAATATATTTCAAATTTTACTATATCGCAGTTTTTGCTATGTTGTATAGCAATTTTTCTTTTATGTCGTAATACTTTTTAACCAACACTGTAATAAAAATTACTAAAAATGTTGTAATTATTCATATAGTTATAACAAAAATGCAGCATACAGTGGAAATGTCACACTTTTCCTATACTATATAGTAATTTTTATTATACTTATAATAAAATTTATTATAACATTTTTCTCCGTGTAATTGAGAAATGAAATAAGAATTATTGATTTTGAAATTACAGTTAGGAAATATGGTGGTATCGTTTATTCAACAACAAACGCGAAAGACTGTTTAACTTATAACCCAAAAAAGTCGCTCCTCTCTTTTTGCCACCATAACCTCGACATTACTCCCGCCGCCGACGAAATCCATCAGCGCGCGAAACGTGAGCCCGCATCGGGAGCAAAGTCCCACGCACGATGTACCAGCGTAGAAGCGGCGGCGCTTCGATATCCTTTATTCGATTCCGATTGTTTTTCCTCCTCTCAGTAGCGTATTCCTTTTTGCGGCCAAGTGGTAATTGCTCACGTACACGGCGATCGAAGGTCGCGCGCAATGTGTATCATTCGAGTTCGGCCGTTTTTGCGTTATGGAAATTTCAGCGCGCGCGGGGGCCGAGAGGTCAACCTTGAAAGCGAGAAAAAGAGTCGCCGCCGCGCGCTCGGCTATGAGAGAGAAATAGAGGGGAAGAGAAAAACGGCCGCGCATATACGTGACGAGTGTTTGGATTTCGTGAGTTGGATTGTTTTCGCGGGAATTTCGTCATATTCTTCGCGGAGACATTTTTTTTCTCTTTGTTTAATCCGTCTTATTTTAAATTTGTTAGTTGTTATACTGTTGCAATATTGTAAAAATATTTGTTTAACGCGAAAAAAAGTTTAAACGCAATTAATTACCAGTTTAATTGGTAATGATTGGTAATCAATTCATTGTTCAAGTAAGTACGCATTATCTAGAATAGTAACATCGCAACGAAATAATTACTTTTGTTAGTTTATTTATTACTACGGTAGATAAAGTGGATATTTTGAGCCATTCAGTTGCAGTTAATTAGTTTTTCCGGAAAAATTTCATTCGAAATATTTGTTGACTCTGACGTTACTAAAATACTTTTGTATGCTTCTCTAACGGTACATTTCCGGAAGGTTTTAATAACATTTATGTTACTAAAACGCATCTCCCAGAAGTAAATTTTGCAATGGTGATATACGAATATACTCTCAAGCTTCAATTGCATTCACGAGAAATCCCAGAAATAAGGCGAAAGTGGAGCACATAAATGAGAAAATTTAAATGAAAAAACAGATTCTATTTCTCGGGTGAACGTGATTATGAAATTGGAAAACAGTTTTATCGCCGTTGGAAAGCATTCGAAACTACACTCCCAGTAAGGATGCAACATAAAACTCGTGCAAAAAATGCGCTGGCTGTGCATTTCTCAATAATCGGTAAACAAAGGAGTTAAATATAGACTAGAACCATAATGAAGGCAATAATTCCATTTAGAGTCTGTTTCAAAATAGCCATTTTCGTTTTAAGAAAAGAAAACCGCACTAATATCTCGACTATTGGCAACTGTTTAGCAAAGGGTAATTTAAAAATATAGCGACTATTTCCAATGCTAAATAGATATTCATAAATTTTGTTATTAAAAAATATACAATCATTATGAATTAAATTTATTCGTTCCCTTGAACCCTTGAACTTATAACCCTTGAATGATGTTCCAATTATTGTCGAAATATTGTTACAGCATCTCCACTTCCAGCAATTATTACAAATTTCAACAAAAGAATCGATCTCCGATCCACCAAACCGTCACCCGTGCAATTAAAAATTCCAATTTGGTCTCAACCTCTTTTCCTCCTCCCGCGTTTAATGTCATTTCCAAGCGTCGCAAAAAGAGACGATGACGTCGTCGGCGACGACGGGGTTAAGGATCGCTTTGTGCCTTCGAGTGGTATAAGAAGGAAGCAGAAGACCCGGGCGGGCGATTTCCTTTCTTTGTTCCCGCGGGGGATGGAGGAAAAAAAGAACGAGGCTGCGGAGGGCTTTCCGTTTAATTGGGCGGTTTTCAGGGCGCACGAAGGAGAAGAGGACGAGGATGAGGAGGATCGAGTTGCAATCACCTGTGCGGCCGTTCGGAATTTTTCACTTGCGTGATTTTCCGGGGGAATGGTCGATGTATTCCGGGAGAGGGGCAATTGAAAAGAAAGTGGATGGGATGGTTGGTTTTGTGGTCTGTAAGGATGTGGATGTTGATGTTTTGTAAAAATTTTGGTATAACGGATGAGCGCGTGTTTGGAAGGAAGAAAGCAATTGTGACTTCTTAGTTCTTATTAAATTAACAAGATTAATTGCGTGAGTAGATGTTCACGCGTAAAGAAATACCAATGATTCCGTAACTTTGTAGAATTTACTTTAATTCCGTGATTTGATTTATAAATTATAAAAGACAGTTAAATATGCCTGAAATTAACCATAAATTAAAAATCCATCAGAGGGCAGTTATCATCATAGATGAATAGTTATTATTTTTTATGTCTGCGAGAAACTTAAAAAAGTATGAAATTGCATCTTTTTTTTCAGAATACCTATAAACTATAAAATACTGATTTCCCATAAGACGATCACTCACCTACCTCCCAATACTACCTCTCAAAACCATTACTAATCGCTATATTAAACCCGCGCACCATGAACCTGTAGCTTTCGCCTTCACCCTAATCACTCAATGCATCAAAATTGCACTTCACACGCTATACTCAACCAGCAGGTAGCTCTCTCTCTCTCCCCCCCCACCATAATTCCCCTCAATAAATCGCATCAGTTTCCTCTCCGCAACACACAACCCTTTCTCGACTTCCTGCTCCTACTCGCTCGAAAATGTTACGACTCTCTCTCTCTCTCTCACTCTCTCTCTCTCGCGGGGATGAAGCGATCGACCTGGCGAATGATAGATGATTCCAGCGATAGCAGCTTTATTGAGGAAACGGGGAAGCCCGTGGGAGAGGAACAGGGCAGTCCCGCCTCCTCCTCCTCCTGCCCTTATCGTGTCGGGGGATCGTTTGGTCGATGGGAAGTGGTTGAGCGAGCACAGCGTAGTTTTTAAATGGCGCTGTAGTTCGGCGAAGAATTGCAATTGGGGTTCTGGAGAATTTAGTCGTTGTGAATTCGAAAAATGTTACGAGGCAGTTTAGGTGGTACTACGAAGATTTTAAGGTTGATTGGGTAGATTAATAGGAAGTTTCATTCAGTTCTGTTGTCAATGACCATGAATTTATAGTTTTATTTATAACACATTAGATAACGCAGCGTAGCATAAAAACAACTTCAGTTTGCGTAAAGTATGTGTTTGTAGAGATGATTAACAGCGTTATTGTCCGATACGTTTAAAAGGGGAAGCATGACGTATCTTGATGTATCTTATGTAAAACAAACCTATAAATATACTGTTGATGTATTATTCACGCTTCGAACGATAAATGTCTCAAATATTTACGCATCTTGTGTCGTTGACAGGCACAAGTAACAATAATTGTGAAAATTCATATGCTTTTAAAATGATAGGACGTAAACAACATATTCATTATGTAACATCTAATCATTATCACAATAGTATTTGCTACCATTCTTCGACTTTTTTTGTATCATTTCATTTTCACATTGAATATGGACCATGAATACCGCGCTCCATTCACATCGTGTAAAAATTTTTTGGACAGTCAAAATGCCATTCTCAAATTTCGACAAAAAGCTTTTTCATAAGCGTCAGAGCGTCAAAGAAATTCAAAAGCCACTGACGCAAGTCGGCCGGCTATCCATTGTACTTTCGGCATATCGATAAAGAACAATCTCTCACCGCGAACAAACGACGTCGTGCCGTCGCTCGAGCGCGTCATCATCATCACGAATTCATTCTTTCCTCGTTGTTCCGCGCGACACGAGCCCTACTGCTGCGCATCGGCAGACTCCAGATAAGATAACGTAAAAAATTCATCGATGCGTCTTAAAATCGCCGTTTCCGGAGCTACTGGTACTCGCGCAGACAGTCGTTCTCGGGGTGAATGTTCGGCTTTTATGGCGCTGAGGGCGACGGTAGTCGTGAAAAGTTCAGTGTGGGGAGTAAATCGTGAAATGTTGTAAGAAGTCTCAAGTATTATAAAAAGGAAAAGCTTATATACTTATTATTAAGTTTGATGGTTTTATTTGATTGGTAAATAATTGTAGAGGATCACGGGGTACTTTTACAGATTTAGAAAGTGTAATGAAGATTTCGCCTCGGTTATTTGACCATCAGAATTATATATACAAATTTCTCTAGGCGAATGTTAACACCAAACAAACATTAGGCGGATTATTTTTGAACTTATACTACGAATTATTATACATCTGAGGATCGAATAGCAAGAGCGTAACGATTTTATGATGATTTGATGTAAACATTCAGTCATCTATAATAATAAATTCATTTAGTTCGCTTATCATGTGAAATATCAATTCGATAACACTATTTCTGTTAGAGCAAAGTTTATATCGACGTTTTTTTTTAAATTTATTTTTAATTGCTCGCTTTACAATACAAATGAAGTGGTATGTTCCACTGGATAAATATTGATGAACGCCTTTAACATTTCTCAATTCATTCCGTTTGCGACTGCTCCACCAATTCCTCCACAAAACTTGCTTCGACATTTTTCCTCGGCACAGATACATTCCTTCTGGGAATTTTCCAGCCTCCCTCGAACTAGGGGTGAATCCTTTTTCCCCGTCATTGCTCCCTCGCGTGTTAATGGAAAGCAGGCGGGCACGTTTCGATATCTATATAAAAAGTCCGGGATCGTTCGATCGTTCGTTGTTTGCTTTCTCGAGAGGAGAAAGTTTCGCGGTCGACAGGTGAGAGCGACGTCGGTTTTTCGGCGCGCGGAAGCTCTCGGTTTCGAGAGAACAGGTGTACACCGCTTGGCATGCGTGTCTGTCGGTTTTGATCTCCGGAGTTATCTTTTTTTACGATTCGCAGTTTGAACAATGTCAGAGTTTCTAAAAAGAGATTTTAAGGGGATATTTAGACAATGTAAAAATGCCAGTTTAGAAGGGGAATTGATAAAATCATTGGACTTAAAATATTCTTTTCTAAACAGTTCTTGTTTATCAACGTTCAAGAAAAATTAATTCGACAATAAATGGTAAATTATTCTGAAAACTTGTGAAATTTTTAGTTTACTTATATAGTGGCACCGAGAGGATAATTATAATAATAATACAGTAACATTACATCATAATGTTACAGCGATGTTATTGTAATAATATTCAAACAACCTTTTTAAGAGCCATAGACATTGATGAATATGTAACGAATTATTCTGGTAAAGATATGGACAGTAAAAAGTTTTTTCAACTTGGCGCAAAAGCAATGAATATTTTTCAACTGCCTAGCTTCGAGGCCTACAAACCACGCCCTATTGATTTTTGTACTGGCTAAAATTTCAGCGATAAAAAGCCCGCATGTATATATCCCCGAAAGCTTATAAAATCCGGCTCCGTTCATCCGTGGCGTTAAACTGCCTTAAAACTTTGAATGGACTGTTTCAGCCACTTTATTGCTTAGCGACTCTGACAGAACGCCAAACAGATCGTTTAGTGGTCTTGTACGGCGCCAAAGTAATCCTTCATTCGCATCGATCTACACGCGTCTACGAATAATTGCTTCGAGAAAGTTTATTAAATAAAGAATTGCTCCAATCTCTCTGCAAAAATTAGCGTTTACATTCTGAGAAATTTGTATAGAAACGTGTATAAAAAAAATTTCATCATATTGTTAAAATAACGTTAGAAAGTTACATAAGTAATGCTACACTACAATGTTGTTTATTTCTATAACATTAGAATGAAAGTTCGATATGTTGATCTGAGGTTTGGCAAGGTTAATTAAAAAAAAAATAATCATGAAAAGAACAGAGAAGGCTTTCATCCAGCGAAATTTTGCATTTCTAAAAAGCAATCTACGGAGCCCTATCAAAAACCGAGGATATATTATATTCTGTTAAAAAATAATGAACAGAGGAGGGCACGATCGCCTTACAGCAGTTTACGAGTTTAATCAGAGCCCGGCGGAGGTTTTAAATTTACGCCGTTAACTCGCGCACGAACGACGCAGCAGTGGAAATAAATTCGCTGTAAATATCGAACGGTTCGTTCGATTTTGCGCGCCAGGAGAGGACGAACGCTTGTAGCGTCGAAAACGCCGCGTTTTTAACGACTTGAAATTTAATAACGCAAAAAAAGGGGGGGGGCGAGCGTCATATGCGCGCGCTTTCGAGTGTCTTATATGCGCCCGTGCACTTTATACTTCAATAAACTCGCGTTACAGGCCGCGATAAAGCCTTTAGTTTCTCCTTTTTTTACGCCAGCGCTTTGGCAGGAGCTGCGGCTTCACTTTTCAATCTTGATTCAGTCGTACTGTCGCACGTGATACTCGGCGGAATTTAAAGTGTGGATCGTTATTTTTGCTCTTCTTTTTTTTAATAACGTGTATTATAAATTCAAACAATTGAGTATAATTATTCATACTGTGTCTGTTAAATTTTTAATCATGTAAAATGATTCAAGCGTGCTCTGTTCTCGACGTACTCCAAACAATAAACAGGAATCTCGTATTATTGTGTAATTTATTACGAGCAAGCGCCGGTATGTGTTTATTACATTATAAAGCATAAAGCCATATTTAGCCATACTTCCCTGTGATGAATAAATAATATGTAGATTAAAGGAAATGATAATTGAATGAAGGCTTAATGGAAAAGTAAAACATTTTACAATTCCGTTAAAAGCTGGATTTTACAAACTACAAGCTCGTCGTCGGGTTCGTTTGGTAAATATTGAAGCAACCTTCATTGTTTAATGATGCACGTAAAAACCCCACTTTCATTATGGATGCTGGGTAAGTGTGTGTGCAATTTCCGGGATGAGCGTTTTTTCTTACCTGAAACAGAAAAAGATAAGAGTAAATTAACATTATGATTATGTAAAATATTTTAAAAATTAGGTTAAATACTATTAAGGTGGAAAGTAGTGAAGGTATTTCAATGCTTCAAAATTTGAATGATGCACTCGTGAAAATTTCAAGTTTATTTTATATAATTAAAAGAAAAAAAAGCTTGAAACTCAACTGAAAATAAAGGTGAAAAATTGCATCTTTATGCAATGTTTTTTCATGAAAATGTAAATGAAACTTTGTTAAGTTTCCTAAAAGGATTATTGCAATCTTATAATAAATAAATATATAATTTTTTCTTGATTAAATAGCAAAGGTAATGTCGATACTCCCTACGAAAACTAGCACGATTCAGATTGCCACGAAGACTAGTCTATTTCAGCGTTGGCCGCGAAGACTAGCACGCCCCATTGATTTGCGTTGAAGACTAGCCCGATTCGCTTGATTGCGGCGAAGACTAGTACATTCCACTGCCTCTTATGTAAATTAACACGGTGACGCGAAGTGCTAGTTTTCGCGGCAAGCTTGCGAATCGTCTTACTTTTCGTCGCAAACTCGTGAATCGTGCTACTTTTCGTCGCAATCTTCCGAATTGTACTATTATTCGGCGCAAACTCGTGAATGATGCTAGTTATCGCGGCAACCTCGCGAATTGTACTAGTATTCGCGGCAAAGTCGTGAGTTATGCTAGTTTTCGTTGCAGTTTTCTTAAATGTGTTAGTCTTCGTGAGGAGGCCAATAAAGGTGCTAGTTTTCGTAGGGAGCGTCGATATGATCTTTTTCCGCTTAAAGAAATTAAATTTTTTACGTAAAAAGAATCAGACCAAAAATAAGATTAAGGAAGCCAACTTTCGAAGCATGCAAATACGTTAAATCCCATGAAAATAACATTATCCAAACTTTCCTTTCTCGCCCTGTTCCCCCAATACACGCTATCGAATTAACGGCATTGGGCTAATTTCATCCGAGTTTCTCGGGCGCCAAGTTCCGCGCGGCGAATGCATAACACACACAGCGCGGTTGGATTCGACTGTCGAATCGATACACGCGAACTTGGGTAATTGGGAGATTTCCGCGCACTCGCGTGTGTGTGCATCTGTTGCACCGAGCGCCGCTTTCTCGCGGAGAAAGTCAGTGGCAGCTCGAAATTTTCAGTGTTCGGTTCTTTTTTTTTGGAGCTGCAGTTCGGTTTGGCAGTCACGATCGCAGAGATCGCGGTGAATCAGTAAGTAATTCGAGTTTGTGGAAAGTTGGGGAGATGCTGAGATTGCGATTTAGAAGGTAATGGATTTTTCGTACCTGTAAAGAAGTTGCACAGTGAAAGATGAAGTTCTGTAATGAGACTGTTTGAGGATGCTTTTATCAAAAAGCTTGAAATCAATATCATCCCTGCTGGAAATCATCCATTTTCTCTCATATTTGTGAAAGGATTTTTTGAACTGTGGCTAGAAAATGTTCGAAAAATCGTTTCATAAATGGGCGAAAAATGGACGATCTCCAGCAGAGATGTAAATCAGTTATTAAAATGTTGAATTTTTTTTTTTAAATGCAAGTGAATTTCTGTATGTTGACAAGTCTATTTAGTATTCAAAAAGTTTAGGTAATTTAGTGCATCGTATTAAATTCAAGAATATTAATATATCCTATTAAGAGTCAAGAGGTATTTCATCTAGGTTAATTTTCGTTCAGGATTCCTGTATAAGTCCAAAAAGTAGCGTTTCGCGTTTCAAGAAAATATCACATTTGCCAGATACGTCTCAAATAAAAACCATACAAGCTACCTTACAAATGAAGTAACTTTCCAAACCGGCTCGCCCAGAAAACCCAAAAATTCATTGTACTCGAAAGTAATAATTCCAACCGTCGAAAATAATTTCCAAGCCGCGCTCTATCTCATCGACAAGCGAACTTTCCATCGGCATTATATATGCCAGCAACTGCACACACGGCATTGGCGATTCACGCGCGGAAATCGATACCACCGCACGCGCGAGTATAAATCGAATATCTCGCCGCGCGACGCGGAAGCCGCCGCTCGTGTATAACCCAATTTCGAGCCCAGCGAAAGAGAAAGCGGCGAACGTGAAAACGCTGCTGCCGCTCTTCGACGTCTGCCAGTTGAAAGGACTAACGAGCCGAGGGTTTCGTTTTCTCCCCCGCGCGATTTCTCACAAAAGTAGATACGTATGAGAAGGTTCTTCGGAACTCATGAATTCTAAGAAGTGGAATGGGAATTAGCAGCGTCTGTCATAAAGTTCTTCGACTGTCTAATATTACGATATTATGATTTCAGAATGTTATGTTCTAACATTATTACAATTTTTGAATGATTAAAGTAAATTTAAATATCACCTGCTCGGCGAATTTTAATCGAGCGAGTGATTTATAATGTCTGTTGAAACGGAGACTTAATAAATAGCAATGTCACCTCGCCTTAAAAAATCCATCGAGATATCCAAAAACCGAATTAAATTCATTCCACCCAAGGCCTCCACATTTGACCATAGAGCGCCAAATTTATCCCAATATATATTAACCATAAGCGGCCGGACCTTTTTTGTAATATTATAATACGACACACGCGCACGCGCACACACATAATCATAAATAAGAAAACGCGCGCACGTACGCGTCAGAAGTCAAATGTCCTTGCCGAATGTCAAGCGCGCCGCCGCCTTGAGTAAACAACCTCTTGGCGACTTTGCCGCTTTTGAGAGCCGTCTGTCGCGCGTAGACTCGAAATTATGAATAATACATCCGCCGCCATAACCTCCCAACTGCGATGAAAAAAGAAGAGAAAAGAAGAGTCTCCTAATCCGCGCGCAGATGTAAATGAGGGAAACCGCGATTACGCGGAAGATCCTCTGGTTTTCGCGCGAGGATGAAATGGGAACGATGACAGCGCGTTGGTATAAGTGCGTACTCACGAGGTTGCCAGCGGAAAAGCAGAGGCGGATGATGGTGACGATGACGATGGGTATCGCTGAATTAATTCCGTTCTATTTTAGTAGAGTAGTATTATTTGATCTTGAAGCGGATATGGAGAGCTTTGAGT
This sequence comes from Torymus aiolomorphi, assembly GCA_036365515.1. NCBI lineage: Eukaryota > Metazoa > Arthropoda > Insecta > Hymenoptera > Torymidae > Torymus > Torymus aiolomorphi. Next base: position 21,696,234 of record CM070873.1, on the reverse strand, counting down.
CTATGGTGTGCTCGAATTTTAGTGAGAGGAAGCTGTTTTGGAATTATGATTTTCACGGCTCGCTTTGACAGCCCATTCTAGATGAATCTTACTCCTTTTATTGGAAGAGTTGTGTATATGTGTTATAAGTGCTAACGCAAAAAAAATAATTTTAACGTTAAACTAATCTTATACTATTCGTTTCAATCCTAATTTCAATATGAATTATGTTATTGTCAAGCATGAGCTCATCATTTCAAATGTAACTCATTTAGCTCCCTTTGTCCGAGTTGTTTTTAGCTATCTCAATCGCATACAATGATTCTGCGAATTAATTATTTGATAAGAAAAGGCAATAGAGCGATCTTTTCTTATTCCATAGCCGCAGCGGACAATGACTTTTGTGTGATGCAAATCACGTATGTTTTGCCATAGGGAAGATTCATCTGATTCATTTAAATATCCTTTGCATGCGGAGTTCCTCTGAACCACTTTAAAGTAAAAAAGCCAAATTTTACTCTCCGAATTTTTAGCGAATGAATTTAAAAAGCGTATAAGTATTAATGAGTAGAGGCGAGAAATTCAATGCATACAATAGATTTTAGAATTATCGTTTGTTAAAGAATAGTGATCGAATCTTCTCAACATGGTCATGAGATGAGGTAATTTTTTAAAAACAACAATCTGATTTCATTCAAGCAGCCACTAAGAGACTATGATTGTGGGATTTAATAAATAAAGAACGGCTACAAATTATCACCTCTGCTAGTTGTCATCAGATTTATGCATACTAACTACAAATATCAAAATAAAACAAAAATTAAGATGGGTTGTTTTGGAATTTATACTCTGAATCAATGAACTTTATTTCTGTGACGGTCATTCAACCACAGCCATAAAATATAAAAGCAAAAAATAAAGATATAACATCTCAGAGTATATTGATTTATGCAGTTGATAATACTAAAAACAAAACAAAAGATCTGTAATAAATTGAAGTGTAGCTAATGACAATAAGGTTCATGTATCCGTGAGACCGAGATATATTCTTTAATTATTTCAAAGTTTTAATTTAGACCTAAACCGCGTCTGCAAGGAATTTAATAAAGAAATTCCGAACTTCAGCTTGAATAAATCGCACCATTCTGAGCCTTTGATACAACCATCAGCTTTCACCTCACCCACACAAGCAAAACATCTCCCCCATCGCGCATTGAAACACAAACACTCCATTCGACCCTTCGATCCTTCTTCCTATATCCTCCAACAATTCTTCCGTCTCTCCCTTTTTCCCTACCGTCTGCGCGAGTTACGCTCGACCGGCCGTCCTCTGCACTTTCCCAGGCAGTCTCACCTATCTTTTTTTCCGGCGTTACGCTCTCAAATGAAGACGATTATACACGGAGCGAGTTTAATTGCCGTCCGTCCGCGCGCGAGGAGCTTTTTCTCATTCAAAGGCAAATGGACTTCACAATGCGACGGTATACGATTGCAAGCATCGAGTGTGCCCGGGGGGAAATGTTTTTTCGCGGAGGTCGGAATTAAGTGTTGGGAGAGTAGGAGAGGTTTTTGCGGACCAGGGGGGAAGAGTTAATGGGGTGAGAAATGTTTGGGAAAGGTTTTGGATTTTTAAGTTTAGGGAAAATAAGTTCGGTGGTAAGGTGTTCTAGATTCAAATAATATTTATTACTGATCTCTTAAAAAGAAAGAGGGATAATCGCTTGTTACTTTTATCTATTATTTTATATTTTACCAGCTTTTATGTACTTATTTTCTGCTTATCACCCTGTTACATATGTTTTCGTATCAATTAATGAATATTTTACAAAATTCTGAATAAGGATATCAGATTCCACGAATTATAAAATGCAAGAGCTTTTAATTATTTAAATCAAATATTCATTAAATAAAAAGATTTCCATGCAGTATTTTAATTATCGGATTTTCGTTACTCTCCTGCCATTAAAGCATTAAATTATCTACTGAAAATATATTATAAAAATATTTGAAAAAAATATAAAATATACTGCCTAAAAAGATGATAATGAGAAATAGGAGAGCTTTTCAGTCTCTATTTACAAAATCCTACATGCACACGCCAAAGATTTTCTCTCAAGAATCACGATTCCACTTTCTATGGCTCTCCAGGACAACAAGGAAAAAAAGGACAGCGTCAACTTCGGTCGTGCCGCTGTCGTCGTCGCACGACTATACTCGCGTCTATTCTCTTCCTTTTAGGCCAAGACTGTCTCTCTCTATCTCTCTCTCGCGTGTAACGAGGCTTCGCGTAACGTGGCTACGCTATCGGGGCGAAGATCGACTACGACGACAGCGAGACATCGGATAAAGCGAGATTAAAATCACAGGAGATGAGTATCGGCGGCTTTGCGCCGTGTGTGCCTTGGCGAATAAGCGAGGCCTGTGACGATGATTTTGTTGTTTACACGTCAGCGTGGTAATTTATTTGGATGATAGGGGTAGTGTGAAATCGACGAGTAGAAAGTTGCCGATTCGTTCTTAATATGCTAATTAACGGGAGCCGAGGATTCGTGTTAAAGTTGCACTGGTAGACGTGGACTGTTTACTGTTATCGTTTGGAAGCTACAGTGTGGTGAAAAGGAGCAAAATTCAGAGAAGTTTGTTTAGAACTTGAAGGATTTCACCACTACATTCTCAAGGTACTTGAAATTTCGAACGTTCATAGTGAACGAAAGATTTTTGCCATTTTCAGATTTAGCCGAAGTTGGCTACTTAATATATTTAAAAAATGATAATAACTGCATCTCTTTACTTGTTACTCTAGCAGTCACCACTAAAACCACTCCGACGAATTCTAACCAAAATTATAAACTATAAGTTAAGATTTCGTTCATTATGAACGTTCGCAATTTCAAATACGCCATTCTCATAAGAAAGGATTTGCGAAAAAATTGAAGAAGAAAATAAAGGATACCGACATTGGTGAAAAAGCAAATGATATTAAAGTTTGTATGTGCAGTTGTCTACTAATGAAGGACAGTAAATTAATAACAATGATGTAATTAAAAAGCAATATACGCTAGATTCAATTAGATATACGCAATTGAACATACGCTAGATGGCCGATAAGAATATAAAGCACCTTTCTGATGATTACGACATTTTGAAATTGGACCTCGTTATCTTTCTTTTACGGATGACCGAATAAAGTATCTATACATTATAGCCATCCGAATGCTTTGCGCAAAGCTTAACCTCCAAAAACCCAGAGGAATCAGTTTTCAGGGCCCAGAGAACACAAGCTTATCGTTCTCCCGCATCTCACCCCCATGCGGCCGACACGCACACGTATAACATACGCCATCCATTCTCTGAAAAGGTCAGTCTGTTTCTCCCTCACACACTGCCATACTACATCTCCCTCTCTCTCCTCTCTATTCGTGCCAGTGGGATTACCGTACCACTCGCATCCCGCATGCGGTCAAAGCCCGGCTAACTGTTTTCGGCACATCTCTCTCCTAGCACTCTATGTCTCTGTCTCTTTCCCTCTTCATCCTCCCCCTTCGTCATCCCCGCTTTCCGGACAAGGAGATAAACGACTCGGCGGGAAATAGAATCCTTTGACAATGCCAAGGGAAATAGCGATCGATCGAAAGGCGTTAATGGCGGCGGATATGATACGGGGTGGGCTTTCGAGAGGGTTTCTAATGGTCTCGCCTGCGCAGTGATTGGAAACGTTGTAAGGGTGAAGAGGGACTGCTGCGGTTTAATCGATGGACGGGTAACGGAGCGGAACCCCGATGGTGGGTGTTCCGCGGTAGGAATAAGTTGTTGGCTCTGCTACGGATAGGTTAGGAAATTTGAAGAATGGAAAATAGGTCGATGGATGGTGATGTATTATATAACGTTAGGATGGCCTCGCTTTGGGAGGCTCACATCTGTTGACTGGAATCGTATTTCGTTTTTTCTTTTTGCTAGATAATATCCTTTGGGAGTCTTTGACGTGCTCTGGTATCAGTTTTCTTTCGGAACGTTAAACAATTCAGGGGTACTGTTTTTGAAAAGTAACTGTTTGAGGTCAGCTTAAAGGATTACTTGAAATATTTTGCTTAAGGACGTTCTCCGAGTCGAAACAGCAATCTTAGTTTTTATATTTTTAAATAATGTTTTATTAATTTGATAATCCAAGAGTAAGTACATGTAACAAATATATACTTGAAAGAACATAAGACAATTTTTTTCAGACAAATTCAGGCAATAGTCACTATGCTATTGTTACAATTAAAGACAGAAACTTCAATAAGTTCTTTAAATTTTTTTATTTTTTATCCGATCTTAACGAAATAGAGCTTATTTTGTTCGTTAAGAAATTTCAAGGAGAGTATCGATGGGAAAATTTATGATACGAATTACCAGTAAGGCGCAATATCAATTTGTTTAAGAAAGTTTTGATGAAAACTTGACTTGCTTTTCTTAAATAAATTGATATTGCGCCTTACTGGTAATTCGTATCATAAATTTTCCCATCGATACTCTCCCTGAAATTTCTTAACGAACAAAATAAGCTCTATTTCGTTAAGATCGGATAAAAAATAAAAAAATTTAAAGAACTTACTGAAGTTTTTGTCTTTAATTGTAACAATACCATAGTGACTATTGCCTGAATTTGTCTAAAAAAAATTGTCTTATGTTCTTTCAAGTATATATTTGTTACATGTACTTACTCTTGGATTATCAAATTAATAAAACATTATATAAAAATATAAAAACTAAAATTGCTGTTTCGACCCAGAGAACGTCCTTAAAAGAAAAGGTAAAAGATCTATTGAAAATTGAATGATTTACATAACTTTTTTAATATCTCCAACTCAACTTTGATATATTGCAAAATTATATTTTCTTAATAGATACGGATTATATTTCTTATTTCAGAAACAGCTTATTTTGCCTGAAAGAGTCGACAAATGAAATAAATTGTGCACCCACGTAAAAAAAAATTACGTTCGAAAGAACACGTTCGGTCGGGGCTATAAGTCAAAGGGCGGGACTAAGGCAGAGTGGGTGGGAAAACACTCCAAATTTCTTTTGAATTGAACAATTGTTCTTAACTTATAAAAAGATTGGCCAACGTTTTGGAAAACATCTCTTAAACTTCATCACTTCAAAAATTAATTAAAAGTTCGGGAAAAGTTTGTTTAACTTCAAAAAAGTTCAAGGGTCTGAAGTTTCCATCGTTGGAATGCAACGAAATAATTTTTTACGATTGATGAAAGTTATTAAACAATGGAAATTTTATCTAAACCTTTGTTATATAATTATTTTATACTATAAAACACTAAATCTCCACGCAAAATTAATATTATTTAGTATAAACGTGAAGTAAAATGAATTATTTTTTTTTATTTCGTTGCACTCCAACGTTGCAAACTTCAAACCCATAAAAGTTCTGTCACGAGTTGAGAAGTTTGGCATTGTCTCATTGCATAAGTTTTTCCAAACTTAAGCCAAACAAAACTTTTCCCAAACTTCTTGCAAACGTAATTTTTTTTACGTGGGTAGGTACAAGCTCTTTTGGGATATTTTTGAGATTGCAAAACTGTGGTCGTAGGATAAAACAAGACATTTGGACAGTCTTGTTTTTTTTTTTCAAAGGGCTTGTAACATTTTTCTTATAATAGCATTGATAAGTATGAAAGGTACGGATATGCGTTTCTAGTCCTAATGTATTGAATGGCTAAATAATAAAGGACAAAGTGTTTAATTGCAACCATACACCAATAGCAAATACATTTTTACAAATAATTAATCAAATAATTTTAACAAACGTAAGCCAACTTGTATCTAAACTCTGACACACCAGCAAAAGTTCAATCAGGCAAAGCACGTGCTTTCGAAATAAACGTACGGGCCGTACTTTCATATCTACACAACGTATTTGCCGCGCACAAAAGACAAGCGAGAAAAAGAAGGGCGCAAAAAGGAAAAGAATACGTATGTGTGTGTGCAGCGCGCGCAGGTGGAGTAACTTCGCGACAATGGCGTCGTGCATAATACCAGGGTAGGCGCGGGCTTTTGTTTAGCTTTCGCTCGTGCAATTTCTCTCGACGCTTTTTGAGAGCGCGAGACTTTTGAAATTGCGTATTGTTCGGCGGGGGGAGGAGGCGCGGCGAATGACGCGCGATGCGCGCTAAAGATGGACTGGACTTTCAAAGTTGTTTCTTATTGCTGGATGATGCAGCTGCTGCTGCTGCTTTGAAGAGAGCGAAATGTTTAGCATCGGGCGACTTGGAAAACTTTTATCTTTCTGTGAAGTGGCTTTTTGCTCTATTTTTATCTTTGCTATTTAGTCGTAGAAGGAAAGGGCTAGAGGTACTTTAGCGATCCATGAAATAAGGATGTACAACTTAAGGATAACAGGAAAAACCCTTTGTACGATTTTTAGTGTGGTTTTTTTAATGAAATTACTATCACGCATTTACTCATCCATTTTACCCAGCAACTGTCAAATAGTATGAACTCGTAACCAATTATTATATGATTCTGGAAAAGCTTTCTGACAATAAGTCATTATAGGAGGTTATATTAACCTTTCAACTGCAGGAATAATCGATATATCGACCAGCAGTCAGGTTGGAGACTTCACGTAAGGAATTCATGGAATTTATTTATAAATTTCGTTTCTAATAAAAGGTCGATTTGAACTATTTCCTCGCAGTTAAAAGGTTAAAAATGGGATATATATCTGTATCGTATACAAAATTCCATGCATAGATTTTCCATGAACGCGAAAAAGGTTAAACTCAGCAAAAACCAACAGTCATGCAGGCAATACCCAAGACGGACGATATTAAAATTCCCTCCGATTACCCTCGATAAATCAATCCCGCCGAATGCGCGCGTGTACACCGACAGACACATACACATACACACACGCGTACCGAAATTTACATTAGGCACGTCCGTACGTACGTACACGTATATAGCCGGTGAAATTCCGTAATTTCATCGGCGTAGTTTCCTCGAAGGGTCGCCGCCGCTGCGCGAGGGCGAAGAACGGAGAGGAGAGAAAAAAAGGGGGAAAAGAGACAAAGACGAGGGTGATTGATGCGAGGGGCAGGGGGAGAGAGATGGGCGCGTGCGCGGATTTTACATATTCCATAATCGCGTCGTTACGGACAGCTGGAGAAAAAACGAGGAGGCGCTGGCTGGTTTTTTCCAGCTCTCCCTTGGTGCTAAAGACGTCGCATAAATCAGGCATAAACGCGTGTGTCTTCCCTTCGTGCAGGCCGATATATCGCGGTATTGGCCATCATTTATGGATCTGCCGTAGACACGTGTGCCGGGGTAGTAGAGGTTTTCGTGCGATCGCGGAGAGCCGCTTTTTCTCGCATTTATGGAGAAATGAAGAGAAGGCGGAGGAAATAATGGGGAGGGGTGCTCTTAATTATGGGAGATATGTTTGGAGATGTATTTATTTGGTCACTAGCAGCTTTAGTGGTGTGTGACAAAGATAATTAATATATAGATATTCATTCGACGATTCTATTGATTAAGATTCAAAAATACCTAATATTGGGATACAAAAATATTAGCTGATTAAAAGAAATTAATTCATTCGCCGTTTTTAATATCCCTGGTCATAACTTTACCCGTGATTCTTGCAAAAAGAATGTGAAAGTGTTATTTGGATGTAAAATTTTCCCGTATGAAAAAATACCCTGACTAACTTATCAATGCTTGCTCTTCAAAGTCCTAATAATTGCAATTGTTTTTTTTTTTCAGGAATTAAAGGATTATTAAGAGTTTTATTTTAATTTACAGAGTAATCTCACTCCAGAATAGACCCCAGAAACAGCAAAAAAGTAAATAAATGAATCAGAAAAATGAACAATCGACGTGGAAGCGTGGAGTGTCCGTGGAAATACTTTTTATAGAAGTACTAGTGTATTTATGTGAGTAAATTATTTTCTAAATATCTAGTAAAAATTTAAAAATTAAAAATGAATACACCGTACAGTTTTTATTTATAATCCCTCAAAACTCTCCTGCCCCTCTCGATTTTTATTCCTAAACTATATTTCTAACATTATTTAATTTAAAAAAAAAAAAAAAAAATGATTTCCGTCATCTTTTACACACAAACACGCGCACCCCAGCACTCCCTCTTCCGCATAAACCAGGCATTTTTCTCTTACCTTATAACAGACGCTTTTCCCGTTAAAATCACGTAATCCGAGTATTACCATCCACACCGAGATTTGCGGGCGAAAATTCTTTCCGCGCGCACTAGCGACGATTAAGTGACATCACGCGCGCTCGCGTGTAATGAAAATCGGACGTCGCGGAGGGAAGATTTTAGCTTGAGTGATGGCTTGCGTTCGTGCCATTTGCATTCGAATGAGGAAGATGTAATGTGAAAATATGAAGGGATGTGGATACAGGAAAAATATCTTAGAACGGGGATTAGAACGGTTGAGAAGAAAACACTTAAAACATTATTTTTTTATTAAAAGAATTGTTGATTTTTTTACGTATTTAATACGATTATTTTACATATATGAAGTTGACGTTACCATAGCAAGAGAATTTTTCGAAAACGCTTTTATTTTGTATTTAAACGATATCATTTATTTTTATTATATCTTTTTTAGGAATACTCAATATTTGAAAGTTATTTTAATAATTTTAATACTTAATGAACTGAATTATTCCGGTTTATTGAACCCCCTTTATAAATGTATGCAAAAATGTGAAAACGAGTAAAATATTTTTTATTTTGAAATATAAGAAAAAACAAGTTTTTACTTTAAATTTGTGCAACGAAACGTATATTTCAAAATATACGTTTACATTTATTATATTTCAAAATAAACAATTGGAGAGCAATATTCATATTTAACTCGAGTAAAATATTGCTTTTTAATACAATGATAAATTGTGTACATGCATAATTATCCTTGGTATATCAAAATCTATTTGTAATCCACGTTTCGTGAACAAAAATTTGATAATTTAAATTATTGTGATAGATTCCTTTTTTAATATTCAACAGAATTCTTTTTAATGGCAATCGTTACGTTTCTTTTTTTATACTTTTTATAAACATTACATAACGTAATAATTTATATGCAATGAAAAACGCCACCGTAAAACAGCATTATACAACAACAGGGCACAGCACAAACAGATATTGGCCAACCGACACTTTTTAAAATTATTTCATTTCCAAGCGTCGATTCGATTCCGCTCTTCGCACTCTATAATAAACCATTTAAAGCAAAAAATTGACGCTGTCATGGACGATGACGTATTTGACAATAAACATTTCACCAGCCGACAAGTCGACTCCCGCTCTCTCTTCCGAGTTGCAGCTCATTGGTTGCGATAACGGCGGTGTGTGTGTGTGTGTGTGTGTGTGTGTGTGTGTGTGTGTGTGTGTGTGTGTGTGTGTGTGTGTGTGTGTGAGTGTGTGTGTGTGTGTGTGTGTATTGAAAAAAGTAAGTCAACGACATATTTTAACGGTTATTTTCATTCGAGTTGTCAAGAGCGTCGATCCGCAGTGAGACCGAGCGAGCGAGCGCACGTCCATGAAACAAATGAAAAAAAAGACGGACTCGATACTCGCGTGCGTGCGAATTTTTCCTTTTTCAATCAATATTTGCGCCGGGAAAAAACATATCATTAATTAAAACGAGGGAAAGAGCGAGCAAGAGAGGGAGAGAGAGAAAAAGAGACAACTCGACTGCCGCCGCGTTTGATTTATTTTCTCCGGCCTTTGAAGGTGGAGGTGGAATTCGCAATCGGAAAAAGAGCGCGTGTGTGTGCGCAGGCGCGGATATTCGATGCCGATCGAATTGAAATGAATGAGGAAGATCGAAAAGGTTTTTTCTTCTTGAAAATCGAGAAATTCTTTGAGGGCGTACTTTTTGAGTTTACATCGGTTATTTATGACTTTTACGGGTTCTAGGATGAGTCGCCATGGTTTTGACGTGTTTCAAATGAATTTCTTCAGTGATCATTTGGTCATAAAAATGTAAACGAAGCTTTTCAATTTAATACGTGTTATATGGCGGATAAAATTATGTACCGACGGTTTTCTTTTTAATGTCGATATTAAAATATTGGATGAAATTAATTATTTGATTGATTAAAAAGCCTTGAAATAATTATTTTAACACCAAAAAAATTAAGGTGATGTGAAATACCGACATAATTTCCAAACATGGATATCTCATGAAAATACCAATAGAATCGTCTAAAAAAAAATCTGAGTATAGCATTAACATATACGGAGCGCTTGACGTTCGTGTTTTTCCAAAAAAATGATGACAATTTATTTAATTAAATAAAAACCGTACTGTCGGTAAGTAGGAATCTGCAATTAAGCTACTTTTCAAACATTGATATCTCATGAAAATACCAATAGAATCACCAAAAAAAATCTGAATATAGTGTTTACGTGTACGGAGCGCTTGACGTTCGTCTTTTTCCAAATAAACGTTTAAATGTTGATTTAAAAAATATTGAAATTCACGGTTTCACATGGTCTTAATAAGATGAATGATAATACCATATTGTATTGTACATATAATGCTTTAAATTGATAGTTTGAAGAAAAAAAACAATAATTCCATCCTCACGTACAGAAAATATAGCCTCATTTCGATATATATTTCAAGTATAACGACGTTCTCGAGTCCATTGAGAAGTATTACATGTCGACCGGCGTAAAGAATACGACTTGTGCGAAGTTACATAAATAAAGTGCAACGTCTTTTTCTGTATTTCTCCGCGTTGCAAGATGTTATAGACTGCGGTCGAGACTTCGCACATCTCACGTTTCCGAGGTAAGTGAAGTAAACGTCTTTTTACTTCAATTCGTCTCGTGTGTCAGAAAGAAAGATTTTAATTTTGCCATTAGTTAAATGTATCTTCAAAAGGCATTTTATTTATCTATGATTATTGGAAATATGTACAGCAGTAGTTGAAACATGCATAATGACCATAGAAAGAATTATATCAACCATTTTTAAGGTTGTATGACTCGTAATATCCCATTCAAAAGTTAGTTTTTAACGTTAAAACTGCGATAAATAATTATATAAAGAAAATAATCAATTTTAGGTTTTTGCGATCTATGTATAAATGCAAAAAGAATATTATAAACTTTAAAAATTGGAAATCGAAGCGAAATTATAGACTTGGCATATCATAATGGTATCTTTCCCCATAGTGAATAGTAGGAATATATTTATACTTGATAACAGTAAAAAATTATTTTTTCCAAGCATTAAGGGGATGTGAAATACCGACATAATTTCCAAACATGGATATCACATGAAAATACTAATAGAATCACCCAAAAAAAAATCTGAATGTAGTGTTTACGTGTATGGAGCGCTTGACGTTCGTCTTTTTCCAAATAAACGTTTAAATGTTGATTTAAAAAATATTGAAATTCACGGTTTCGCATGGCCTTAACAAAAAATACTTATAATAGAAAGGGTTTTTTTCTTACGACATCAAACATTATAAAATTTAAAATCAAAAGTATTTTCCGTTATCTTATTAAAAATGCAACATTTATATAACATAGCCTCAAACTTAGTAATAACCTAAACAAAAAAAAAAAACAAAAAAAACCAAGGAAAAAACACCGAAGCTGATCTCAAACTCCCGTCTTTACAACTATCCAAACAAAGCCCAAACAACGGCAAACAAACTTCAGCAGATGCATACACAGATCACACCGTCAGCAAAGCGCGTGCGCGCGCGTAACAAAGCCGATACCATTGTTAATCATCGTCCGAACGAGCGACGTGGCGTCAATGTTAAAAAGGCACCTGCGCTACGTGCGCCCGGAATGCCAAGTCGCCGCGCGCGCGGCCTCGAAAGAGCGCGGATGCACTTTCGGAAATGAAAGGTAAACATGCACAGGTGCACAAGAGAGAACGGGGGAGGGGGGAGGTAAATAATTTTTCGGATGGATCCGCCTTTGTCGTCGCTTATTTTTCGATTGCAGAGAGAGGTTTCGGGTCGGGTCGTTGTCATAAGTAGAATTGTTGATTCGGATGAAAGTAGGTATGATGGTGAGTTGAGGATGAAGATGATTTTCTTAATGGTAAAGGGAAAAAGTGACGATTGTGATGTTAGGTGTGTATTATTGTGAAAATGACCAGTTTCTTGTTTGAAAATTGTTTGCTAATGATAAAAAACATTAAATCATCAATTGATTGACTATAATTAAAAAGTTAGAAGTTAGTTGTTACTCATGGCCTAGTCCATAGAATATTTATGACGAATAAAACGAGCTGATCGATATAAACTATCACAGAATTCTTTAACATTAAAAACTTTATACACAAAGGTGCATCGAATAGAAAACAAGAGAATAAAAACTCATACCTATTCCTTTGAAAAGCGACGATTGCTGAAAGGGTCAATTATGAGTATATAGCTCTGCCAGTGCTTTCTACCGTCAAACGGTTCGTGTGTTTCTTTGATCGTACTAACATTTCCCGTTCGAATCACACTTTTTCTTTTGATTTCCAATGTGACCCGTATTTTCTGGCTTTGCGTCATGTTTGTTACGGCTTTCGTGAGCATTTCACTGATACCGACGTAATTGAGATTTGCAGGTTTTGCCAAGAATAGTATTCGTATTAGCAGAATTGACCAAGAGTCAATCACATTGACAAACTTTTAAAAATTGGCTAATACGTTTGGCTTACTTTATACGAGTTATTATTTTAATTTAATCAATCATAAGTTAAATCTGACAGACATTAAAAGAAATATTTCCAACAGAATTAGGCAAGTCTGGTTGGCAGTATCAATTATACTTCTTGTTACTGACTTTATGAATTATTTACCGAAAAATCTAATAAATAACCGATTTCTTCTCTCAAAATAGGACCAAAGTCGTAATTTAGCTATGTGTAACATCGATTACATCTAAAAGCATTTCAACATTACAATAAATACTTTTAGGAATATTCCTTATCGCCACAATGAATAGATGGAAAATGAATTTCCAACATTTCGCAAAATTTGAAGACATTCGAATAAAAGCAAATTCTGCAGTCCCACTGCTCCTCGCGTAACCAAAGCAAACAAACGAACAATTTCCCGTAAAACACACGCCTAAGCTCTTAACAATAATATGTCCCCCGTTCGCGTATATAGTATTGTACTGCATAGCAGCAGCAGCGGCAGCAACTCCTCGAGCGGCGCGCTAAATAATAAAGTGCGCGGATTAATTCAGCGGGCGTCAAACGCAGTCGCTGAATATCTCTCTCGCTCTCTCGAGAAAGCGTATACTCAACCGCCGTCATAATTAGGCGTTATTTACGCTCGCGCGCGCGCATACATGCGGGCTCAAATATTCATGAGGTACGTATTATACGCGCGTATACACATGCGCGTGTGCGAGAGAGAGAGAGAGAGAGAGAGAGAGAGAGATAAAATTTATGAAGTAAAAGTAACGGGCCGGCCGCTGCGGAGAGTGCAGCGAGCGATACTGCAATAACCGGGGATAAGATACGAGTGGACGTGAGCGCGGAGCTTTGCCTCGAGGGGAATAAGGGACCGCTTTTGTGCGAGAGGTGTATGTGTGCTGTGTATGGCTGGTAAGGAGCGGGCGAAGTGCGATTACGTGTTTTCGAGGTTAGGATTGCCTTGCCGCGGGGCGATTTTAAAAGAGCCGGGGTTTAGAGAACGAGAGAGGTACATTCGATTATTTTGAGGTTAGGTATAGGTACTTTCTCTTTCTTTCTCTTTTGCAAGCGAAAGTAAGATGATTTTTTAAAGATGTGAGGTTGATGCGAAAGCAAACTTTTTTTGAGCCGATACTAATTGTACAGGTTAATGTCGGGTGTATTTATCAATGTAGTGGTCAATGTTTAGTTATTCCTGATATATTACATATAGAGGAATATTAAAATGTCTTTTAAAAATCAATTTTATTGACTTGAAAAAGATATCTTATAACATAAAATTCGTCATTATCAATTTTGCTAATCCTATCTGAGATCCATAACCAGCGATCTTAAAACCCTTCGAGTCACACATTACTCTCTTTGATGTTTCACGTTTTTGTCACTCAATCTGTTTATCAAAATTGTAATAAATAAGATATTGCAATAATTACCCCTCGGTCGAGAGCTTTGAGATACTTTATAATATTAGAAATAGCGAAAAACAGCACTGAATTATCTTGAAATGTAGTTCAAATCTTAATAAACGGGTGTAAAATATAGGTGGTAAGAATACTTATCACTATGACGCAAAAGGTTAATACCAGCTTTTGTGAATATAATTTATTTTGTTGAATAATGTATGCCTGTAAATATTAATATATTTTCATATTTAAATGCTTAGTCCATCAAAGTTTAATAATGTTTTACTAGTTATTAAGTTTTGAAATAGATATTGATTGAAAAATTTTATTTGTTATTACCCTTTAGTAATAATTTTCGCTTTATTGATTTACGTGTAAGAAATACGTTGACAGCATTTTTCATTTATTTCGAGAAAATATACTTCAGTTTTATACCTTGCAATAAGGTTGAGTTAATACACAAATAGGTAGTCAAATGCAAACAAACGCTAAACTATTCCCGTACCGATAGAATCTCGTTTATATTTTTCTTTTCAGCTCTGAGTAAATTCAACATTTTTCGCCATTCACCCACAAGTCTTTCAATTGTCAAAGTTTATACATGAACAGAATAAAAAATTGTGCCCCCGAACAAATATACAAACTCCTTTATTTGCTATAACTAGAATAAACCCACAGCTATAGATTTTTTGCACTGTCAACAATAGATTAAATTATTTCTCGCGCTGTGCAGTGCCTCACTACGAACAAACTTTTGGACGGTGAAAAATATTTAAAAATAAAATCAATCGGTACGATGCTATTGACGGTCACCTTTTCGTTCGAGAGAATTTATTGTTGATATTGCTTTTTCTATGAAATACGTTACCGTACATGTTTTAATATAGAACTCTTTAAAAGTTGTCCAACTGTTAAATAAATTGGCTATTCTATACGATTTTATTAAACAAAAGTATACGTAAAATATTGTCAAATTATTTGTGAAACTTCAGGATACAATCTATATTGTGGATAATTGATTATTTACTTTTCAATTATTTCTTACTCTCTAAAAATGAATAAGTGAAAAATCTACTAATACTTTAGTGAATATTCACTAATGAAATAGTCTATTTTTCACTTGTTTGCACCAGTGAGCGACTTTTCACTTATTCATTTTTAGAGAGCAGATTACGAATGTCTGCATAAAACAAATAGTTCCATTGGTATTGTATAAAATTTATATTTACGTTTAAAAGCAATTTAAGTCATAGGCCGTTTATTTTGTATTATTCATGAGTGAAATTTTGTTTCTAAAAATTTTACTATTTTAAATCCATAAAATATTAAATATTGCAGCAGTTTAAAATGAAATAAAGCAATATTTTTTATTATTCATTTTTCTGAAAAGCTTTTCAATCGATTCAATTAATCTATAAATATATATATTTTTTAAATAAATAACCTTTTTTTAATATTGGGATTTAATTCGTGAGGTGCGCAAGCTATTATTTCTCTAGATTATCACATACGTAATCACGTAACCAGCCAGCATTATATCATGTCACAAATAGTTTGACATCACTGCTTCCGAGCTCACAATCTTTTAAAAGAGGATTAAAGCTAACTACGGGTACTTCCCACGCTTTTATTTTTTTCTAACGTAATCATTCATCTGCTCATGCAATCAAAGTCTGTCAATCGCTCAACGCATCATGAATACTTCTATTTCATTCAAAAGCTAATCATTATTTAATGGAGAACTACACAATTCTCACTCTATACAGCTTTCAACGCATTATCACATCACTAAACACTCGTCTTTCTATGATTTCTGAAAAACCTTACACACAACCCCGACCACCTA
This sequence comes from Torymus aiolomorphi, assembly GCA_036365515.1. Taxonomy (NCBI): domain Eukaryota; kingdom Metazoa; phylum Arthropoda; class Insecta; order Hymenoptera; family Torymidae; genus Torymus; species Torymus aiolomorphi. Next base: position 21,680,311 of record CM070873.1, on the reverse strand, counting down.
TCTGAAATCGCGATCTGTCACAGAACTCGCCGCGCATCGCATCATGACGGCATTACGTAAAGGCCCGCGGAGCGTGAAAAACCGCGCACTCTTTCCTGTTTACATCGCGCCGCACGATATTCACGAACCTGCGCCTTCCCCTCTCCGAAAAAAGAGACGACACGAGAAAGATCAAAAACAATGGGCCACGCGCATTCGAGTCACGTGCAGGGCGCAAAGTCACGTAGCCCGGGGGGAACGGCTTAATGGCCGCGCCGCGTGTGCGTACGCGCGCGCGAGCTTTTAGTTTGCAGGAGAGGGAAGAAAGTCTCTCACGGGGCCCTTATTCTTCTCCTCCTCCTCTTGCGTCTCCGGTAACCTCTCGAAGGACTCAGGTGCGCTGCGCATAAAGGAGGCGCGCGCACGCACGCGCGAGCGAACGCAAAGTGGCTTATGGCCGTTCTCGGAATTTTTTAATGCGCTGTTTTCAGGATTAAATCATGTATTTTTGTAGACGGATGGGTTGGGTAGCCGGAAGCTTTTCCGTGGTTAGTTAAAAGATTCAGTTTGGGTACAGTGGGGTTCGACGGAAGAGTGAACAATTACGTGGAATTAGATTTTCATAAATATTTTCACTTAGTATTTGCATTTTTTAGTATTTATTGATTATATACTTTATTCCTTGAATAGTGGATAATTCTAGATGTCTAAGGTTGAAAATTATAAATTTAATTTTAATAACAAGTTTAATCTAGATTTCTTTAATATGGCTCTGAAGTTTGGATCGATGGAGTGCAACGAAATAATTTTTTACAATTAATTAGAGTTATTAAGCAATGTAAACTTTATCTAAATTTTTGTTATAAAGTTATTTGATACTATAAAATAATAAATCTAATCGGGGGATGCAAGCGTCGTTTGAACTGTAAGGAAATGTAAAATTTAAAGAATTTGTGCAGACCTACTGGATTTTGTTTGAAAAAATTTCGGAACCCCATCCGAGGATCTGAAAAAAATATATCTTTTAAGGTGATGTGATACCCTGATTTAAATATTTTTTAAATCAATATTCAAACGTTTATTTGGAAAAATACGACTGTCAGGCGCTCCGGACACGTAAACACTATATTCAGAAATTTTTTTTGAGCGATTCTATTAGTATTTTCATTAGCTGTGCTCGTTTTAAAAGTAGGTTAATTGCAGATTCCTACTTACCGACAGTACGGTTTTTATTTAATTAAATAAACTCTGATCATTTTTTTTGGAAAAACACGTCTGTCAGGCGCTCCGTATATGTAAATACTATACTCAGAATTTTTTGTGGACGATTCTATTGGTATTTTCATGAGATGTACTCTTTTTAAAATTATGTCGGTATATAACATCACCTTAACTACGATTAACAGCTCAGAAATAAAGGACTAGTCAGCATCGGCACCATCGCCTACTAATCAATCAACACAATCCTTATCAAGAACGCTGAAAAGTAGGTAAACTCTAAAGAAAATAAAAATCACTGTAACCTCCAATAATCACCATCCCTCCGCTAATACCATCCCTGTACTCTCTCTAGATCAATACATCCTCGTAAGCGTCTTTATCGGAAAAAGGGGGACTCGCCTCGAAAGTAGCCCATAATCCTGTCAGACTGATTGCCACGAAACCAAAAGCCCGTCGACTGGCTGACTAAGCGTATAATGGAGGTGAAGGATCGGCCTCGCCTTCTCTGTGTCGTTACAGAACTGAAGTGAAAAATCTCAAGAAGTGCGGTGGAAGGGGGAATAGGCACATTAGGATTTGGTTTATGAAAGAAAGATTATGAGTGAGTTGTTTAAGCTAAAAACACGCTTCGGCTTATGGTGTTTATCATCGAGTTTATGATTATGAAGAAGTTAGAAGATTGCACTGATCGAAGAACCAGTTAATTTCAATTTACAATCACATGAATACAATTAATTCTCTAATACAGCGATGAGATATCAAAAAATTCGTAGAGAACAATTTGACAGCTCAAAAACATATTCATCTGTTCCGGACAAGTTCACATTGTCTTCTCGTGAATGAATAAAAAAGAAACATATTCGACTCAGATAACATCATCATCCCAGAAATAGACGTCAGAATAATTTTTTCCTGTCCCTAGCAAGCAGCACAACTCAGAGCCATTTAAAGCGATCCACGTTACGACACAGCAGAAAACAACAACTGAATATGTTAATCCCGCCTCTTCCAACGCGGATCGCTCTGTTTTTAAAAGCATCTCCGTCAGCGCTCTGTGCCGAGTCAACGACCGCTCACGCGCGCACGAGACATCTGGAAGTCGCTTACAGCGAGGGCGTAAGAAGAGCCACTGCGCAATCGTTTTCCTCCACTGCTGCCGCCAGCTTCGTCGGGCGCCAAAAGTCGAGAGAGAGAGAGAGAGAGAGAGAGAGAGAGAGAGAGAGAGAGAGAGAGAGAGAGAGAGAGAGAGAGAGAGAGAGAGAGAGAGAGAGAGAGAGAGAGAGAGAGAGAGAGAGAGAGAGAGAGAGAGAGAGAGAGAGAGAGAGAGAGAGAGAGTCTTCTCATCTCGCGGAATGCAGAATTCATGCACACGCGGGAAGGAGGTACGTCGCCGACAATAACAGCCGTGGAGGGGAACGCGTGCCTGGCCTGCGCAATCGCGCATCCTTGAATAATATGCGGCGCAATGCCGAATGCCATCACGACATCTCTCTCGTAGAGAGTCTTTGCATTGCAAACGACAGACGGAGGGGAGAGAGATCTGTCGTTGACGAGAACGCGTGCCCGGCTTAAATCCGATTGCCTCGACGTCGAGAGAGGAGAAGGAGGTTGGATGGCTGGCTGTCTATGTGGCTTGGTTCCGAAAGGTCGGGATTTTACAGCAAAGGCGCGCAGGTGAATGATAACGGAGATTAGCCGAGTGCCGACAAAGTCGCGCGGCGAGATAGATATGCGTGCTGCTAGGAATTTGTCATTTTTTTTTGGTCTTTATTGTAAATGAGAAAGATTATTTATTCTGTGTTGCGTATTGGTATAATTATGATTTAGCTAGTTAAATGTTGGTACTCATTTTTTTTTCTTTATTTGCTAGTATACAGACGTTTTTTTTTATGAAATTTCAATTTCGAAAAATGATGTAGATGTAAAGCAGAATTTCGCGAACGAAATTCCCGTGGCTTTTGCAAATTTCATGCGGGGATTTTAACCGTCAAGTTGGCAAGCGCGACCTGGTTGCATATTTTTCACACTTTATTATACTTAATTCGATACCATAAAAGATAAAAATTCACTTAACCTTTGCTATTTCTCAACTTCCACCAGGGAATTACCACAGGACAGACAAAAACTAGCCACGGGTCTCACGCAAAATACAATCTCACCATATTCGCCTATCAGTTATCCGGCATTTTCCTTTCTTACACACCTAGAGAAAGTTCTCCCCCCCATTTTTACCATCGCCGCGACACACAGCGTCCAAGTCTCCTTTGCACCGCATATGGAAACCACGGCTGCGCAAAATAAAACGAAAATTCGGCTATTGCGCTCTCTCATACTGGCGAAGCCTTCCACCGACAGCCAGCTAGCTCTCTCGTTTCGCAACTCGGGAGCCAAGCGCGTCTATTGGCCGTCGTAAATTACGTAACGACTTCCAGTGCTTTAACGTCCAAGTGGCGCGAGAGGGGGAAGCTTCGCGGAAGCTCTTTCCGTCGGAGTTTTTAATGGCCTGCGCGGGGCTTTTCTTTACGCCTCTCTCTCCCTCGCTCTCTTTCTTTCTGGTCGTTCGAGTCGAGGCTGATTGTGCGCCGATTGGTGAAGCGAGGAGCTGTGACATAATAAGGGAGGGTCGAAGAAAGCGAGCGGAGGTAATGCAAGAGAAGTGGTTCGAGGATTTTAGTAGGTGAAGTGCGTTCTTAGGTCGTTGCGAAGTACAGATGGGTGTGAATAACCTGGCAATTTGAAAAGACTTACAAGGAGATTGCGTAACGTTTGGGTCACGAATTTGTACCAAATTGAAAGATCGTGTTTTAGAATAAAAAATATTGAACCTCTGTTCCAGGATTTATTCTCATATGCCCTTTTACTCGAGAAATATACTGTTATCTTAAAAATGCTTTATTTTGTTAAAAAATTATGTCTCTTCTATTGTATGAAACTCTGCAAGTATTCTCGTTACGAAAATGAGCGAAAAAAATCGTAAAAGTAGGCAGAACAAGCTTTATTTTGAGCACTGTTTCGTCTAAAAATATTGATTTTTGAGAATGATATGAGAAATCAAAGATAGCGTAAAAAAATGATTGAAAATAGCACCCTTAAAATTCATTATAAGGGGTAAAAGAGCCTATCAGAATAAATCCTGGAACAGGGGTTCAATATTTTTTACTCTAAAACACGATCTTTCAATTTGGTACAAATCCGTGACCCAAAGGTAACGCACTCTCGTTGTTAGTAATTTTATACACTCCCACAAAGGCAGTTACAGATATTGATAATGGTAAGGTAGAAGGGAAAGAAGTTTACTTTTTCACAAAGCAACATTTATATAACGAATTAATCCTTCTGGAGCGCATCTTCTATTACAGTTTTTTTCCAAAGGTATAATGGATATTCTTTTGAAGGAGAAGTTAAAATTCTCCACGAGTTATTCTTTTAAAAATTTTCGTTTTATTGAGTAAAAATTCCAAAACAAAACGCCGACGTTTTGGGTTCTCTTGCTGAACCCCTCTTCAAAGGCACTGTGACATAAAATAGTAAAAGTCTTTAGAACAAAAAAGACGATTAAAGCTAAATAATATAAGCGATTTGATTTAGTATTTCTCTCATCTGATGTATTTTGCGAGGAAGTCAGTTCATTCTAAACTATAATGGAACTCATGAGTCTAGAGGTCGTCTTTTTTGTTCTAAAGACTTTTACTATTTTATGTCACAGTGCTTTTGAAGAGAACCCGAAGCATCGACGTTCTGTTTTAGAATTTTTACTCAATAAAACGTAAATTTTGAAAAGAATAACTCGTTGAGAATTTTATCTTCTCCTTAAAAAGAATATCATACATATGCACGAGTTTTAACCTTTAGAGGACGGGATGGCCCCTATACGGGCCATGCCCATGATCGACCCTTTACATGTATTAGTTTTGAGATGTGAGACATCACAAAAACTCGATTTCTATAGAAAAGTGAGAGAAAACAGTAAACCCAAATCCCCGTCCTCTAAAGGTTAAATTCATTCCAAATAAGGTATAATGGATGTTTAATTTTGGCATCACATAATCAAATAGTATAGCAATCCTTTGAAAATATAAATTATAATTGAAAAATATGCGACCAAATAGTACATCTGGGAAAAGGTAATGTTTCGAGAGGTAAAAATTTCAAAGCTGAAGATTATTAATAAATAACCCATAAGTATAGTAAAGAATTTATAATTCAATAGCTATATCTACTGCATAATTCTTAATTTTTCATAATATAATACTTTCCAGTCTAAATTAAATTTGACCACAGCTATGGGGGCAAAATTTTTCTCATATTCCCGTCTCGCGTTAAAAAGCCACCGATTAATAACTTTCCGCTCTCTTCGCCAACTTTTTAATTTTGCCTGGGACTGAAAAAACCGCAAAAAATTGGCTTGCCGGCAGCTCCAGTGTCCCAATCGATTATCGGAATGGCAAAGACACCCCCGCACGCACGCGAGATGCAAAAAGAACAGGAGCAAAAGAGAGAGCAAATAAATAAGTTATATACTCACAGTCGGATGAAAAAACGAAAGAAAAAAGAACGTAACGCGAGCGTCGCTCTCGGGCGATTAATCATTCAGCGCGAGGTAGCCGTCGTAAATGTGTTATTACGGGGCGTAAATGATTCACCGCATGTGTGCGAGAGCTGAATTATTCCGCGCGGTGCAAAAAGGGAATTTAATTATTGCCGCGTGCGTTGCTCTTGTCCCGCGCAGCTACTGATTTCTTTTCGAGGCAGGCTCGCCGAAAAACCGCTCGCGGATGCACCGTTGCTGAATAATGGAATGCAAATGTGCATATTGCAAATTACTCGGGACTGAAAAGAGATTTCCTATCACTGGCGAGTTAAAAATTGAGTGAACGCGCAGTGGAAATTGAAATAGGTGTGGCGAATATTTTCACTGCGAAGTATGGATTTCTTTTTTTTTTTTATGAAAAATATCTTATTGATATATACTACTTTCTTGATAAATTAGGTAGGAAATGTTTTATGAAACAGAAGAATTTCCTATTGGTCTTTAAGGCATGTAAAATATTATTTAAACTGCTACAAACACCATGTGAAGCGGCGTAAAGTATCATAAAAATTATTAAAATGACGTAACAATCATGCAGTTGTCATTATGAGATAAATCACAATTTATGAAAACCATAGAAACTGTAAGAGCATCGGCGAATACACAATTTCACATAGATTCCAACAAAGCCCTTAAAGTGTTTCACGAAGACATTCATTTAAAGGCAAACACATGATCCAAAAACAGAGTACTAAAGAATTTCGGAGGAAGCAACTACAAGAACTCTTCTCTTCCCGCCGCCTACAATAGTCACCGATCCAATCCGACAAATCGCGAGATAGCTTCAGATCAGAGCTGCGTGTATATTACTCCGAACGACGTATGCCTAAAAGCGCGGACGGCGCTCGTAAAAGTGCACGACAATGGGCCGGGGAAACTCATCCAAAAGCGTCGCGTCACCGCTCGTTGCTCCAACGCGATAAGGTTATTTCCGCGCGGAGTTATGGCGTCATGGGGGTAGCGTAATGCGCTAGGTTAACGCGACTGCGGCTGACACCACGTGATGTTTTACGCGGATCGTGTTTTGAAACGCAATTTTTGGAGTTGCCGGGACGCGCGAAACTCACTAATGCACTTTTACGAGTTTTTCGCTGTAGCCGTATAGTGGAAACGTATTGCCGAGTTTGCGGGATTGTGGGGGTGACGAGGAATTTTTTTTTTTTTTTGCAGACTTTGGACAACATTGTTTTGTGTGTGATGGTGGTTGTTTCTTTTTCATTATAGGCTAGTGTATCTAGAAGTATGTACATTTTTGTTTGGAGACTTTATGAATATATATTATTCCTACATGAATAGGTATATTATTGTCATTATCCCCAGCGAGAAGAAATGATTCTTCAACTTTTAATTTTAAGCAAAAATTGTACAATTAAACGAACTTACCTGTAAGTGAAGTTCTATTGTAATTGTATGAAACGCCTCTTCCTCGTGATCAACATGTAGTACCCCCTCTTCCTGCCGAATTCCCACAAAGTTAAAAGCAAAAAAGAGCGCTAGCGGCCGCACCGCGCCGCCACTATAGCCATCTTCGGGCCCTGCCGCCGCTCGAGCCTCATTTCTTTAAAGTATTGCCGTTTTAAGTTAGGGCATCTATAAAGATTTGTAGATAAGGATCCAGGGTGGGACTTGATCACTTCGGAAGAGGCGTTTCATACAATTACAATAGAACTTCACTTACAGGTAAGTTCGTTTAATTGTACAATTGTATTGCACGCCTCTTCCTCGTGATCAACATGTAGATGTTCAAAGCTACGAAACGGCAACTGTGGATCTCCAGAAAAATGTACGGAATTGAAAAATGTATAGGGATTGGCCCTTCTGGATTAAAAATAACATTTTTATTTTTCCCTTCTTAATTCAATAGAATTATCAAATTGTAATAATAAATGATTAATTACTTTAAAATTTAATTTGACTATAACAATTGTAAAACAATTGTGAAATTTAATTATCTGTATTATAAATCTATCAATTTTTCGTGCATGAAAAATGAATCAAGATTTATAGGTGAGATTTGCCATATAAAAATGCGTAAAATTCTTAATAAATAGAATTTAAAACACTAGAAAAATTAGTGCGAAGACGCGTAATTATTGTATTACGAGGTGAATTTTCAGGAAAGTCTAGAATTTAAAAATCAAATGGTATTATCATTACAATTAATACCTTATTTTACAAATTTCTGCTGGTACTTTAATATAGTACTTTGTTACAGCTAATGATGGATGCTACAGAAAATAATAGATCTAGTTCTGGTGCTGATCAGTCAGCATTGTTAAATAGGAACCAAAACGTTGGTTGCCTCTCTTCAATACTAAATCAAACTGTGAATCAGAATTGAAGCAAGGAAGTAATACACAAGCCATAGATTTGCGAATACGGCAATGAGGTGTAAGTTTCAAAAATCGCTATTCTTAACAATACTCCATTATGCTGGGTTATTTAAGCCATAGGTTGGGTTAATTAAGCCATAGGTTGGGTTAATTAAGCCCTAGGTTGGGTTAATTAATCTTTAAGGTTTACGTAACATACAAAACCATGTATAGAATAATAAAAAAAAAAAAATATTAGTTATAATCTTAAGGGGATGCCATACTCGTACCATTACCGACCGAGCAATTCACACAGTTTTAAGGTGATTATAAAAAAAGTACGTCGAATCATAAAAAATCAAGAGAACACTCTTCTGTGTTTTTTAACGTTCTATCACCCAGTCAAAGTTTGGAGTCGGAATATCAAGCCGTTTTTGCAAAAAACAACTTGATATTTCGACTCCAAACTTTGACTGGGTGATAGAACGTTAAAAAACACAGAAGAGTGTTCTCTTGATTCTTTATGATTCGACGTACTTTTTTTATAATCAGCTTAAAACTGTGTGAATTGCTCGGTCGGTAATGGTACGAGTATGGCATCCCCTTAAGAGATTATCCTATTATTGCTGAGAATACGTATATTCTGTGTGTAAAATTAGACACAACTTTTTGGATTATCCGAAAATCAAAATAAGATTAATAAATTGATAGTCTGAAAGATAAGGCTCTTACACGGGGCATCAGTGCGTCAACCATATCTAAAAAGTTGTGATCGAGCAAAAAAATGTAGATTTTTTGGAATCGTAAAACCTTCGATTTAAAGAAATTTCTACGTCTAGTTCCACGATTAGGTAAGAGCCCTCAATATTTAAGGAGCATTATGAGGGCAGTCGCACGCTACTGGGCGAATTAAAATGAAACAGACAAAATTTCTGCGACAAATCGACTAGTAATCGGTATGTTATACCTCTATAGGACGATGTATGTACAAGAGAACTCTTGAGCTATAACATGCGTCTGTCGACAATGACAAAATGTATAAGATTTTTCATACACCAATGAAAATTCCAGCTAAGTGAATAGTCATATAATGACAAGCGCTTCTTCCCAGGGCATTTGGGAGTGCACAGTATAACCCCTCGATTACTCAGGATTCTGAAGGCAAGCACGAGTTCGTTCATTGCTGAAACTCGACTATTGGTAAATACCCTTAAAGTCAGTAACGTGTATACATTCACATTCATCGCGTGGTTGCTAACAGCACACCCACGAGCGCTATCAACAGCAGGGTTTACAACCGTATGCGCGACGACTTGATTGTGCTCTGCTCTAAAAATCTTTAGCTCTTCAAACTCTTAATAGCGATTGATGCACCTTGATCAGATTGAAACCTGATCCAGAATTAAGAGATTTAAATCAATAAAATAAAATATGTTATGCGAATGATCAAAATCATGCTGTAGCGGTAACCGCAGCTATTGAATTAATGAATCAATTAATATCGATTCGCAATTCGTAGTCGAGCCATTGTACGCGCAGACGTAGCGTTAACACGCATGTAGCGGGTGTGTAAAAGGACCAACCAACAGAAGTTAAGAAAAAAACATTGGTAACTAGCGTGAAATTCACAACTGATGTTGCCATTGTTAATTACGGATGGGGAGATATACCCTCCCCCGCCCTTTCCTTTTAGCATACGAAGATATGAAGAAATTCGTACGTGAAGAAAGCGCACGAATCTCGATGCATCTGAAACGATGATCTGCACAAACAGCTAACATCTCTGAAGAGCGAAGTATCTAATTGTCTAAGCGTGTGCCATGTTCGATTATATACGGTATTGCGGACCTGCAGCGGCGCATACGCCAACATGGATCAGCTTCTTAATTTTGGAGCGTGATGCGAGAGTCGGATGGACACCAATGAAATCCTTCGACGTATTCGATTGGCGAGCATGGAGATAAGTTTGCTGTGACACGCATACAACTGAACACATGAAGTCGAATGCAGCAAACAGCATAGTTAAGATGATACAGGTTAAAATACATGTTGCTGCAGGCGCTTATTCACCTAAACCGAACAAGAATTTTCGTAGAAAAAACGTGTATCTAGCACGTAAACATTCTAGTCGTAACTATTATAACCCAATACACTAGGGTGTTAATAACAATTTATAATTAATATATTGTGATAGTCATTGTAGTGTCTTTAAAATTAATTAAGACCTACATCACAGTATCAGTTGAAAAAGCAAGCAGCACAAAGCCCGTATTAATATTTATACTAAATATGTAGATTTAAATAGCGCTTTAATCTTGAATATCTAATTTATCCGCAGCTCTGATAAACCGTAGTAATTACTACGAATTCTGAACAGGTTAGGCCTGAGTGACAATTTTTTGATGTTTATAAAAGAATCGAATTTTATAAAGATCTTATTTTGTGTATCAAGGTGCACTAGATTAAAGGCTAGATTTCAATTCAAATAATTGAATTATATAGCATATAAACAATAGGTAATCACTAAAAATTGCGGACAGGATAGAGCCTGAACGCAAAATTTTATTAATCTAATGATTACTCAAATTGAAACGTATCCATAAAACTGCATAGAAGACTACGATCTTCAAACGAAGTAAACTAGTACATCGAATTTCAATGAATGCGGAAGTAACTTGTGTAAGTATAAGTATGCATAGATTAAAATTTGTTTTAAAGGCATAGTAATATCTATGAGCATCGAATAGGATAGCGCCTGGACGATTACATTTTAATTTCTATTGAAATTACATAACTTATAGATATTATAAGTTTACATAAAAGGCAACCATTGAATTATAGTGGTAACTATGATCGCCGAAGAGCCAAGATAATGTCTAAATGATTACATTCAATTTTTTTTTTTTTTTTTTTTTTTTTTTTTACTTATATGACTTATAAGTATTATAAGTTATATACATAAAAGGCAACATTTAAATCATAGTAATAACTATGAGCATTAAACGTGATAGCGCCTGAATGATATCATTTTAGTTTTTATTCAAATTATATAACTTATATGAGTAATTCCACAGAACCTTTAACTTTTTACTTGTAAAAATCATCAAAAATTATTTTGGTGGCACACTAATGGGACATTTTTTTCTTGTTTCTAGAACTCTTAGCGAGTAAGAAACAGTTGGCGTAACTGGTTTTTGGACAAAGTTATTTTTTATATTGCACAAAATATGAAAAAAATTAAACTTTTTACAATAATTTAGAAATTTTTATCTTATATCAAGTAGAGTCAATGACAAGCGTCTGCAAATTCATAAATTAGATGACAATAGTGGTTAATGAAACTTATGGTTAATGAAACTTATAACGAGAACTATAGATTTTAAAGTTGTCACAATATTAACATATTGCACGTAAAAACAATTCCAGAATAATACACTTAATATCAAACAGCTATTTTAATCTTAGAAAAACTTTAATTTATTTTTTAGACTGTTAGTTTTGTTTTCAAAACTTAATAATAATGAATAATAAAAAAAATTTTTTTTGTCAATATTTTACGCTACTGAAACGTCGATTTTACGATGTAGGATACCCGACGACAACTTAAACATGTGATGGGAGTTTCAGAAATAGTATAAGGAAGAAATTACAACGTAGTTGTTAGCCTTTTTAAACGTCTTTGAAGTGTGCCACTCGAAAATATTGTTTTTTCGAAAGAGTTACGCACAGATCAGACGATTTTTAAAGTGTTCCTACAAAATAAGTTTTTGAGGCACACGCATACCGGACATCCCATTTTTTAGGGTTTTTAGTGTAGAATGAATGTATGACACTAGAAATTGAAAAAATACAAAGTTATTTTTCCTACATTGAAAAAATTAAATAATTTTCGAATTTCTAAAAATCGGTGTATGCTCACATTTTAAGTTGCACTATTTTTTTAAAGATTGGCACACTCTTGGCAAATTTTTTTTTTTAAAAGTATGATTATACGAAGACTCAATTAAGTTTGCAGAGTGATATGGATTAAAGTTATTTTTTTTATGGCGATATCAAAATAAAATTTTTAAGTTGTACGCTCTTAAATTTGGTAAAAATCGTACTTTGAGCTCGTTGTTCTTCTTTACAATACTTATTTCACTTAAATACAGACAAGGGCCTACTTTCTAATATATTATACAAGAAGAAGCTTAATTGTTGAGTTCGATATTCATTTACGTTCATGATATATCGTGGCAGACTGTAAAAGTTAAAGGTTCTGTAGAATTACTCATATAAGTATTATAAGTATACGTAAAAGGCAACATTTAAATCAGAGTAATAACTCTGAGCATCGAACAGGATAGTGCCTGAACGATAACATTTAATTATTATTCAAATTATATAGCTTATAAGTATTATAAGTATACGTAAAAAGCAACATTTAAATCATAGTAATAACTATGAGCATCGAACTGGATAGTGCCTGAACGATAACATTTTAATTTTTTATTCAAATTATATAGCTTATAAGTATTATAATTATATACCTAAAAGGCAACATTTAAATCATAGTAATAACTATGAGCATCGAACAGGATAGTGCCTGAACGATAACATTTTAATTTTTATTCAAAGTATATAACTTATAAGTATTATAAGTATACATAAAAAAAAAAACAACATTTAAATCATAGTGATAACTATGAACAACAGGTTAGCGCCTGAATGAGTGTTGCAGATGACGGCAGTCCGCTTGAGTTTCAGGCCCACCTTGCGTGATGTAGCACAGCGAGCGATACATATACACGTCATGTAGCGAGGCGCAAAGCAGCGCCGGCTTGCTTGGAGACGCGTCAGCCAAGCGCCGCGGCCGTGTGTGCCGAGACTGCCGAGGCGGGAGCGCGCACAACAATGGCCGCTCTCCGCTCGTGAGCGAACGAAAAACATCGCTACTTACGCTGTCTGCATCTGTGACCCGCTGCGTGCTTCCTGATACCCGTATAAATGGTGACTCATGCTCCTCTGCAGCGTGCGAGTCTTCGATATAAGGAATAGGTAGACTCGTGGTTCAGGCGACATAACATGTAGTTATGTATCTTGAACGGGTTAGGGCCCGTACAAGAACGATCTGGCATCTGAGTCTATCAGCCGCTGCCGTATTTACATAGTTATAACTATATACCTGTATCAGGTTAGAGCCTGAATAAGGTTAACCTCCTCGAGGCATACATAGTAATAACTATGTATCCTGTTCAGATTAGAGTCTGAACAAGATGCCTTTGAAAATGTCCGCCGCTTAGTCGACGGCATCTGAGCGAGGCTTGAACAGAGAAAACACAAACACAAATGGTTAGGTTAACTTACTCTTTCACGACACCTCGTCGATTATTCCAATGGTTTGACACTGCTTCTCCAAAACACAAATTAAACACTCTTTTAATAAACACTGTAAAATACTATAAATGTCAAAAAAGAGACGGAAATCCCTTTGACGATGACATTTTTCCGTGGGACGTGCGGATCCTCCGGCACAAAGAAAAGGAATGAGGCTCGAGCGGCGGCAGGGCCCGAAGATGGCTATAGTGGCGGCGCGGTGCGTCCGCTAGCGCTCTTTTTTGCTTTTAACTTTGTGGGAATTCGGCAGGAAGAGGGGTTACTACATGTTGATCACGAGGAAGAGGCGTGCAATACAATAAATAATCAAAACTTGTAAGACAAACTTATATTCCAATGAATAAGCCCAATAAACCTCCTTCATCGGTTATCTTTACAGTATTGATGTCTTATGAATTATTTTGAAACATAAATATAATAATAATAATCATTATTTCAAAATAATGAAAAAAGAATAAAATGAAACCACAAATCACGTGTAAAATCATACCATCTCTCACTTCTTATTCTAAGAAAATCTCGTTACCCAACAATCCACAATATCATCCAACTCTGCCAATACTTAAAATTGAAGCTCAAAGATTTCCCGACAAACATTTCATTTTGCGTTCAAACGGCTAGCAGAAGTATAGTGTTCGTATACCGCGCTCGCATCGCGTCGTATGGATCCATTTGTGCGGTTGGTATGGAGCCAACGAGATGACGGCAACGACGAAATGCATTTCGCGCATATCGAGCGTGCGAACGGGCAAGAATGTCCGCGTCGTTTCGCGCGCTTTATTCAGCCTAAATGGACGTTAAAAAATTGAGGTGCTTTCGGTGATCGTAATAAGCAGTGTTATTTGGTCTATATGTCTTCTTAATGTGTGTGAGTAATATGCCGGTTTGGCAATTTTTTTTCTGATGTTTTTTCAATGTCGATAAAAATTGATCTAGTGGAAGTATCATTCTATATTTGCATTTGACCTACATATACAACGAACTTTTACTTTTTTTAATTACTTTGGAAATGTACAGAAATATAGATATTAAGGACAGTGAAACTTTATTTTCCTGTCATCTGGTGCAATACAAATAAAAAAGGTTAAATCAATCACCTAAAAATATCAGCTCTATTTTTTCATATTTGTAGTTTAATTTATATTAGTTTATAATGGAAAGTTTATAAAGATATTTGTGATATACTTTGTGAAGACAATCGTTACACCGATAGTTTTTTAAACCAAAAACGTTAAGAAATAAAGAAAATTACAATCCAGAAATTTTTATTTTACTTTCAACCGTTTATATCTGAATTTAAGTAAATTCACAACCTACCATAAACGTGAGCAAACGTTACTTTTCAAGAGAACCTACACATTATTCCAGATGGCGGGGCATTTTCATCGGATGAAAGGGAGAACATTGTCACTTGATACGGCGGCACATACGTTCCAGCCTATCGTATAGCGCATTTCCGCGACATAAAAATAACCACAAAAGCGAGGCGAAAATTATCGATGCCGCTGATGAGAAAGTAATGGACTTTTATTCGTTTTCCAATGCTATCTGTATAATAGTTTTACAATAGTATTTAGTAATAATAATAACCTTGTTGTAGAAATATTTTTAACGATGGGTAAAGATGATTGCAGTGAAATTAATTTTTATTTTTCTGCAACATTTTTTTAACTACTAAAATCGAGAATTGAAGTCTGTTATCACGAGTATTTTTTACATAATATCAACTAATAACTGGATTTATAGTTTGTATACTTAAGTTTTAATAAATCTAATAATATATAACTTTGTTATGAATAAAATGCGATTTGATTACTTATCATTCCACTAAAAACTGACTAAAATATGTTTATAAAAAGAACCATGGGGAAATTCATTAATTTTCCGAACAGATCACAAGTCACAGAACAAACAAAAGAAATGAAAAAAATCTACTCTTCATTCCTCCATTCAAACGAAAATATCATCAATTATCGGGCACAAAAAATAACCATTATTAATTGTAAATTTATATCTTTCAGAGTCTCCCTCTCATTCGGAAGACGTCAAGTGGCCCTTATAGGAAGAAAGAGAGGGTGTGACATCGGGGGATAATTACGGACCTCCAATGCTGGCTCTTTGGAGAAAGAGAGAGAGAGAGAGAGAGAGACCTTTGCTGGGCACAATACTCGAGAGGGGTCTCGAAGGATGTCTCGAGAAGCAAGAGGGACAAAGAACGAAATCGCGAGGGGGTCTCTCTGTTTACGTCAATAGCTTCGATTTTTTTCGTCAGAGTTATAAATGTGGCGTGATCAATGGCGTTTTAATGATGAATGCCAACTTGAAGTTCATTCATGGACGTTGTTGTTGTTATAAATTTAATAATTTGACAATGTTCAACTTTCAAAGTAGTACACACAGATAGAAAAATAGGGAGAAAAATGCCTATTTTTCTTGTAATTTCGCGACATTGAGTAAAAACCAAAATATTTACTATTTTTATTGGAAAAAAAATCCAGATGTAATAGGTAAAAATTCCTGTTTCTATGTATTTTTTCATGTAACATGGTAATTTTTATGCGAATTTATCAATATTGACAGTTTACTACTCTCTAAATGTAAAATAGTGGAAAATCCACTATCTAAGAGTTAAAACTCGTGCACTGCCGGAATAGCGAAAGGACCTCGCACACAATGTATGGAAAATAATCATTCGGTCAAATTGGATCAAACTTGGGGAAAAGATAGATCTTGAGGTCCTGAACAAAAGTTCTCATGGGCAAAACCCCCCAAAATTTGACCGAATGATTTTTTCCCATACATTGTGTGCGGGGTCCTTTAACTATTTTAAAAATGTTAATATACGCTATTAGAGTACTGAATGTCCACTATTTCGGAGTGCATATTCACTATTTCAGCAGTGCACTTAACTCTTAGTGGATTTTCCACTATTTTACATTTAGAGAGTATAAACAATGGTAATTTTGCCCATCATTTTTCTATTAGTGCATAATAAAAAAGATAAAATTTTATGACTTATCGCTTTATTTTGACTTGCTTTGAATTTTTACAACACTTTTACACCAAACCTTAGTGTTTAAAGAAGAAAGAGAAGTATTTTCAAGTTCATATTTCAACCAACATTTAGCCATGTATAATTCTAAACGTTAAAGGTAATTTTCCAATTATTTCCAATTCCTAACCACTCTTTCAATACCTATCACTCATCAAATCAGCATTAAAAACTCTAAATCTGAGTTAAACAGCGTGTTCCAGTTTCGAAAAACGCCGCCGATCAGTAGCATAAAAAAGAAAAATTTGATCCACGCGCTCAATTTGTCAACCGAAGCAAACCGGGTTAACCGATAACGAAATGTGTCCCGTGCAGCAGTACGTTCGTCCCTGATGTAACATCCAGATGCGCGTAAGACGACTCGAAAAAAAAATGTAATAAGGCGCGGATTTTCATGGAGGTACATATATACATATAACTCACCGCGAGAAGTTCAAACGTGTGTTGTAGTAATCGGTGGTCTTACCTGAAACAAAAATACAATTTGTTATTGAAGGAGATTTAAGATAATCGATGAGGACTTATTAATTATCATTAGATAATGACATTTGTTTGATAATGTAATCAGACCATAAAAAGAGTTAGGATTTGAAATAATTAGTCTGTTGGGAAACATAACAATTTCCTTAAATTTCAGAAAATTGAATTAAGTTTTCTACAATGTAGACTGTTTTTTTAAAGTTAGCCTAGTCAAATTACCTGATAAAAAGTTAATTTTCAAAAGTAACAAAAAACAGTTTGGCAATAAATTATTTTATAAAACTTTTTAAATATCAACATTTGTTTATATAAATATTTTTTTGCCTTTAATCATATTTTCTTCTTTTTTTTTTTTGTTCAAGAAAAGTATAGGAAGAAATTAATTACAAGCTTAGGCACGAACTTTGCGCCAAGATCTGTTAAAACTTTTTTCTGGACTCATGTCAGACGGTGGTAAAGCTTTCGTAAACATTTTAAGCCGTAAACAGTTTGATAACGCTTTCACAAGAGTTTATTACAAAATTCTCGCTCTTTGTTTATACAAACAAAAAGCAAAGACTCCAAATATCTTATGGGTCTGAAGTTTGCATCGTTAGAATGCAACGAAATAATTTTTTACGATTGATTAAAGTTATAAAACAATGGAAATTGTATCTAAATCTTTGTTTTAAAGTTAATTTATACTATAAAACACTAAATCTACACGCAAAATTAATATTATTTAATATAAACATGAAGCAAAATGAATTATTTTTTTATTTCGTTGGACTCCAACGTTGCAAACTTCAGACCCATAATATCTTGTTCCGTTTTACCCACTTTATTTTCGAGTCTATCAATTCCATTTTTCGATAAAAAAGATAAAAGAACGTTATCTCCCATCTCAAAAATACACCGACATCAGTAACTCCCTCTCAAACCCCACGCAAAAGAATCTACCCGTCGTAGTCTCTCGAAGCCTAACGGTTTCCCGACAGATACCAGAAGCACCCTCACGTCGTCGTCGTCGTCATCTATACCCTCGGCGAAAAAATGCCAAGACACGCCGTAATTGCTAACGCCCGCGCGCGGGACTTTACAGTTACGCGCGACAGATGCGCACGCATACGCATTCGAAATTGAAAAGTATATACGCGCGCGGAAGCGGCGGTGACTGCGTTACGTTATCTTTTACGGCCGCGGTGCCGAGCTACTTGCGCAATAAACTGCTGCGGTGTATTTACATTGTTGAGGGAGTGACGCGGTGTATGAGTCGTTGGAGTGCGCGCGCGGAAAGGTGTTGCGAGGTGTAACGAGAGACAGCGGACAGTTTGTGATTTAGAATTGGGATGGCTGGTTGAGAATTTTGTTGCCGAGGTTTGTAGTAAGCGTGTCAAGTGACGTGTGGTTAAGAATTCGTTGGTTTCAACGGAGTTTCTTTTCGCAATTAGTCACTGTAATTCGATAGTTTTCATGTTTTGTTAAGAGAATGCAACGGTAGTTAACTGATATTAGAAAAGGTCTTTGTTACCTTTTTACTTTTTAGTTTTTGTGTTCTTTATGATAAAAATAATATAAAAATGAAATTACAACCTGAATCATGTTTTTCTTTAAATAAATACTGAATATTCTCGAAAACTTGCTGACTTCTCAAACCAATTCATTTGATTCTTCACATCAAAATTACATACGAACTAAATACTTCATATACTACGATGTTTGAAATGTCAAGATAAACTTAAGAGAATCTAACCTAATTAAGCTAGCATAAATAAATGTGTGATTTCAAGGTACCAATATTTTCATAATTCTTATAATTTTCTAAAGTAACATTTAGCTTCAAATATGAAATACCTTTTTAAGCCTTTTTTAGCATTGACCTATTTTCTTAATGATGACACTCTAAAACATGTATATAGAATATTCAAAATTACTATAAGAATCATACACATATTTTCATATTTCATTTTAATTACAAAATGTTAGTTTCACATTTGAATTTTCTACAAAAATGTTGTAATTCCCTACAGTTGTCTTATGAATTATAAAGAAATACCTCTGTCGATCTCTCCAAAAGTGATCTCTCCAAAATTAAAACAAATAATGTTCTATATCTTTCACTCTTATCATTGTCATCATCAAAGCTATGGAAACAAGATCGCTCATTTACATGAAGGGTATACGTCCTAGATACCAGGTGGTCAAATAAAATATGAGTTATAGTTTAGAAAGTTGAATTTCTACTAAAGAAAAAGTATGCCTCTTCCATCGTAATCACAACAACCGATGTTAACTATAAAAAGAATTAAAAAGAAAACTGGCATGATCTATTAACAATGTCAACATGGCAAGTTATGAAAAATGACGCGTACGCCATGAAACCGTCGACTTGCGACACATAACTGAACTCACAATTACGAATTAGATCTACACGATAAGACGATTAAAGTGTGCCTAATGCGCCTTGTTTCAAAAAAGTCAATTTCACGACCTTCCAATTTAGGTTTATCTCGTGTACAACGCACGCGCGCCCATTTAGCAATCGCGGGTTTCTTTTCGTAGGACAATAATGCAACTATTGTGTCTTCGTGTTGAGAGAAAAGAGTGGCACAATAAGACTCTTTTCTCAGTTCTTTTGGCCCTCATTAGATTTCACCATTAAGCCAGTATGACGAAAACAACGATGAATTGTATGATAATATCCTGGTATATTAAAATATTTCACTTCAGACAATTAGTGAAAACGTTATTTTTGAAACTGTTATTCAATATCTATTAAAATGAACCACTTTTTCTTAAATAATATTATAGAGTAAAAATTTAATTACAAAAGTAAAGGTTAATGTGATGTACTTGTGCCTAGATCGGGGCTATAATAACTGAAGAATCTATTATATGTCTATAGAAAACATTGATTGTACTAGTGTAAATGTTCTATAGTTTCAACATTTAATGATTCTTTTTATTTTATGAAACTTAACACATTGATTAAAATTATCCTTTTTAACGTCCCCATATAATAACTCTTTCACAAAGAGTTCTTTTTGGGTCATATCACGGGCTCATTTCGAACGCTCCCTTTCGCATTACGAAATTTTTTATAATGAAGTCAATTACGTTTGAAGTAGGGACTATCGCGAGCTATAAATTAACAATGCATCGCATATTTCACCGTAAAATTTCGAGAATAAAGCACGATCCAAGGTAAAACCACCTTCAGCATTCTCAAGAACAACGGAACTCTTTGCCCCGATAATCTTGATAAATCGCCTCTCTCGCGCGCGTGTCACAGTGGAAAAAGAAAATTTACGATCACTTTCGCATTCAATTCGCGCGGGGGTACAGCACACGCATTAAATAACCCCGGGGAACACGCATAAATTACTAATTGAAGATTATCTGCGCGGCGAACTTCGCGTTGGTACTCTCTTCCCTCTCTCTCGGTGGAGGGAAGAGAAAAGACTATTCGATTATCGAACTTCAAACGCGGACGCCTATCGGCCATCATCTTCTAATTGCGACCGAAGCTACAACCGCCGACGCGGGTACATGAAAGAAAGAGGGGGGGGAGGGCTCATGCTATGGCTTTGTTTATTTGCAAAGAGAGGTGGGTGAGGGGGATGAGATTTATGCGGCTTGTTAGCGGTATCCGGGGGGATAGCGCTGGAATGTCGTGAAAATGGCGAGTAGTTGCGAAGGTAGCTTAAAGATACGTTTACAGTGCTACAAGTTAAGTCGTTCTTGCCGATTTATTTGTCGTCAGTTAACGTTTGTATCAATGGGGAGAGGGGATTGTAAGTCAAGATATGGAAAGATTTATTTATTTTATTATTATGGCTTGAAGTAGATGTCGCTTAAGCTACAATATGATGAATCATGAAGGAAGAACGGTATTTAATTTTACATTAAAATAAAATTTCCAAGAAGTGAAAATAATAAAATTTTAAGAAAATATATCGATCTATGTAATATGTTGCCCTGTACCATTTTCTTCTTAATTTATAAGATAAATTGTTTAGAACCATTTTACTACATTAGTAGTCATTTTTAAATTTTAAATAATAAGAAAATAACTTTGAAGTAAATTAAAGAAGCCTTTTGAATACAGAATAACCTATGTTACGAATATCATGCAGTTGTTATAAATTCTCTATATAATTTAATTTTCCAATAATGATCATTTTTCGAGAAGCTTTGACCAGACTTGTAGTGATATACGATAATAAGAAAGTTTTCAAAAACCTTTCAGCAAAAAATTGTGTGATAAACTTAATCTCATTATAAATTATTTTTTTTATAACTTAAATTTCTTTCGCTACATCACATTGATTATAGCTTCTTGCTTTTGATCGATGTTATAAATTAACTAATTTTAAAAACACATTTTATAGCATTGGTTCATTCATAACTCTTAAGCAATCCGAAGCTTTCCATTCTCAAAGTAATTTTTCATAAAAGAGTGTGCAAATTATTTTTCATATTGAATTTTTTTTAGCAAAATAATTATACAATACACGTTATCTAATTTACCATCACAAATGTTCTTTTCAGGCTGATGAACGCACCGCTGCACCGGATAAATCGGACGTCCCGGTCATTCTCGCCCGATAACTCACCGAAATCGCGCAATTCGTCCGCGCAGCGCCGCGAGGCACATAAAGAACAGAGCGGAAAGAAGAAAGAGACCCGGGACAGGGAGGTACACTGTTGCGAACGGTCAAAGTAAATGGAGCAGCGGCTTCCAAACGAACGTTCCGCGCGGTTTCTCGTAATTATTATATGGCTCTTAGTTTTTTCTCTTTCTCTTTCTCTCTTTTCTTGCTTCTTTCGGTGGATAAAAAAGAATGGAGGAAGACGTAGTATGTTTGCGAGTAAGATGGGAATTTCGAGTGAGAGACTTTGGGAATAAAGAAGGAAAAAGAATGTGGGGGATGTGTCTTCTCTAGGTGCACGGTAAAAAATAATATGATAGAGAAAGCGATTCATAGTTTGTTAAATGAGATTAGCAATAAAGTTTGTAAGTACAAACAAAAAGTTTGCTACCATAACAAACTTTTGTTCTACAAAACAATTTTATGATCAATATAGCAATTCGGCAATCGCTACGATAACTTCGTTAAATTTCTAACTCCTAATTGTTCTGCATAGCAAAATAAATCGCTGTTATAATCAAAATTGTTCGTTGAAAGAACAAGCGTGCGTATACCTATACGATATATTACCTTGCTTTGCGTAGCAATAGAACATCGTTAGAGCAACTATTTTGGTTACTATGTTAATAGCAACCCTTCATATAGTTACATTAACAAAAAAGTATTGCAACGTCAATTCAGCATCATGAGCGTCGAATATGGGTCTAACTTCTTACATAGGTGGAGAATGCCCGGTGATGTTATCGATAAATTTAAAGGTTGATTTTCAAAATTATTTACTCATGTCAGCAATATTGATAGTAATTATATAACATACTCTCTAAATCGTTTTAAGTGCAGAGTCAGGTACTGGTACAAAATAGTGAATATTGACTATTTATTCAGTCAAATAGCCGATCTGCTAGGTTAACATTAAGCTAGCAGATCATTTTCGGGTAACTTTGCGAGTTTTTGCCGTAGCGACTTCGGGGAGTGACCATATTTTGTTGCTAATTTGTTGCTGCAAGATGGTCAGAATGAAAAATTCAAAAACACCTTCAGCGACCCGTTTCCAGAGTACACGTCTTCGCCAATGACTTCAGGGATGAGAAAAAATCGATTATTCGTTAAAACAAATACGGAGTATTTTGTTGCTAATTTGTTTCGCCAAACCCGATTTTGTTGCTCAAGCCGATTCCGAGAAACAAGCGATCTGCTAGGTTAATATTAAGCTAGCAGATCATTTTCGGGTATCTTTGCGAATTTTTGCCGTAGCGACTTCGGAGAGTGACCATATTTTGTTGCTAATTTGTTGCTGCAAGATGGTCAGAACGAAAAATTCAAAAACACCTTCAGCGACCCGTTTCCAGAGTACACGTCTTAGCCAACGACTTCAGGGATGAGAAAAAATCCATTATTCGTTAAAACAAACACGGAGTATTTTGTTGCTAATATCTTGCTAATTTGTTATGCTAAACCCGATTTTGTTGCTCAAGCCGTTTCCAAGAAACAATCGATCTGCTAGGACAATATTAAGCTAGCAGATCATTTTCGGGTATCTTAGCGAGTTTTTACCGTAGCGACTTCGGAGAGTGACCATATTTTGTTGCTAATTTGTTGCTGCAAGATGGTAAGAACAAAAAATTCAAAAACACTTTCAGCGACCCGTTTCCAGAGTACACGTCTTAGCCAACGACTTCAGGAATGAGAAAAAATCCATTATTCGTTAAAACAAACACGGAGTATTTTGTTGCTAATTTGTTGCTAATTTGTTACGTCAAACCCGATTTTGTTGCTCCAGACGTTTCCGAGAAACAAGCGATCTGCTAGGTTAACATTAAGCTAGCAGATCATTATCGGGTATCTTTGCGAATTTTTGCCGTAGCGACTTCGGAGAGTGACCATATTTTGTTGCTAATTTGTTGCTGCAAGATGGTCAGAACGAAAAATTCAAAAACACCTTCAGCGACCCGTTTCCAGAGTACATGTCTTAGCCAATGACTTCAGGGATGAGAAAAAATCCATTATTCGTTAAAACAAACACGGAGTATTTTGTTGCTACTTTGTTGCTAATTTGTTACGCCAAACCCGATTGTGTTGCTCCAGCCGTTCCCGAGAAACAAGCGATCTGCTAGGTTAATATTAAGCTAGCAAACCATGTCTCCCTATATTTGCGAGTTTTTACCTTAGCGACCTCGGAGAGGGGGCATATTTTGTTGCTACTTTGTTGCTGCAAGATGCTCGGAGTGAAAAATTCGGAAACCCCTCAACGACCCATTTTCAGAGTACACACCCTCGCCAATGACTTCAGGCATCGGAAAAATGAATTATTCGTTAAAACAAAAACATAGTATTTTGTTGCCAATTTGTTGCTCATTTTTTACACCAAACACGATTTAGTTGCTCCATCCGTTTCCGAGAAACAATGCTAGGTTAATATTAAGCTAGCAGACCATTTTTCCCTATCTTTGCGAGTTTTTACCTTAGCGACCTCGGAGAGGGGACATATTTTGTTGCTAATTTATTGCTGCACAATGCTCGGAGTGAAAAATTCGGAAACCTTCAGCGACACTTTTCTGGAGTACACGTCCTCACCAATGACTTCAGGGATCAAAAAAATGGATTATTCGTTAAAACAAACATGTAGTATTTGGTTGCTAAATTGTTGAGAATTTGCTACGGTTGCATTTTATTGCACTGATTATAAACGAGAAACAGAGAATCGGCTAGGTTAACCCATTTCGTCCCAAATGTCCAAGATTTTTTTTGAGTTTTCAACGTTCTAACTTTTTATATAAACGGCCCAAGAAAAAACGTAAAAGCACCATGTCGGGTAGTTTGAAGCCTCCTCTTTCGAATGCCGTAGCCAGAATTGGGCTACGACTTCACTAAAAAGGTTATAACAATTTATTGCAAAAAAAAATCAGAAATTTTCAACATTTTTTGTCAGAAATGTGAATTTTCAACACGATAAAGTTGTACCAGATCATCGCATTTGCTATAAATCGTGGAGATCGCTTGTTTCTCGGAAATGGCTGGAGCAACAAAATCGGGTTTGGCGTAACAAATTAGCAACAAATTACCAACAAAATACTCCGTCCTTGTTTTAACGTATAATCGATTTTTTCTCATCCCTGAAGTCATTGGCGAAAACGTGTACTCTGGAAACGGGCCGTTGAGGTTTCCGAATTTTTTACACCGAGCATCTTCCAGCCACAAATTAGCAAAAAAATATGCTCCCTCTCCGAAGTCGCTAACGTAAAAACTCGCAAAGATAGGGAAATATCGTCTGCTAGCTTAATATTAACCTTGGGTCTCGGAAAGGACTGGAGCAACTAAATCGGGTTTAGTGTAAAAAATTAGCAACAAATTGGCAACAAAATACTACGTTTTTGTTTTAATGAATAATCCACTGTTTCCGATCCCTGAAGTCATTGGTAGGGACGTGTACTCTGAAAATGGGTCGCTGAAGGGTTTCCGAATTTTTCACTCCGAGCATCTTGCAGCAACAAATTAGCAACAAAATATGCCCCCTCTCCGAGGTCGCTAAGGTAAAAACTCGCAAAGATAGGGAAACATGGTCTGCTAGCTTAATATAAACCTAGCAGATCGCCTGTTCTCGAAAAGGACTGGAGCAACAAAATCGGGTTTGGCGTAACAAATTAGCAATAAAGTAGCAACAAAATACTCCGTGTTTGTTTTGACGAATAATCGATTTTTTCTCATCCCTGAAGTCATTCGCGAATACGTGTACTCTGGAAACGGGTCGCTGAAGGTGTTTTTGAATTTTTCGTTCTGACCATCATGCAGCAACAAATTAGCAACAAAATATGGTCACTCTCCGAAGTCGCTACGGCAAAAATCGCAAAGATACCCGAAAATGATCTGCTAGCTTAATATTAACCTAGCAGATCGCTTGTTTCTCGGAAACGGCTGGAGCAACAAAATCGGGTTTGGCGTAACAAATTAGCAACAAATTAGCAACAAAATATTTCGTGTTTGTTTTAATGAATAATCGATTTTTTCTCATCCCTGAAGTCATTGGCGAAGACGTGCACTCTGGAAACGGGTCACTGAAGGTGTTTTGGAATTTTTCGTTCTGAACATCTTGCAGCAACAAATTAGCAACAAAATGTGGTCACTCTCCGAAGTCGCTACGGCAAAAACTCGCAGATATCCGAAAATGATGTGCTAGCTTAAGGTGGTTCTATGAGGATTCCGAAGTCAATTGAGTATACTTAAAAAAAAAGTTAAAAAGCTGCTTTTCTTTTATAATTTTAACATCCATAAATTTAAGTCTCGAATAGTAAAGATAATTAAATGTATGTTTTCGTAAAAAATTTTCCTGTTAAAAATAAATAATTTTTTGATGAATGCATACATGACTCATGTCGTTATTCAAAAACATTGATTTGGCAACGTCGCATCACTCTCTCTCTCTCTCTCTCCCTCTCTCTCTCTCTCTCTCTCTCTCTCTCAGCTGTCGAGGTTATTGTACATAAAATTGGGTTTCCCTTGCAATAACTAGTGAATTGATTTTTAAAAAATGCCTTCGCATTCAAGTAATCGGGTAAGACGAACTCGTGGAAAGAAAAAGGGACAGTTTGCAAACAAAAAAGTTGTAGAGGCTAGAGAGAAACTATTGGAAGCAGTACGCCGATCAAAACAATCATTTGAGGTTAGTAAACGTAAACTACAAAAGTTTTTACAAACTTATGAGTTGTGATTTAATTTATACTGAAATTGCAATAGTATTAAAGTTGCATTTATACCTGAATTTAATAATCTTATTTAATAATTATTTTTCTGATTCCATAGAAACAAAATTCATCAGTGAGATCGCATAATGATTTCACAGAAAAACGTAGAATAGTGGACTTGATAACTTTAGGAAATCAGCTATGGTGTAGATTCTGTAACATTCCCTTATCTCTGAGAGACATTACACATGAGTTGAAATATGGATTAGCCAGTATTCTTACTGTCAAGTGTACAGAATGTAACATTCTGAATAAAGTATCCACCAATGAAGATGAGACAAATACATCTTATAAATTTCCTATCAATCTAAAAGCAGCTTATGGTATTCCTTTTAAAATTCAGATTGCTGTTCATATTAAGCAATAGCAGTTAATGTAAATATCATTTTATATTTTTTAGGAATGATCGACAGTGGATTAGGTGAGACTCATCTAAATAATTTTTTATCAGCCATAGATATACCAACAATGAGCCCTCAAATTTAAAAAAAAAATGAGAGAATAGTTGGTCATGCAATTGAAGATGTTGCAAAGGAGTCATGTATTGAAAGTATCCGCTTGGAAAAAAAGAAAACTGCTAATGCATTATCATTGAGAGATGATGAGTAAGTTTATGTGAATAGCACAATGACACAAAAAGATTCTAATAGAAAAATGTATATTAGGTTAATTGTGACTCAACTAATTTATTAGTTCAGAAATTATTTTATTCACAATTTTGATATTTTAAATCTGCATTTGTAAAAACTTTCTTGTTTATAAGTTTATAAATGATTGAAGTAGTAATAGATTAATGTAAAATGTTTTATCGATGAGATACTTCAGGAGTTGTTTACATTCATGATTTTAGTTATTATAGTATACGTAGTATATTATAGTATACTAATGATGGGTACACCATCGAATAAAAGAATTTATATTTTACATCATTGTGACTCAATAAATTTATTAGTTGACAAATTACTTTATTCGCTATTTTGATATTTTTAATTTACATGTGTGAAATTTTTGTTCTTTATAAATTAATAAATAATAGACTAATGTGAATTGTTCCATTGATGAGATACTTAAGGAATTCTTTATACGTATGATTTTAGTTATTATGGTATTTGTAGTGCAATGGGTACATCATCGAATAAAAAAATTCATATTCACACATCATTACTAAAATTGTTTACAATCTTATAATATTCAATACAGAGTTTATACATAAATGTAAATAACAAAATATCAAAATTAGTGTATATTTTATTACAATTGAAAGTTTGACAGATGTACATGTCAAGAAAATAATTGATTTCATACGCAAAATTACAATCACTGTAACATAAGATTACTTTTGCCATCTATTTTGACAATGAAGATAATAAGATTTTTTATTTTGATATTTTAAATTGATGAATTATGTTAAATTGATTTTGTAACATAATTTGACATAGTTATGTTTATCGAGTGAATCATGTGTATTTAAGGTAAAAGGACTTTATTAATTTTATACTGTATGTGTTACTTATTGCAATATATTTGTGTACTTTAATGTTCGATGCATAATCATACATTGGTAAAATAGTAAATTAAATTTGAATAGAATATTTACTTCCTAATCTATTATTATTCTTACGTGAAAGAAATTATATATTAAAAACTAAGAATAAAGTACTCTATTATTTGGCATGGTGTGGTTTGTGCACATAAGAATTATGCACATATTTATTGTGCACACTTTAGCATTGGAGTATACACATAGATATAGATATACACCAATACTAAAGTGTGCACAATAAATATGTGCATAATTCTTATGTGCACAAACCACACCATGCCTATTATTTTACGTTAGTTTAAAGTTTTAATTTAAGTTAATCTAATTTAAGTTAATTTAAATAAAAATGATTTCAATAATCAGAACTATTCTATTATGCCAACATAAATAATACCTACCACCTATATTCTCCACGTACAGAACATCCCTTATACCTTAAAAATCCACTTCGAAATAAAATGAGCTAAAAAGTGAGCTAATTGTCGTTCAAATTCGAATGATAATAATAATCCTAAGAATATACTTAAACAATAAATACATTTACATTATTATAATTAATCATGTTTTCACCTTTTTAATTTCATCACTTAAAATTTTATTTTTATTTTTTGTAAATTTAGAATGAATGTTGATAATATTAATAGTGATAATGAATCGAGTGAAATATGTCAATTGAAAGTTTCTTTTGATGCTGGTTGGCAAAAACGAGGAACTGGCCGTTCATATAATAGTTTATCTGGTAACTGAATGATTTAATTTTTTTTATCCCTTAAGAAAAGAGACATATAAACAAATTATTTAATTTTTCAGGCCACGCTACACTCATACGACATTATTCATCAAAAATTTTGTCATATACTGTACGATGTGTACAATGTCGTAAGTGCAGCTTAGGCCACAGTAAAGATGATCATGATTGCAGGCAAAATCATAAAGGTACGGCAAAAGCTATGGAGCCTGAGATGGCAATGGAATTGATTAATAACAACATTTTACTGAAAAACGAGAAAGTAGCTGTTAGAACATTAATTGGAGATGACGATTCATGTACCATAGCTGCAATACGTAGATCATCTTCGAGTGAAATTGAAAAGTGGTCAGATTTTAACCATAGCTTGAAATCTATGACATCTGCCTTACATAATTTAAAAGTACCTAGAAAACTGATTGAATATTTTTCCCATTTTTTCTCTATTTCTGTAAAGCAAAATAAGGGCGATGCACCTAAAGTCCAGCTGGCCTTAAATAGTGTAGTTCCTCACGCTTTTGGAGATCATTCGTTATGTGGAGAGTGGTGTTCTGGAAAAATTTCGAATCAGTTATATGTACACAAAAATCTTCCGAACGGAAAACCCTTGAAAGATTTAGAATTGCGACAGTCTTTGACAGCAATATTTAGTCGATTTGCTGGTAATGCAGAAAAAATTGCAAATTGTGGTTCGACGCAAGGCAACGAGTCTGCAAATAGTGTTATATCTACAAAAAATCCGAAAGCAAGGCATTACAGTGGTTCAGAATCATTGAGTTATCGGGTAGCTGCATCAGTGTGTCAGATAAATAATGGTTGCAAGTATTCCAAAAAAGTTTATTCGAAACTTAAAATATCAACTGGTTATGAAATAAATAGATATAGATATAATAAAGATTTAAAAAGAGAAAAAAGAATAATTTCGAATAAAACTATACAGAAAAAAAAACGGAGACTGCAATTAAAAAAATTACGTTCATCTAAATCTGCAGCTGCTTCTCGAAAAGAAGGTTTAACGTATGAATCCGGCGTTTCATTTGACGACGTTTCTGCGTTACTACCGAATTATAGTTCTGTAAGTAATAATTACACTTCTGAGGACATGAATAAATGCAAAATAGTTATTTTCGATTTAGAAACTACAGGTCTATCAAGAAACGATCAAATATGTCAGGTATATTTTTAATTCAAATATTACTTAATTTACTTTACTTAAATAGTATTTTGATGTAAGAATATTTTATATATAGATTGCAGCATGCACTGATGATACGTCCTTCAGCATATACATTATTCCATCTAAACGAATATCGAAAGGAGCATCGACAGTAACAGGACTACAACTAATAGATGGCGATTTATACCTTTACGATGAAAAAGTTGAATCATTCCCCGCTAGAGATGCTTTTCTAAAATTTTTGTCCTATTTAAAAAGTTTCGAATGCCCGATTATCTTGCTTGCACACAATGGATCAAAGTGATATAATTTTATAGTAATTTTGACTCTGATCTTTTATATGTTAATACTTTTGTTACGTAGGTTTGATGTACCTAGAATAGTTACTCTTGCTCGTAACTGAAACCTCATGATTGAATTCACATTTCTTGTGAGAGGATTTTCCGACTCTTTGATTATTATGAAGCACTTATTAAAACAAAGAAATCAAGAAAAAAAAACGATTTTCTATTGGAGCGTTGGCTAATGATTTTCTTCCCAACGAAAACACTACTTTACATAATGCCATAAATGATGTACAGATATTAAACAAGCTCTTAAAAAAAATAAATGTAACGAATGAAATTATTAAGTCGCATACTGAAGACGTAAATACTATGTTAAACAAAGAAAAAAAAAGTATAGAATTACAAACAAAATTTACTTTGCAAGAATATGCGACAAGTATTTCTAAAAGTATGTTAAATAAAATGGCTAAAGCTAGCATCAGCAAACAAATTTTGCAAGACACTTACCTAGCAAGTGGTTTAGATGGATTAAGAGTATTGTTTGGAGAAAGCGTGAATGGCAAACCTAGAATTACATCAACTAACAAATCAATGCAGCAAATTTATAAATTATTTCGGGAAAGTAAATTAATAATGTTAATAAATGTATTTATGTATAATACTATCGTTCTATTTATAATATTTTATATTTATAAATAAAAAGTGTTATTGTATAGATTACAATGGTTTTATTGTTCGAGATATTTTATGATATCAATAAAATCTAAAATTATAATTAAGTAAATTCTATTTTTACTATCGTTGTATTTGTGTTTTATATTTATAAATAGAAAGTATTTATTGTATAGATTACCATGGTTTTATTAATATATTTTGATATCAATAAAATTGTCTAAAGTTATATTAAATAAATTCTTCTTTTTTTTTTTAATATTTATATTTACAACAATTTTCTTTTAATATTTCATTTTATGCTATTACATTTAAATTTCTGTACGGATAAAACATTTAAAATAGAAACTTGACGTATCCTGACATACCATTACGTCAGAGCGGTCAGACTAACGAACTTCTCGCAAGGCAACGTTGCCAGCTTTGCGAAACGTGTTATGGAGACTATGAGAATGCAAATATTTGTACTTTCAACAATAAATATCTCAGAAGATCATGTGGCATGACATATTTTATTTCTATGTATCATAAAGCTTGAAATCTGTACTTACTGTATCTCTTTTCCTGATTTCCTGTGCAGTGATTTTCGATAAAAACAAAGAAGGTATTTACGTAAATCAGGATGCCTTTATGCATACTCGTATGTTAAAGATACCATTTTCAGGAATTTTTTTCTCAAAAATGAATGTGGTAACGGGGGTTGAAAAAAATATTAAAAAATTTGTTTTGATCTCGTGAATAACACGTATTTTTTTGTTAATTGTGTGCAGTGTTCACGATATTAATAGAACCACCTTAATATTAACCTAGCAGATCGCTTGCTTCTCGGAAACGGCTGGAGCAATAAAATCAGGTTTGGCGTAACAAATTAGCAACAAATTAGCAACAAATTATGGTACTGGTTATAAGCCCTGGTCATAAAAGTGATCTGCTATCTTAATAGACGTTCATTTGTAGGGACTTTATTATGTACAAAGTACTTTGATAGTCATTTATATATGCATATGATGTCATGTGTGGGTCAGATAAATGGTTTTGTATTCGTATTAACTCTTTGTACGTATTGAACACATTGAATATATATATATATATATATATATATATATATATATACTATTAGTGACGAAAATTTTTATATTGTTACGGAAAATGTTTTTTATTTATTTATTTATTTAATAATTTGACGGGCAAATTGCCCTTTACAAGAATATAAACAACAAATAGAGTCTTTTAGTAATATTACAACATGTGATATAGTACATATAGTGATGCAGTAGAAACAGTGAATTAATATTGTGTCGAAATACCTCTAAGAGTATTTTTAAATGCCGCAATAGAGGTTGAATATAAAGCTATTCGGGGGAGAGCATTCCACGATTGTCTTAACCTATTAACAGTAGAATAAAACCCTATGTTGGAGTTTAGCGTACTTTCCTGTAGAACTCTAAAATTGCGTAGAGTGTAAGTGACTTGTCTCTCTTGGAAGAGAGACGTAACGATTTCAGAGTTCAAATAATTTTTTTTTTAATTTTGTATACTAATAAATAATCATTATAGTAATGGAGTGATTTAATCGTTTGTATATTACACCTTTCCGCAATTTCAGAATATTCATGGTCCAGACGACACATCGGTGTATTCATTTTGAACGCAATATACCGCAATAATTTATGTTGCACAGATTCAAGCTCCTTAAATGAGACATCTGTATAAAGGGACCATATTTGTGCGCAATAAATTAAATTAGGTAAAACAAGTGTTTTATAAAGATACAAAATAGAATTTACATCAGTGAATTCTGATGTGATGCGTTTTATAAATCCCAGTGTTTTCAGCGACTTTGAAATAATATATTGAACGTGCCCTGCAAAAGATAGCGTAGAGTCGAAAAAAACTCCCAGATCTTTAACTACGTGTGCGCGATCTAAAATGACGCCATCTACATTATACATATATTTAGATACCATTTTGCAACGACTGTACGAGATAATATTACATTTCTTAGTATTTAGCGATAAGCCATTTTGTTTAGACCAATTTACTAAAGCGCTCAAGTCATACTGTAATTTCATTGCATCTTCGGGAGATTCTATTACTTTATAAATTGTTATGTCGTCTGCATATAATAGTATGTTAGAGTGGGTAATAAGAGGTATTAAGTCATTAATAAAAATGCAAAACAATAGTGGGCCGAGATGCGAACCTTGAGGGACTCCAGATGAGACTGAGATGTTTTAATAATATTACATTAATTTTTAATAAATTCATTAATAAAAATTTTTAATCGTATTTCTAAATTTTTGTAGTTATAAAAAAGTATATTAAGTCATGCAAAATTTACAAATTTACTTGTTATACATAATTCTAGTTACTTTTTTTAACATATGCATGAAAAAGGCCTTTTTCCTGCATAGAAAGGTGAATGGAAAATCGAGTATTTCTTCTTTCTTTTATTCTCTATGCAAGTAAAAAAATCATTCTCATTATAACCTAATAATTCATAGATGTCATATGCATTGCAGTGAGAAAATTGATTGGAATAGCAATTTGAGTTTGCTACTACAATGATTTAAGAGATTGCTGTAGCAAAATGGATTTTTAACGTTGCAAACTTATTTGATTATACAAGGTGTCCCATTTTAATCGCTCCAGGCAAATATCTTGAAAAGTGAGGGTGATGGAAAAAAATTTTAAATACAAAAGTTGTACGGTTCAAAGGGGGTCAGCTAATGGTACCAACGACCTTGACCTTGAACTCAATTTTCAAGGTTATTTCAAGGTCAAAGTGATTTTTTTAAATGGAAACTCCTACATTCGACCCCGGAATAGAATGAGCAGAAAATTTTACTTTCAGAAAGGTCTGATATGTTGGGGTTTCGAAGTCGTTTTAAGATCAACCAGCCAATTGAATGAGGGCGACCTAGGAATACCTCTAGAAAGGACAAAATTAACCTTGACGTTCAAGGTCATTTTAAGGTCAAGTCGATTTTATAAAATGGAACCCCTTATTTTTGACCCCGGAAATGGAAAGAGCGGAAGATTTTACGTCCGAATATGACCTTGACCTCGACCTTAACCTTGATCTTGAAGGTTATTTTAAGGTCAAGTCGATTTTATAAAATGGAACCCCGGAAAT
The DNA here is from genome assembly GCA_036365515.1 of Torymus aiolomorphi. Classification (NCBI taxonomy): domain Eukaryota; kingdom Metazoa; phylum Arthropoda; class Insecta; order Hymenoptera; family Torymidae; genus Torymus; species Torymus aiolomorphi. The sequence continues at coordinate 21,646,367 of CM070873.1, read as the reverse complement.
GGAAAGAGTGGAAGATTTTACGTCCGAATATGACCTTGACCTTAACCTTGATCTTGAAGGTTATTTTAAGGTCAAATTGATTTTTTTAAAAACCCCTTATTTTTGACCTCGGAAATGGAAAGAGAAGAAAATTTTACGTTCAGATATGTACCGTCATATGGTCTCAAAATTGGTCCCCTGGGTTCAATTAAGGGTAATAATACATTGCAACCCCGTAATAAGGGCGCCTAAGCCCGTAAGGAGAAGAATTTTTTCCATAAACGGTATACCCCCTCCATGCACTTTTCCCTCGGGTATCTAGCGCCTTCTGTCTCTCTCTCTCTCTTTCTTCGGCGCGTGACCTCTCAATAAGCGCTCTGACGATCGTCAGTTTGTTGACAACATTGAAGGGCACGTAATAAACGTTTTGAGAGTGATTATCGTTCGCTGTATAGGAAATTGTGCTGTGCATAAAAATTTATACTTTTAAGAATACTTAAGTGTACGTGTGTTGATGAAAATGAAATTTTTCTATTAAAAAGTCTCTTCTAAATTCTGTTTTGCTTGGCGCGCTTATTGAGAGGACAGGTTGTGAAGTCTAACTCGAGCTGGTAGTTTGAGTCGGAGTGGAGATACCCTGTTCTTAGAATTGAGCGAGAATCTAGGAAAATGCGCTTATTGCGAGAGCGCTTATTCCGGGGTTGCACTGTATCAAATCGTGCCAACCTCCATGCGGTACACATTAAGTAATGCTAATGTCGAGGGTAGTCTTTCTAATTTTCGATTCATTTGGGGGAGAAAAAATACTTTTACATTCCTAAGTAACTCATAAATAAGAGTAAACATCTAAACATAAAATGATCCACTCTATTGATTTCTGAAATTAAAAACAGTGGAATCCACTTTAAAAAAAATTAATTTGGCACCAATTGACCCCAAGCACGATTTGACATTATAACCCTTAATTGGCCTCAGGGGACCAATTTTGACACCATATGACGGTACATATCTGAATTTTCTTCTCTTTCCATTTCCGAGGTCAAAAATAAGGGTTTTTAAAAAAATCAACTTGACCTTAAAATAACCTTCAAGATCAAGGTTAAGGTCAAGGTCAATGTCATATTCGAACGTAAAATCTTGCGCTCTTTCCATTTCCGGGGTCAAAAATAAGGGGTTCTATTTTATAAAATCGACTTGACCTTAAAATGACCTTGAACGTCAAGGTTAATTTTGTCCTTCCTAGAGGTATTCCCAGGTCGCCCGCATTCAATTGGCTGGTTGACCTTAAAATGACTTTGAAACCCCAATATATAAGACCTTTCTGAACGTAAAATTTTCTGCTCTTTCCATTTCCGGGGTCGAATGTAGGGGTTCCCATTTAAAAAAATCACTTTGACCTTGAAATAACCTTGAACATTGAGTTTAAGATCAAGCTCGTTGGTACCATTAGCTGACCCCCTTTGAACCCTACAACTTTTGTATTTAAAGTTTTTTCCATCACCCTTACTTTTCAAGATATTTGCATGGGGCGATTAAAATGGGTCACCTTGTATGGACAGAAAAGTTTATGTCGTTGAAACAGCAATCCGAATTCGTTGTATTTTCTTGGCAATAAAAATTGCTAGCGATCCACCATAGCGATCTTTTTTTAACCGTGTGATGATTAAAAATTCGAACAGTTTCTTAATTAACATATATTGTGCTTTTGCGATACTGAATATATATAAAAGGAAAGAGAGTTGAGATCACGTAAAGCTCTTTCACGTTTTAATTAAAAGGTGGAGATTCATTAGCTCTGACTCTTCCAAAAAAATGAAAGAAAAACACAAATTTTAAAAATTAAAATTTTTTTTTTAAAGCCTCGTCCTAAACGAAAAGACTAAGCTTTATTTGGTTAAACCCGTTTTATACATTAGCTAAACAAAAATTTTCAACAATTGGCATAAACGTCCTAAGTATTTTCTCTGCACTTTTTGTTTCATAATTTTTTTTATGAAGCGCTGATAATAATTTTCAAATCTTTAACTCATTATCCCAAATGAATTTCAAAATTTTGACACAAGTTGAATTCCGACAAACGAGAGGAATCTCACCGGATCTCCTGTACACTTCTCGCAACGACTCTCACGCGAAACAAAGTGTACTTAATAAAATAACCGCGCGGGGTTCGCATCTTTCTTTTTCGCTCCCGACCCTCTTCCCAAGTTCCCGATTCGTGAATTTCGATGCCATTGTTCTCGACGATGGCGAAAAACGGTAATCAAGGGACACACACATACACACACACACACTCACACATTGCAGAACGAAATCAGGCTGATTCGCACCGTCGTTATTATATCCGTCGTTTGGCGGGAAGCTGTTTGTTGGCTGCGGCTATTCGACTGATACGATCTCTCGTGCCACTTGATGCAATAGAGTTCCTGGATTTTTCGGATGATATTGAGGCTTTGTTTTGGAAAAAAAACTATTTAAAATTATCTTGATAAAATAGAACAAAGCGTTAGAGATAATGACTTTGAATCACGAAGATGTAGATCGTTTTCTGATGCTATTGTCGTTGAAATTTTAATTACAGATGTCGTAGATTAATTGTACTCAACCACCATGCATAGATAAAACAAGTTCTACGTATGCATTGTCAAATTTAGGTTATTGTTGTAGGAAGTAGTCAATGCTTCGTCATGTAGTTGGTAATGTACATCGAGGGACTTCCTCTTTAATGTAATTAATATGTATGAGTTGGAATCATGTTGTGCTTAGATTACGTCAAACTGAATTAATGATGTCAATTTCTGTGTTGATAGATTTGAAATTATAAATATTTGAAATTGTTCTATTAAATATTTGAGGACGATCTTTAGAGGAAAAAAATTGAAAAGATCGTAGGTCTTTATGGCAACGTTTCGTTGGCTTAGTACGCCAACCTCATCAGGCCTTTATTCAAACACAGAAATAAATTAACATATAAAACTTTTTTTAAAGACAACTAAACAACAAAGTATAAATACAAAAATCAAAATTACCGAAATTATAAACGTATATATCATACGTAGATCAGATGTTATTCTCGACTGAAAACAATAACACGTACACTGTATTTATATGCGCTGGACGATGTTTACATAAAGAGTTGTACAGCATCAAGTTCGTTATGGGTCTGAAGTTTGCATCGTTGGAATGCAACGAAATAATTTTTTACGATTGATTAAAGTTATTAAACAATGGAAATTTTATCTAAACCTTCGTTTTAAAGTTAATTTATACTATAAAATACTAAATCTACACGCAAAATTAATATTATTTAATATAAACGTGAAGCAAAATGAATTATTTTTTTTATTTCGTTGGACTCCAACGTTGCAAACTTCAGACCCATAGTTCGTTAATAATAGGAAAATACATTGTACTTAGTCTTTGGATATCTTCCTTTTTAGTAATACTATTTTGATTGCTTTTTATATAGATCATTTCGGAAATCAGTCTTTCTTTGTAATTTCTTTCAAAAACTAAGATAGATGTATTTTCCCAATCAAACTCATGTTTGTTTTCCAATCGATGTGTAATGACAACAGACTATTTTTGTTTGTTTTATGCTCATTAATGCGTATGTGTAACGATCTTTTAGTTTCTCCTATGTATGTAGCAGCTAGTAGAGCAATTTAGGCAATCAAATTTATACACCACATTAGTACGATCTCATTTTTTTGTTATATCTTTGCCTAACCGAATGATCGAAGACAAAATTTTATTCAATAATGGGATTGTACAAATGTTATAAGATTTTAAAATATTAGATAGGCTATTAAAATCTTTATTAAACGGTAAAGACAATTTCGGTAATTTTTCATGTATGTAGCACCAACGTAATACGCACCAAAATTACTATGAAAAATTACCAAAATTGTCTTTACCGTTTAATAAAGATTTTAATAGCCTATCTAATATTTTAAAATCTTATAACATTTGTACAATCCCATTATTGAATAAAATTTTGTCTTCGATCATTCGGTTAGGCAAAGATATAACAAAAAAATGAGATCGTACTAATGTGGTGTATAAATTTGATTGCCTAAATTGCTTTGCTACATACATAGGAGAAACTAAAAGATCGTTACACACACACACATTAATGGGCATAAAACAAAAAAAAAATAAAGAGTCTGTTGTCAGTTCACATCGATTGGAAAACAAACATGAGTTCGATTGGGAAAATACATCTGTCTTATTTTTTGAAAGCAATTACAAAAAAAGACTACGTACAATGTATTTTCCTATTATTAACGAACTTGATGCTGTATAACTCTTTATGTAAACATCGTCCAGCGCATATAAATACAGTGTACGTGTTATTGTTTTCAGTCGAGAATAACATCTGATCGACGTATGATATATACGTTTATAATTTCGGTAATTTTGATTTTTGTATTTATACTTTGTTGTTTAGTTGTCTTTAAAAAAAGTTTTATATGTTAATTTATTTCTGTGTTTGAATAAAGGCCTGATGAGGTTGGCGCATTAAGCCAACGAAACGTTGCCATAAAGACCTATGATCTTTTCAATTTTTTGCCTCCAAAGATCGTCCTCAAATTTTAATATAAAAATGGATGGCGTCATACCTTCAACATTGAAATTGTTATGTTATGAGTATAAATATGACATCTTTCAGTGCATTTACATAGAGTTTTAAAGTAAAATCTATAGGTTAAAATTTCTTTATTTTTATGAATTCTATGAATTATTTTAGAAGCAAAGTTTTTGGTATATTTATAATAACTTAGAGGTTCTACTCCAAAAGACAGTTACAAGAAGGTTAAATATTTGTGCGGCCTGAGGCCTCAATTTCCAACCAAGTAAAAAGGTGTCTATTTTCGAATTAGCTTTCTAAACGCATAACTGTTAAGAATCTTTTTCTTCCATATACTTCCTCAAAAGACACATACATCATCAGCAACTTCTCCCACGCGACGTAGACAAAAACAAACTTCCTAGTTCCACGCAGTCGACAATCGGATAAAACGTGTTTCGTTTCCTTCAAACCTCGTAACACATCACCCATATACCCGACAACTTCCCGCCGACCAAGTCGCTCTTCCACTTTCTCTTCCCCTCGCGCATATGTCTCTCTCTTTCTCTCTCTCCCGTCGTCGCTGATAAATACACTCTTCCTGCGCGAGCGCGAGAATTAATGCGCATGCGGCATGCGAGAGACGAGGGAGCCAGTACGAGCGCGGGAAAGGAGGACGCGAAGGAAAGCGAAAACGCAAAGAGGAGGAAAATAAAAAGGAGGAGGTAGGGAAATAAAAGAGGAGCAGACTAGGGGGAGAGAGAAGTCAATTACCAGCCGCTGAATCTCTAACTGAGCGGTGAACGGTGAGCAGTGAGTGTGCAGGAGATTTTCTGCCCGACTGCCCGTTAATTAAGGATGGGCAGGGAGATTGACAATATTGTTTTCTTAGGCGCGGAAGCTGACAACGATGTCGACGTGTCATGGCGAAGGAATGGGATTGTATTGGTCGAATATGGAGATTTGGTTGTGAGATCACAAATAATGTCGGGATTCGTTGCAATTATTAGGGCAGCGATTTAATGATATGGTTATAATATTGTGTAAAGAAAGTGCATAAGTAGATTTTATGACAAGTAAGTCCTTCATTCGAAAATATCGAAAACTTCTAAGACTATATACGTATTTTCCCAGTACTGTAAAATTTGTTGAAAATGTCATGTTATAGTCAATGCAGCTGTATGCATGCACTATTTTTCTAAAATATCTGAAAATTTCAGTGGTAACATTAGATTGTAAATGTTAGTTAATCAAGTTTGCTTCACCACAGTTGGATAAAAATAGATATGTTAATAACACCAATTTCATTCTTGTATCAAAATATTGAGTTACACAAATGAAATTTGAAACAATAGGAACTTTTAGAGTAGTTTAATGATTAATAAATGATTAGCAAGTGATCAGATGGTGAAATAAAAATTCTGCTAATATTAACAAGAGGGTTATTAGAATAATTTCTGTTCTGTGTTTCCTGCTTGCATTGTAATAAGCTATTCGTTGCGATCAGATGCTGTCAATAACATGATCAAATCGTCACTAAGACAACTTAATACGAGAATTTCAAGGTTCTACAGTCGTATTGCAAATCTATCAAACAAGGAAATGACATTGTATTGTCATTTTATTCCAAGCAATAAATTAGACAGCTTTTCCACATTGTCATCACGCCTATTGCATCCTTTTTCCAAAGATTTCCAGATTTAAATGTAACAAGCACACTCGATTCCTTACAAAATACTTAAATTACAAAGAAGGGCAAAAAAAATTATAATGGACTTCTCAAATCGAATGAAATTGCCCTCTGCGACCAGTTATCAAGTCTCTATCTCTATTCCTCTGCTCCCTGTGAACGACTTTCCCTCTGTCCGTCAGACTCGGAACAAACCCAAGCAACGAATCCCACGTACACGTCCATCAATTTGCAATCCAAACACTTTCCATCCGCGAGCGAGCGAGCGAGTGCGCAGTGTGCGACGCCGCCACTGCAATGGTCATAAATAAGACTCGCGCGGCGGTGGTGCAGCTGCAGGAAATGGCGAAGAGCCTAGCCTCCTTTGCCTTTGTTTCGATCCTTATTTAGCCATCTGGGCATTTTTCTTCCTCTGTCTTTCGCTCTCTCCCTCTCTCTTTCTCTTTCTCGTTCGTGTTCTTCACTTAGCGAGCCCCTAGAACGCGCCTTTTTTCTCGAGTGTCTACTACCGCGGCGGCTGCTACTTCACTTCTCTGGTGCGCGCGCGCGCAGCGGTAATCGCTCACTCGCCAGGGCTGAGCGATAAATGCATACGATGGTAGAAAAGTGAGCGCGAGTAGGGTGTAAGGGTCCGCGTACACTGAGTCTGTCTGGCGGAGGTAAAGTGAAAGTCGACGCGTGGAATAATGAAATGAGTCATCTTTATTGATTAGTGCTGTAATTATTTACTGTAAGTAAATTTAACGCCTGACTGGATATCTCGGAGCGTATCAGTGATTGTATTGTTTTGGTTTTATTGACATATCATGTGGTGAAGTCTTATTATCGGCTGGTACGATTTATTTGGAGCTTTCTGATAAGTTTATCGAGCAATATAAAAGGTAGTTTGTTTTTTATATTTTGTTTGAAATTTCTGTTTAAAATTATAAAGTTAGTGGTTCACTTAACAACTATAGGAGGCCAATAGATGAAGCACCTTGTCTAGGTATTGAAACAAATCTTTTACTCAACTTTTTGCTTTTAATACTTCCTTCTTTACATTATCAAATACAAAACTTTTTATCTTCAAGTATATAAGATAATAAAAACAAATATTTTTACCATACTGTTTCAGTAACGTTAGAAAGTAATGGGTTTAAAGTTTGTAACGTTGGAGTCCAACTAAATAAAAAAAAAAAATTCATTTAGCTTCACGTTTATATTAAATAATATTAATATTGCGTGTAGATTTAGTGGTTTATAGTATAAATTAACTTTAAAACAAAGGTTTAGATAAAATTTCCATTGTTTAATAACTTTAATCAATCGTAAAAAATTATTTCGTTGCATTCTAACGATGCAAACTTCAGACCCATAGAAAGTAACTAATGCTGGACACGTGCGAGGATATAAAAATAAAAGGACCCCGCACACAATGTATGGAAAATAATCATTCGGTCAAATTGGATCAAACTTGGGGAAAAGGTAGATCTTGAGGTCCTGAACAAAAGTTCTCATGGGCAAAACCCCCCAAAATTTGACCGAATGATTTTTTCCCATACATTGTGTGCGGGGTTCTTTGAATATATTTTACAAATCAAATCTAAACTTTCAACCACCTACACTCTGAGGGTCCGAAACTTCCAACGAACTTTTCTAAAACGCTCTAGTTAGCTTTCCACTACAGACGAACCCTAAAGCACTACCGACTCTATCTCCCTCTCCCTCTCGCTCACTCTTTCTGCCCCTCAATACCTTTTGCTCTGCAATTACAAATTACACGGTATTCAGCGAGTCGCGCGCCGGGCTAATGTGTAACCAATGCTCTCCCGACCAGAGAATAAAGAGCGGAGACGTTTCTATTATCCCGAGGAGAGGGAGAGGGGAGGGGGAGAGAGAGAAACTGCAGACTCCGTCCAAATATTTGACCGATGGATATCCTGCCGTTTCATCCGCGGATGTTTGAGTTACGTGTCGTGCGCACTCCGCGAAATTAGCGCGGCGTGATGGTTATTTCTTCCTCTTTTTTTTTAGGTACAAGAGGTTCGTTACAAAAATAGTCTTCGACGGTTGATTGGATTATCTTCGGAGGAAGAATTTATTATTTTTCATTATTAGGTTATCGAGATGGATTAGGCTGATGGTATTTGAACCGTAAATGAACTCGATCTGCAGAAATTGATTTTCGGATAATTTTATTTTTGTACATTTTTTTATTTGATGTTCCACTTTTTAAAATTAGGATAAAAGAAAATAAGGAATTTAAGCAAGAAAGTAATTGATTGCTAATTTTCAAATACGAAGAATACTTTGACTACAAATATGTACAATTAGTCTAGGAGCTGGGTACCGTCCCGTATGCAATAATATGTCCCCGGGTAAAAACAGGTGTTTCTTATAGATTTTGACCCGTAGAATCCGAATATCGAGGTTAAAATTCGAAAGAAGTGGTAGAAATTGTTTAAAACGCATTTGTTTAAACAAATAAGAAACTGTTACTATTTTTTGTCGGGATAATTTTTTTATAAAAATTTAGGCTATTTTAAGACGAAATGCCCCTTAGCATTTTTTTCATAAAATCGATATTTCAAAAGTTATGAATTTTTGAAGTTTGATTTTTACGTTTTTTTTGCAACTTTGATTAACAATAACTTTGGAAAAAATCAACTTTTTTTGAAAATGAAAGTTTCCTCTTATTCTTTGAGATGAAAACTATCATATTCATTTGTATTATTTCAAGTCTTACGTTGTTAACTGTTTATTTCGTTATTTAACAAATACTGCTTTTTCGATATTTCCAAGCACTATTTCAATACACGGTTGGAGTAACGCGCGCATCCAGGGCTTTTCAAAATCATTATATTTGAAAGTTAAACCAATACCTAACTATTGGTGCGATTGCAAACCAATTTTAATGTCTAATAAATAAACAACTTATTGTTTAAACAAAGAAAAAAAACAATTATTAACATTTGACTTTTTCATACATAATATATTATATTTCGTTTACTCAAAAATATAAAATTAAGGTAATGTCAAGAAATAATGAAAACAAATTAGACAAGAACAAATATTTAATTTAAATATAAATACATGTATAAAAATGAATAACTAAGTAAAATATAATATTATTTGTATTTATTTTTACACGTTTCATTTTTTTGACAGAAACAGAAGTAACACAACAACATGAGGTTTTAATGCATGCTTTATAATGACAGCTCGGAAAAAAGTTTTAATTTTATTACCCCCTATGGATGATTTTGTGCCGAACTGCCAATGTAAAGCATGCATCAAAAACTCATGTTGTTGTGTTCGAGCAGCGATTGCATGTTGTTCATTCTATTTCTGTCAGAAAAATGAAACGTGTAAGAATAAATATAAATAATATTATATTTTACTTAGTTATTCATTTTTATACATGTATTTATATTTAAATTAAATATTTGTTCTTGTATAATTTGTTTTCATTATTTCTTGACATTACCTTAATTTTATATTTTTGAGTAAACGAAATGTAATATATTATGTATGAAAAAGTCAAATGTTGATAATTGTTTTTTCTTTGTTTAAACAATAAGTTGTTTATTTATTAGACATTAAAATTTGTTTGCAATCGCACCAATAGTTAGGTATTGGTTTAACTTTCAAATATAATGATTTTGAAAAGCCCTGGATGCGCGCGTTTCTCCAACCGTGTATTGAAATAGTGCTTGGAAATATCGAAAAAGTAGTATTTGTTAAATAACGAAATAAATAGTTAACAACGTAAGACTTGAAATAATACAAATGAATATGATAGTTTTCATCTCAAAGAATAAGAGGAAACTTTCATTTTCAAAAAAAGTTGATTTTTTCCAAAGTTATTGTTAATCAAAGTTGCAAAAAAAACGTAAAAATCAAACTTCAAAAATTCATAACTTTTGAAATATCGATTTTATGAAAAAAATGCTAAGGGGCATTTCGTCTTAAAATAGCCTAAATTTTTATAAAAAAATTATCCCGACAAAAAATAGTAACAGTTTCTTATTTGTTTAAACAAATGCGTTTTAAACAATTTCTACCACTTCTTTCGAATTTTAACCTCGATATTCGGATTCTACGGGTCAAAATCTATAAGAAACACCTGTTTTTACCCGGGGACATATTATTGCATACGGGACGGTACCCAGCTCCTAGACTAAATACTAAATGAATGAAAACGCAAACATGTACTAAACTTGTATAGTTTTTATTTGAAATTAAACATCAAATATTGGAATGCTCTCATTTGAATCAACAAAATTTCAAATACAACCGAGCAATATTGAACTTAGCCTCGAACGCTACTTTCTCTGCTCTCACTTCACTCTGACATTTTAAGAGAAAATATCACGTCTTAATATCCATTTACCACAGAAAGAGGAACAGCGGCCAAAAAGGTCAGAGTTATGTGGGAGTAAAATAATATTAAACTTCTGATCTCACTTATAATGCTTAATTTCGTTTTTTATATAAATGTAAGGTTTGTGTTAAATAAATTTGATGTAAAATATTATTTCTGTCATTATGTTATTCAATTATTCATAAAAATACGGAAATGAATGGTATAGATTCTTAAGCATATTTCAAAATACGCCTCTGCTATTTGTTCGACAGATTTATATACACAAAGTGTATACATATATAATGGGATATAATTTCTTTAGTCAGATATCCAAACAAAAAAAAAACATCATAGCGAAATGTTTTGGAACTTATACTCTGAACTAATGTGCTATATTTCTGTAATAAATAATATAGCGTGAAAAAATAAGCGACGAGCGGGACGCGAACTCGCGATACCATGACGAGTGCATCGCGAGCTAGTTGTTCTTTTGCTCGTCTTCTACGTTGACGGGAACCTCCGTGACAATAGCATCAGTCTTCAAAATATTGTTTTATAGCTGCCGTATGGAAAAAAAAAATCATGTATATACTAAAATAATATTTTTCAGGCTACCTTTTCAGTTATTGTCCAGTAAAAATTCATGGGTCTGAAGTTTGCATCGTTGGAATGCAACGAAATAATTTCTTACAATTAATTTAAGTTTAAACAATATTTCATCTAACCCTTTGTTATAAAGTTATTTTATTCTATAAAACACTAATATATACACAAAATTAATATTAATTGGTATAACCGTGTAGCAAAATAAAATTTGTTTTCATTTCGTTGCACTCCATCGTTGCAAACTTCAGACTCATAAAAATTCAGTTAGTTTCCTAATTAAAAATTTGCTACGAAACAGCCTCTTGCAACATAAATAATATTTTTTTTTAAGAACCCAAGTTGCCCTAGATTTACGACAATTTTTAATAACTTTTACTCAACAAATCCCTCTTCCCTTGAAGAAAAAAGTTACCTAATTACCAATACAACAGATCCAAAACTAACTTCACCATCACGGTACAACGTAACAAAATTTCAATGCGAAAGCAGCGTGTCTACCGCAAGTCAAACTTCACCCAGCGAAGCGAGAATCCATTTTTCGGCCCGATCGCAAGAACAAAGTCAAATCGGGGCCGGACTCTCCTCTCTCTCTCACTCTATACTCCTCCGCTCGGACAAAGCGCGCGCGCGGCTCGCTTCCTCCTCGCTCGCGGAAGCGTGCCGCCGCCGTATAGCAGCAACTTTCTCTGCCCGTCCGTCCGTCCGTCCCACTGACCGCGATGTAACACGCCGGCGCTCCAGAAACGCGTGTTGTATACGCGCGCTCGTCCTTTCTTCCGCACTTCCGTCCTTTGTCTCTCTGCGTCTTTCTCCCTCTCCTTTCAAGACACTTTCTCCGAAGGCTCTTTTTTTTCGTTGTTTCTCGGGACGAGGAGAAGCGGCGATGTGGGTCAAGTGTAGGGGGGAGGAGAGGGTGACCCGAATTGCGTAATTGCGCGGGGGCGGAGAGGAGAGGAAGACAAGATCGTAAAAGGATGTTAAGAGATGATCGAGGCGACGGGGAAGGAGTTGCTCGCGGTAGACACACACACACACGCTAATGTAAGCGTAATGCGAGTACCGAGGAGGCGAGGCTTGGATAATTTAGTGCAGGCGACTACCGGTTTGCGTTTGAATTCTGTAGACTCTTTGAAGTTTCCTGAAACGTTTGTTTTATTTAAGGGATTCGTAGAAATAATTATGAATTTACATCAACACATTAGTTTATATTAATGATTTCCAAGACTCCTCGCGTTGCTAGCGGTTTTAAGTGTCGTTGCCGTTATTAAAACTATGTTTTTTTTACAAACTATCATGTATATTTACGTTATGTGCATATATACGATATTTATTTTTTTATACCTCGGGGCATTATTCATTTGAAATTCCTGTTTATTAGATTAATAGCGGTAAAGAAAAAAAGATAATATTCCACTGCTGAAGTAGAAGGTAAACTCATATTTAAATTTTTTGTAGAGATAAATATAAATACCTTAATACTTTAACAGATCGACTTAATTTATTACGATTTATACATTACTTTAATATTTCAACTTAATATTTATGCATATTGAAGCATTAATTAATTTTATTAAAAATAAATTCGAATAACAAAGTAATGGTTACAAGTAAAGAATGATAAAAACCAAATAATTGATCAATTTTTATTAATCCAAATGGTAAATCAAATAATAATAATGTACGAGTATAATGATATTACAAAAAAATATTTTTCATCCATTATTTTAGAACGCTACTTGCCAATTCATTACCAATGTTTTACAAAGAATATAAATTGAGTATACTCAAACCAAACATTACTCACAACGGGAGATCGGAAAAGGCAAGCTTTTTGAAACAGACAAACCCTCTCACCTCCATTAAGCTCAATTATGCTTCTCTTCACCCGAAAGCAACTTCTCTCACTCCATTTTCCCGTCGATTTATCGAAAAGCTTCGCTCCATTTCTCCGACACAAAACACAAACAAAGAAAACGAACGAACGAACGAACGATGGAAGGAAGGCGCCGCGAGCGAGGCGTGAAGCCGTAAAACGTGAACGAGCGAGCTACACCAGCGCGGTGCGGCGGAGGGGAAAACGCGTTTTCTCGCGGTAGTTTTTTGAGTATAGTCGTGTTGCTTTTTTTTCGTCGTCTTCGTCGTCTGGAAGTCGAAGTAAAAGGGACGAGAGTGGTTTCGGAAAATATAGCTCAGCCGAGAGGTGAACCCAGGAGTGGAGCTGCGGCGTTTTTTCCGATGCGGTTCTTGCTTCTAATGAACAATAAAGAAAGAGTATCGTGTGAGAAAGCTGAAGTGTGGTGCAACTGATTATTATTTGTTGTTTTGGATATTTGAATTTAATTGCTTTTAAATGTTTAAATTAAGTATTTATACTATTAAACTATCTAACTAACTGGACAGCTAAAAAGAGAATTTTTTAGAAAGCTTGACTTACATAACCTCAAAAAAAAACCACAGACGTCGTATATACGCAGAGTCCATTTAGACATGTTATAAAAAATCCAAAGTGAACATACCCGACGACGTTTCGTAACGCTATCTAAAAAATAACACCATTTTGAAACGGCGTAAAATAAGGAAGTGCGTTAGGGACAATGAAAAAAAAGCCTAACGTGGCACTTTAAAATTTTAAGCTGGCATGAAAATCTACAAAAACGCAGGACGTAAAAAGAGTAATAAAGTTTTACGTATAAGACTATAACACTTTATTGATACATTGATAGTGTTATGCATGTATCTGAGAGAGGATCTGAGCTGCGAGATACAATCTATATCAGCAGAAAGTCGAGAGTATTACGGATTGAGCTGTAACATTTTGTGGAAGAGGTTTAGACGTTTCTAATCATAACGGATTTCATATAATAATTAAGTTTAGCTTTCAGCACAAAAGGCAAAAAATCTAGTAAAATGACTAAAGTTACCATATAAAACTCCACAACAGGATCAGAAATTAGATCTATTTAAAATTTCCATGCGCAATGCTCGCGTGAGCTATTGTCTCAAACAATTAAAATTTCCGGATTCAACAAAACCACGTTTTTTAAAATATCATCAACATTGTCCTCGCAGTTAAGTGTAATTCTAGGCTAAACCAACAGCTTAAAACACGCCTAGCTTAGATAATTTGCCAGTCGTTACACCTCCCTGCGCGTGAACTCCATTAACCCAAGTTGGTCAAACATCCAAGTTGGTCGTGGTCGCTGTCGTCACGCCGCTCGGCGATGTATAATACGGGCAAATTGCCGACGAGCGCATTGTGTTTCCTTTTCTCCAGAATTTCATTTCCGCGTGTATACGCGCGCGCGCAAACTTCGCTTTTTTACGTCGACGCTCTTTACGCGCCGCACTTTTATCGCGACGGCTTTGAGTACGAACGCGCGGTCATAAATTACGCTGATAATTTTTTACGGGGGCGGCCGAGGCGCGTTACTGCGCCGGCTTCGCGGAGAGATTGAGACATATTGAGATGTCGAGGTTGTTTGTTGCTTTTTTTTCTTTAAAGGCAAGCATGAGGCATCAAAATTAAACGCCTTTTATGATAAGAGGAGTTACGGTGTTTGTTTTTATAAGTTATGGAAAGAATTGTTTTGATAAGTTTTTTTACAGGATTATCTCATTTTTTAACTTTTTAACGCATATCAAGTATCAACGGCGCTTAAATTGTTAGTGAAATAAAAAGTATGTTTTTTAAGAATTATTGAAAATTGGATTGCTTTAGCATGCACAATTATAATAACAAAGTAGGCATTCTTTCTTATGCAAATAAAATTGAAACGGTAAATTTCATTCAGCGCACATCTTTTATTATACTTTGTATTGCCCCAGTCGTAGTTTCCGCTTCTGCGAAATGAAACTGGTAATTAAAGACAATGGCATTTGAAAAACACTTTGAATAATATCGACGTGGCAGACAAACGTAGGAAGTCTTATTGCAAAATTCAATGGCTCTGGCGCATAAAGACAGGTTATAGCGATTCCGACATCTGTCGAACTCTGTAAAATACGTTTCCGCTAACTACATTAACAATTGACGAAAACGTTATTGAGAAACGGTAAATAGTGTAAAATATTATATTTTGTTTGAATATCAAGTAATTTTGTTATTGCCTGGGAAACCCATTTATTCAGTTTTATTCATACGTTTTATTGAGTTATAAATATCTACAATCGCGTGATTTTCTTTGTAATGAGATAAGTTATGTAACCATAAAATAAAGTTGGAAGTAGTGGTGAAGATTATTCAACTCTTCGTATCAATTTTAATATCATATCATTTATATAAGCACTTTTAATTTTATATAAGCGTAGTTAAATGCAGATATTTTAAATATACGAATTATTCTTCGTTGCATTAAAAGTCTCATTATAATATGAAAATAAATATTATAACGATGAAGAGAATTATTTTAACTTAAAGGGATTTCAATTATTTTAATAAATTGTGTTTAAGCCAATGAAAGATTAAAAAAAAGAATAAAAAAAGAACTATTCAGAAGATACAGTGCCTATTTATGTAAAAATGTATTTCTTTTTGTAAGAGCCGATGATCTAAGACATGAAACATAATAAAACTATTCTTTACTGGCTATTAATATTATAGAAGAAAGAAAACGATATGATTTACATAATACATGAGTGTTTAAATCAAATTTAAATTAGCAGGATTGTTTCATAAATTAATAGATAATATGACCACCTGAAAAAGCGTTAATACAAAATTATGATTAAATTGAATAAATAATATTTTCGTTTTTTATTTTAATAATTTTATTCTTTTGAAAGCTTAATGCTTTTTTAAATAAAAAATCGTGTGAGAAAACTTATATCCATAACCTAAATCCACCAGTAATAAAACCACATTAAAAACTCATAATATACATTCATATCCAGCCACCCAATCATATCAACGTCATCCTCATAATTGAATCTAATCTCGACTTTCTCCGGCAAAATGACAATGAAAACACGGGAACAGGGGGGGGGGGGGGGGGGGGAGATGTCGCGAGCCAAAAACCCAGTTCCCTGTCGTCTTCTCCTTTCTCGCGTGAAAAGCGCGAGAGGAGAGGAGACTTTCATCGCCTTAATCCGCTAATAATCGGCGCGTAGTCGTCGTCGTCGCCAGTGTCAACGGTCGCGGCCGCAATTAACGAGGCGCTTTCTCCCCATCTCTCGCCGCGAGAGAGGAGCATAATCGAGCAGGCATTCATTAGCGTGGCGGCGTTATAAGTGCAGCAAGAGGAACAGATGAACGGATTGATGGTGATGGTCGGATGAGTGCTGCGAGTTTGATGGTGGAAAGTGTCGGTTTGAATAGGCAGTGGTTAAATTTGAGGCTGTGTTCCGTAGGAAAGTGGGAAAATTAATTTCGCCAAGTGCTTTGGCAGGTTGTGAAGAAAAGATTTCTGACTGGCTTCATTTCTGCATTCTAAATCGACTTTGAATGTGATCACGTGGGAAAGATAAAAAATTGTCTTCCACATAAACCATGATAAACGTACAAAGATGCAGAAGTTATATGGGTCGAAAGTTTGCATCGTTGGAATGCAACGAAATAATTTCTTACAATTAATTTAAGTTATTAAACAATGGAAATTTCATCTAAACCTTTGTTATAAAGGTATTTTATTCTATAAAACACTAAATCTACACACAAAATTCATATTAATTAGTATAACTACGAAGCAAAATAAATTTTTTTTTTTCATTTCGTTGCACTCCAACGTTGCAAACTTCAGACCCATGAAGTTATTTTCACTTGCTAAGGTAAAAGATCCAGTAGAAGTACGAATTTCGGACGTAGTACTCGGACAGCAGTAAAACAAACTACTATAAATGGCCGATTCTTTGTGATGTCATTTCTCAAATTTTTATATAACGAGGTACACATTTTTTAAGGTTACGTTTTCGATGTACGGAGAGCCAAATCTCTGTCCGACTTTAGATACCTCCCAATTTCCATAGCACAGTAGTGGGACACATTTAAAAACATAGTCCGACTACTGGAGTCAAACGACGTCCGAGTACTGATTCCAGTTTGATATAGCTTGTCCAACTACATCGGTCTGTAGCTATTTGAACTATACACAGAGATCATAAGTTTTTGTGTATTACGATTAGTTTTGACGATATAAGATATTATAAAGATTGTATCTGCACAAGTACTGGGTCTGTTACCTTATGTGTCTGAAGTTTACATCGTTGGTACGCAACGAAATAATTTTTTGTAATTAATTGAAGTTACTTGAACAATGCAAATTATATTAAAATCCTTATTCGAAAGTTTGTTTATGCTATAACACATTAAATACACATGGAAAATTTTATAAAATAAATTATAATTGTGAAGTAAAAACGAGTTTTTTTAATTTTCGTTGCACTCCAACGTTACAAACTTCAGACCCATGTTACCTTACTCTTATACTATGTTATTTGGATAATTTCTTGGAAGCGGCATGATTTTTATTTCCATTCAAATTCCTTGGGATTTAATTAATGATGTGTGACACCAAGAAAAAAATCCTTAGGTGCATGGTAAAATGATTAGTATTTAAATGAGCGACCGTACGGCTATATCAACGTAAATTTTCTCGTAATTGGTTTACCGTAAAAAGTGTTTTGAAATGTTATATTTTTAGAAATTATGATTTTTAACAGAATTAATCATTTATTATTAATTTATAATTATTAAGATTATTAATTTATACACATATAAATACATGTATCTAATTATTAGTCCTCATAAGAAAGAACATAAACGTTTGTATTTAAAAAGAATACGAATAATTTAATGTATTTTAATTGATTTGGAAAGCGTTCGTTTTGTATTCTAAAAAAATTAACATCAAATGATCAAAGCAAAATGTAAATCTCGATACAAGACAAATTAACGATGTTTTATATGCACACGCTTAAACACGTATACGTAAATAGGCTGCACTTTCTAGTCGTATAGCCTTTTAACGAACCTTCGTGTATGGTAAAATACATTCGCCTCGAATGTGGTATTACCAAAGCTTTTAATGAATTTTCGTTCGGATATTTTCTCCGCGGAACTTTCTTTCGAAAGTTGGTATTACGGCGAAAAACGCTTGCGTGAAATTTGCAACGCACGTAGATGTACTGCGTGATTGATGAAAGGGGGAGCGACACTAAAACTACTCTTTATGCATTCGAAGTCAAATTATTAATGTACGTAAGTGATCGTGTAAATTATATTGCGTTACGAAGTTTAGAGTTTGTAAAATTGTACATCTTTAACATATTCTTAGAAGTCTTTGAAAATCATAAGTTTCCTCAAATTTAAATCCATCACGTTTTTATAATAACGATGAAAAATTTATTCCAACAGCTGCTTTGTAAACTTGCGAGTATTGCTAATGGTAGGGACTTGCGAACCGTTAAAACTGGATAATGATTCTACCGTTGCGCTAGACTGTCATGGAACTTGAAATTAAACTGACAAAAAGATGGGATGGAGTATGCAATTACCAGTGTTTCTCATAGAAAAAAAAGAAAAAAAAATGAAAAACTCGAAATGGCTAACGATTATTAAAGTGATTTCAGTTAAAAAGTATTTCATTGTACTCACCGAAATTATTTTGGATTGTATTATAAAATGGTTGCAAATTGGCACTCACCTGTAATAAATAAAATGATAATAATTAAAACAAAGACATTTAAAATAAAGTTTTATCAAGTAAAGATATATTACATTCTTATTTTAATCTTAATATTCTCTATCATATGTTTTATCATTTTTAAAGATTTATACACAATAAATGTAATAATCGTGTACAATTGTACGATTACGTTTTCGAATTCTTTTTTCTCATTTTACCAGATACGCAACGAAAGTTAAACAATAGAACCGCAACCCTACTCTCAACATTTTTCCGAACTCCCATAAAATACACACACACAAGTACTTTACAGCACTAAACCCTTCGAAGATAAGAAAACCGCCGAAAACTCTGGGGAAGCCCGGAAAAGGAACGGGCGAACTTTTCACCGGCTGAAAAATATAGACGACGCTGTGCACGTCCATAGTTCAACGGCGAAGCGCAACCGAAGTACAATAGATAACAGCGTCTAGTCACTGCTATGGCAATCGCATAAGTGGTCGGATGTAAATGAAAGGATGGAAAATGTTAAAATTAATTTGAGCTCGAATTATTCATTTTTTGAATTCAGATAATTCGTATAAATTGATTTTATTGCTTGTAAAATATTATAAATGGGCGAATTTCCGTTAAATATTACTTTTTTAAAAGTATAATGTAATTACTTCAAAATACGTAATATCTCTAGTAAAATTAACTACTTTATTTCTGTATCTTTCTTATTTATATTTTTTTAAATCTTTTTTTAAATTGTCGAACAAATACGACATCTATCTTAGAAGAATGAAATATTAAAACTCCGACATCACATTCACCCGAATTCTCCAGTTCTCAACCCTTCAGCAGTCTTAGCGCCACCCCTTGCGCGGCCCATAAACCAAATTGTTTAGCGAAGTGCAGCTCAAAGTGGCTCGCGCGCTGCAGCAGCACCTTTCTCCGAAAATCTTTCCACAGTGCCGAGGGAGAAAAGCCATTACTGCGCACGCGCCGCGGGACCATTGTGTCGTCGCTCAAAGGAACACCGCGCCGAAAACGAGAAACGCGTGGTCGTCGTCGTCGGCGGCTTTTCGCCGTCGCACAATGCGCGCGCGCGAGATTAATGGCGAGAGTCGGAAAATAGTCAGCTGCGTAAACGCTGCTGTGAGGTTCTCGTATTCACGCGAGTTGTGGTGATACCTGAGATTTCGCGTATAGCGTCGGAAGTTTTGCGCTGTTAATGCAATTGTTTGTAAAGGGAAAATGAGAGAATTGTTTGATTTTCTTGAAACGTGTGACAAGCATTATTCAAGCACTAAGGAAGTATATATCTGCAATTTATTATTTATTATTTATTAAAAAAAATAATATAAAATAAAAATAAAAGTTTCCATCAGTCTCAAGTTTGCAACGTTGGAGTGTAACGAAAAAAAAATGATTTTACTTCAAAGTTATATTGATTAATTTTAATTTCGCGTGAAGATTTAGTATTTTACAGTATAAAATAACTTTGTGAGAATGGTTTAGAAATTTTTAATTGTCTAATAACTTTAATTATAATACTAAAAAATTATTTCGTAGCATTCCAACGATGCAAACTTCAGACCCATAAGTTTCCCCGCCAACCCACAAAAAATTGTCTCCAGTATCAAGTATAACTGTGCTACACTCTCGATATAGATTGATTATTAATACGACCTCTGTCCCTACTCGTTTAATCAATTTATTTAAAAACACTTTATTGATTAAGTTAAATCGATTCAGTCCACGGTTATTATTTCCTTCTCTATATATTACTATAGTAAAACTAAATTCTACCAAAGTCGAATTTCCGATCAATAGTTGACTCACCGAATCTATTCAACTCGTTCCAGCTAGCACTAATATTCGCTCGCTCGTGGCCATCAGTGCAAAGTCAATCGATAAACGAACAATCGACATAAATGGTCAATTGTTCATTCCGCCCATTAGGCTGCTCGCAAGTCATAACGCGTCATCTGCCGAGCTACATTAGATAAATTAATTGAATTCATTATAAACGTTAGCGTAGCAATGAAAAGCATAGTTATAGGAATAGTTATCATGAAATTGCGAATGTAAATAAATGTAGAATAATGTTATCGCATTATGGCAGCGAAAGATACGTTGAAAATTTTGATATCGAACGAGAAATATACTAATAATTATTTGAAAATTTCTTCCTTATAAATTTTTTTTATTAAATAAATAGTATTTTAACGTATACATATTTCAGATCGAGCACTGAGAAAGTAAAAACGTTACATGACTGCCTTTGTCAAAATCTGCTATCTACACCGTTCTCTTTTACTTCCTAAATTACTTAATGGGAAATTATCTAATAAAATTAAAACAAACAGTACTGCGGCGGTTTTATATGAATGTACTCCATCGGTTATCAGAGATTAGTATTGAATTTCGACTTGCTAAAAAACTTGATTTGTAATAACTTTATTAATTATAGATTAGCTAAGTTATTACAAATCAAGTTTTTTTATCTCTTTCTAGATAGAATAGAATATATTTAAGAAATAATGTAGCAACGACAATACTATCACTGCCATACCAGTTTTAGTTAGCGACTTAATAATTCTTTGCGCGCCAAAAATACTTAAGCAAAAAAAAAAAATAAAAAAATTAAACGTATAAGAGAATGACTATTGCAGTGTGCACGCATTTCTTCGCTGATAACATTCCAGCCATCGCCTTTCTAATTTAAGTGTACCGTCACACTTGAGGAGCGCGCACGAGACACAAAGGCGATAGAAAACCTAAAACAATCAAGGAATAGCGCGTATCAAATATCGATCGATCCGATCTATATCGCGAACAGTAGCCCGACGCACGCGCGCGTTCGAGACAGAGTGAAAAAAAAGAAACTTTTGAATTAGATTCGTTTGTCTTGCAGGACACCGGCATGCGGGATTACTGGCTTTTGCTTTGCCGTGAATGCGACGCCGTAGGCAATCAAAGGTAATTGAATCGATTTCTTGCGGGAGTACCGAGAGAAAAGACCACGACGTTAAGCTGCGATTGCGTTTGTTGTTTATGTAAAAAAGTTATGTATTTATTTACTCTGTGGTAATTGCTAACATTTCTTCATTTTATGCGCGCATCTTTCCAGTATTACATCCCACTTTCAGTATTAGGTTATTACTATTTTTGAAAACTTCAGTATTCTCTGCACATGAGTACCCCCATAAACTAAGCAAATTCGCCGTGCACTTTGGCTTTCAAAACGTGGCGAAAGAACAAATATATACAGACAAGAGGCCCATAAAACAACGATAGTTTTGTAAGCAATATAACCTCCAAGGAAGAGAGAAAGGAAATACGGCGAGAATTTAACGCGAGAAAGCCACAACCGTAGAATCCACCGCCGCCAACCGCCGGAGAGTCACGTTCGTCTACGAACTATACACTCTCTAATAGCCCAAGCGCGAGAGAGAAAGAGATTCGCATCGACGCCGCAGTGTTTAATCTCGGTCGATGGGCCCCGATGACTCTGCGCTCGCCCGGTGACTGCGTAAAACCAATGCCTTTTTTCAGATAGAGCGCGCCTCCGTCGGACTGTAAAAATCGAGACGCGCGCGGTATAAAACAAAGCTATCGCCGCGCGATCAACGGGACCCCCCTCCCTCCCGCCGTCCCTTCCCTTCTTCTTTTTTTTTTTTTATTCTATACCCTGTTCTATTTGCGTTGGATGGATTTTTTGCGCAGCAGCGCTTGGTTTTCTTCTTGCTCCCGTTTCGTGCGGCGCTGTTGTTGGTAGCGACGTGGGCTTAACAGATCGATCGGTGGGAAAAGTGGTTTCTGGATCGATGATGGCG
Source organism: Torymus aiolomorphi (assembly GCA_036365515.1). Taxonomy (NCBI): domain Eukaryota; kingdom Metazoa; phylum Arthropoda; class Insecta; order Hymenoptera; family Torymidae; genus Torymus; species Torymus aiolomorphi. The sequence goes on along the minus strand of CM070873.1, from coordinate 21,623,737 downwards.
GGAGGTGCGGGGTTCGCTTATTTAGAGGATTCGTTGTGATTGAGTGGATGAATAATTGTCGCTAGTTTATACGAGGAAAAAAGATTAGAAGTTATGTAGATGATGGGTCTGAAGTTTGCATCGTCGGAGTGCAATGAAATAATTTTTTACGATTGATTAAAGTTACTGAACAATGGAAATTTTATTTAAATCTTTGTTATAAAGTTATTTTATACTATAAACACACAAAATCTATACGAAAAAGTAATATTAACTAGTATAAACCCTTAGAGTAAGATGAATTATTTTTTTTATTCTGGAATACTGTGCACTACAATTAAGAGTCTATATTTATTTTGTAGCCACACTGAAAAAAATAGTCTATGAAAAATTATTTAATTATCTAGGAAAATTTACTATGTTGTATGGGAACAGAGCGACAGACTTGAATTGTTTTAAATTTTACAATGTTTTCTATCAAATTTTACAATACTGGAAAGTAAAGTGGAAATTCATCAAGAAAAAAAAATCTGCAGTGATCGGGAATCGAACCCTAGCCCCATGGGCCAGAAGCCGCGCTCTTACTTGCTAGGCCTACGTGTTCTTACGGGTATAATGTTTTGACTCGTTTATATTTTATACAGCTTGAGGTTATGTTGACTCGCCAACTATAAAGACATTAGCAGAAGACAAGTCAATTTTTACTATGTTGGCTTGTAAAAATTCATATAACCTTCTGTCAATTATTAAAATATCTGAAATTTACGATGTAGTATAGTAAAATTTGTGGCAAATTCTTGGCAAAAATTATACAAAATATGTACTAAAAATTATTTCATATCATATTAATCTTTCACTCTCAAATTTTTTACTATGTTACTTAGTAAATTTTATAGCCATTTCTATTAATTTTTCATCAATGTTATATTGATAATTATTAAAAGTAGACTAAATAGGCTTAGAATACAAGTCTGTCGCCCCATTACTAGCGAACATAGTAATTTTTCAACAAACATTTTTCTCCGTGCATAATCGCCTTTTTTAGACACATACAATTAATTTTAGTAAATTATTATTCACAGGAAAATATTTATTCAAACCACATTTCTGTAGGTGCAAATTTATAGCGTATAATTAAAAATGTGCGAACGAATCCATATAAATCTTTTATCCTTTGACTCCTGCCTCTAGATCTCAATGACATCAGCTACAGATTCAGGTAGAACATTATAAAACTATAGATGATCTCTTACCACTAAGAACTCTCGTATATTTTAAATTAACATATTTTAGAATAAACTTAATTTACATGTTACCAGCGGGCACAAACACTATTGGCAAACAATTCACCCTCCATTTTCGGCATTTAACGCGCGATTCCTGGCGCCAATGTTAAACCCCCCTCGCAATCAAACTCGCGCGCTAAATTTTCATTGGAAAATTTCCAAACGTAGCGCCAAAAATGTCCCGCCGCCTCGCTCGAACCGATGCTCTGCATAATTCATTCAAAGTTAATTAGAATGCTGAGAGCGCGTGCCGCGGACTTTCGATTTCGCGCGAATAATTTTAAATTTATCAGAGAGTGAGAGAGAGAGAGAGAGAGAGAGAGAGAGAGAGAGAGAGAGAGAGAGAGAGAGAGAGAAATTATCGCCAAAAGAACGCTCGTTAACAATTTGTATGCAGATCAGTCAATTTGAGGGGAGCGACGCGCGCGTGTAAGTGTATAGCTTACACATGCACCGGTTCCTCTAACGATATAGAAAATATATATAAGCACTCTTTCGAAATTTACATCGATAAAACGTAGGTTAATGCTTTCTTTTTCAAAGCAGCGGTCGAGCGTGTGAGCGCGCCGGAACAAATGTATACAACAGCCGTCGCCGCGTCTGTGGCTGAAAGGATAGCAGCAACGTCGACTTGTTTGCATAATTACTGTTGGAAATTAAACGAGAGTAATTCTCTTTCACTCTTTCGCTGGTCTTTTTTTTCTCTCTCTCCTGCTGGAAAGACCGATCGACGTTAAAAAGCCACAGTCATGATTTACTCTTATCAAATGTGGATGGTTTCTGAATTCGTGGCGGAGCAATGACGTCATGTCAAGCTAAATCCGATGACCATCAACTAGTATAATTATTAATAAACAAAAGTCAAATGTGATTTCAATGTGTTATACAATGACCAAGTGAACTAATTTGTAAAAGCCTGTAATCAGTGCTAATAAATAACCAAAATATGACTTTTAATATTGCAATAGCCATATTTATTTTCAGACTTTTAGCAAACAATAGTTCGCTCTTAATATTCAACCAAAAAGCTGGAACGCTGCGGCACGAAATACAGGCGAAACTTAATGAGCCGTAGTACATACACATATAATTCTGTAATTAAATTTGCTAAGGAAAACTCATTTGCTGCTTGGTCCACGTCCCCACGTGTGCATTCCTTTCTCTTTCTCTCTCAACTTGGATGTTGTTAAGGTGCGCGAGGGAACTTACAACAGCAGCGAAACGTGCTGCTACCGTGCGCGTTGCAAACCCAATGGGACAAAACGCGGGTAATTCGAAATGACAGGCTGAGTGGGAGCGTGTAGCGTTGGCTTTGCATACGGGAGCAATAACCTTCGTCAGAAAATAAAATTACGTAGTTGATTAAATTTTTTTTTTTTTGTCAAGAAAACTTTTTGTAGTTGTGGTTTGTGTAGCGTGTGTTAATATAAATTAGTATTAATAAAAGTTTTATATTTGGTGATATCATTCTGAAATTTTTTTCAAATCTTAATATTTTTGGAAAAAATAATTAGAGGCAATATGTAAGAATTATAATTTTTTTTTTATAAAATTAAAGGTTTTATAGGATTGGCAAACAGCTAGATACCGTAGACATGTAGTGATAGAAGACAATGCAAACTCCGCTAAAAGTATTACATAACTCTAATTAATTGAATCAAATTCGATGCGAGGTTCAAACGTCTATTATCATACGTAAATGTATACAGCATCTGCTTCAACATCTACGCGTAGACTAAATCTGGAAACCAAGAGGAATTTGTCAACAGTTTATTACCTCTCATACATACTAAAATATTTACATCTCTGAAGTGCGCCTACCCTCAAAATTAATATTAATTGCAGGTATAACCATGAAGCAAAATAATTTTGTTTTTTATTTCGTTGCGCTCCAACGTTGCAAACTTCAGATCCATCTAACTTTAACCATTAAATGCTTGAAAGATTGTATAAACAGTAATTGTGACAAAGGAAACTTAATCCGTAGAAACCGTTCCATTACGTAACGTAATTACAGCGATAAATCCGCCACTAGAATCCATTAATACATTTTGGAAAAATGACCCGCTGTTAATCCTCGCGCCTTATATTCCCCGGCACTCCCACGCCCACGAGCAAAAGCTCACCTGTGTGTATATATATGTTTATATGCCTGTGTCGCAACAACAACGGCTAGCGCGAAAATTCTTGCATAAACGGAATCTCGCGCGGGCTTTGTGACGCAACGATGTAACGTGGGAACGAGCGAGAGCGCGAGGAGAGAAAGAGAGAGAGAGAGAGAGAGAGAGATAATGTTTATGTGTGCTGCGCAGTCGAGTATACGAGTGCAGACAGGTGAGCGTGTCATTACCCCTGCGCTCGCTCACTATAGCTTTGAGCTTTGCGCGCTGCAAGTGGGAAAAGTATCGGTTTGTTAAGGTGATTTATGCGTTCTGCCACTTGGGTATTGATTCGAATTGGTACTTGATAGCGTTGTTGTGATTTTTGGCGTGGGGATTTGCGGTTAGATATTATATAGTTATGGATCAAAGTAATTTTTAGAGTTGTTAGGTAGAATTAGGTAAAATGAAGGCATTTTGAAGACTAGGAAAATTAGAATTCCTCAGGAAGATATGTTATTTTCCTATTTTTAATCAAAACTATGATACGCTGCACGTGAAGGCTCGATCATATCGTGGCGAAATGTGGGACAAGCGTCCATAAAAAAGCACAATTTTCATGAACGCTTTACAATGTTAAGTAATGGCTAGCACTGTATACGAAAAATCTTGATTCGTTCTTTGTTTTACTTTCCCACAGAAAAAGGTAATTATATTTCAGGAGAGATCACTTCTCGAAGATTAAAGTGGTGCATTATGAAATTACGCTGGTCCAATATTGATTTTCATCTGGATTTTTTAAGATGGATTAAACAATTTACTTTTATCGTATGGCAACAAAGATCACCGATACTGCATATTAGATAATCACTTTGAAACTAGTTTAGAAAGAATCGTCCTCGGATAACGATCCTCATTAAACTCGCGTGCCTCCAACATATATTCACAATGCTCGTTCGTTCGTTAATCAAGCGATGCAAACTACTACCTGCGCCAGGCTAATCGAGCGATCGCGTGCGCCCTAACATATTTTCTTCGTGAGCCTGTCGATTCCGCGCGATGTAGAAGTGTGTATCTGTCTAGCGAGCGAGCGCGGATGGAGAAAGGGATTTAAAGGTGATCGAAAATCGTGCATTGAAAGCAATTCTGTTATATGGCGTTACACGGCAGAATGAAGTAAGTCTATGGAGAGCGTTTTACATTTTATTCAATTATTATTTTATTTGAGTTTTTGTTTTCTCCTACATTATTTTCAGAAAATGTCTATATAAACGTATGCGTATCTGTATGTGTGAGTGAACAGTAATGAAACAAATATTTCAACAATATTAAAACAACCTAGTTACTACATTGTATAGAGGTTAAGCAAAATTAATATTGTTAGAAAAACAATAATTAAACGATATTGTGAAAATATTTGTACAGTATGGATCGATATATGTTGATACAAATAATTTTGAAAATGGTGTAAGAAACTATTAGCATTAAACATTCATAGAAGGAATTATTAAACAGAGCTTGAGGAAGCCCCGTGCCAATTAAAAGCACGAATTAAAAGTAGTTTTATATTTGTTGAGGTATCGTGACTAATAGCAAGTTCCCAGATGCAATTATTAAAAAGAAAATAGTTTTATATCAATTCCCAAGACCAGACATTAGCTAAAATGTCTTTTAGATTGTAGGACAGAGTTTATTTGCAAAATCTTCGATTGGTATTTTGTAACAAAGTAAACGTAAAAGGTAAAGGTTCGTTCTATTTTAAAACAGTAAAACTGAACTTACTTATAAATATAAAAAGTTTTTTAGACGCTGCACTACATTGATGGAATATTTGAATTTTTATCGACTCTAAGACGAAAAACTAAAAAATTAGTGTAGGATGCTGGAAGGAAAACTTAAAATTCAATGACCTAGATTTCGAATGTCAACATTAAGATTCCATTTTATATTGCGGGAAAAAAATAAATTTAAAAATTCATGATCGCATCAAATATAGAATATTCAATGGCGATGTTCTGTTTTCTGAATAATAAGTAGTTTGCTAAAAATATAGCCTCGACAAAAATGCTGCGATACCTATACTATTCTCAACGTGCACTATTTCGTTCATAATAATCACTTTTGAGCGCACAAAAAGGACGATAGAACAAAAAAAAAGCATTTACGGCGTTGAAAAGGAAATGGAACGGCATGAGTTGCAGCGAACGAAAGAGAAAGGCCGAAGGACGGGAGAAAGTGAGGGGCAATGAAGAAGAAAAAACAAGGAAGCACGAAAAGCCGAAGAAGAAGAAGAAGAGCCGTGATCGATCGATTGGATGATGGTCTCGCAAAGAGAGAAAGAGAGAAAAATGACAGTGCCGTGACTCGACTCTTAAAGACGGGGTTGTGCGTTCCTTTTAAAATCGATGGAGGCTTTCTAAGTGCCTAAATTGAGACTTGTACCTCTCTCTAATGATAAGGACAGAGCTTTCATTGTTGTCTTGATGAAAGTATTTTGTTGATAAAAATGATTATATATACTATAGAGAACTAGCTGTTTATAGTGTGATTTATAATTTATGGATTACTCACTAAATTCTTCGTATAATATGAATACGATGTGAAGATATTATGAATATCTAAAATTAGGTGTACTTCTTGGTGATTCACAAATAAAAACTTGAGTATATTATGTAGCTTAAATTAAAACTCCTATTTTTTTAGAGGTTATGAATCCATATTTTGCTGGGCTATTCATTACGTTATCTAATAATAAAGTTTTGTTGGACATGCAGTTTAAGAGCCATTTCTTTCTCATATCCGTACTTTTTTAACCAGATCTCTATACTATATCTCTTTTAGATATTGAATTCACAAAAAATTATAAAAAGAAACGAGCTAAAATGTGCATCATGCGTACTTATCTATCTTTTGGGTGTGGTAATTTGTATGGGTCTGAAGTTTGCATCGTTGGAATGCAACGAAATAATTTTTTACGATTCATTAAAGTTATTTAACAATAAAAATTTTATCTAAACCTTTGTTATAAAATTATTTTATATTATAAAACACAAAATCTACACACAAATTAATATTATTTAGTATAAACGTGAAGTAAAATAAATTATTTTTTTATTTCGTTGCACTCCAACGTTGCAAACTTCAGATCCATTAATTTGTCCTTTTTTAAAATTCATTATGTTATCATATTCTATTCATAGTCTTAAACTATAAGATCTCAATCAACGTTATATTGCTTGCATTCGACTTTACGTGAAATTCAAAATACGTCAGTTTCTCACTCTTCCTCACTCGTCTAGTCACAGGCAATTTTATCATGTTGATCTTCCAGGCGATTATCTTCTTATAAGAAGATGCATTACAAAATCCATTTTAAAATGATTTTCAAATAAAAGAAATAAATCTCTATAAAATGATTAGCAGCCTAATCGAGTAATAAACTTTTGACTCGGCGAAGCAACATGACCACACTGACGATAAAAAACACCCTGAAAGAGGCAACCTCCACCGCAGCAGCAACATCATCCCCGAGCAAAATGAATCTCCTGTGCATCATCGCATCGCGCAGCCCACCCACGGCACACCTAAAAGCTCCGGCTCATCTTGGCTCCTCCTCATCCTCCCTTTCCGTTTACCCCGTGTGCGTGCGTATGCATTAAAAAACTCAATATCGCCGATGGCCTCGTCAATGACCGGCCCGATCGGTCGTTACTGGAAATGACGGACGATTGTATTCGCGGCGAGGAAGAGGAGGAGGAGGAAGAAGATTATCAATAAAGTCGACGTCTCTTTTTCGTCGCGTCACGATTACACGCGCGCGCGCGCGAGGGGAGGAGTGATAAGGCCCGGTAATGGGCCTGCAATTAGAGGTTATTAAGCGCCGAGGAGAGCCCGCTCCGTCGATAAAGTCACCGCGGGTAATTGACGAGTCGGGACTGAAGGATGAGGAAGTGCGCGTGATGGGGATCGAAGCATTCCTCTCTTCGGCATGATGGAGGAGGGGTTCGAATATGGGATCATGAGCTCGAGAGGATGAGAGAAGTGAAAGTGATCGACGATGTATATGCGTTGCGGGAATGCTTCCAAGTGTCTATAGGAGAGAAATGTTGGAGGGAAAATGCCACGAGAGAAAAATCGACATGGGAAGAGATGGAATTGACGTAGCAGCTCGGTAGCTTAAGGATAGTAGGTATGCGGTCTGAGATCTAAGCATTAAATTGTACTAATTAATGATGTGGCATGAATTAGACCTGTTATGTACTAGGACAATTCTTTCAGTGATTTCATGCAGGTAAACTTTTATTAAATAATTATTATTAGGAATTCAGAAAACGTATGTTAAATCCGATACATCAACCTTTGAATATACATGGATCTAAAGTTTGTAACGTTGGAGCGCAACGAAATAAAAAACAAAATTATTTTGCTTCATGGTTATACCAATTAATATCAATTTTGAGGATAGATTTAGTGTTTTATAGAATAAAATAAGTCTATAACAAAGGTTTGGATGAAATTTCCATTGTATAATAATTTTAATTATTTGTAAGTAATTATTTCGTTGCATTCCAACGATGCAAACTTCAGATCTATGAATATAAGTTTCATCAACAAATTATTTATCAATTACAAACACTATTTGTTTTAATTCTAAAAATAGATTCTTCAAAATATGATGAATTAACAGCTTTTTAAGTAAAATAGCTGGTGTTTTAGAAAACGTTTTAGCACAGTTATTAAGATCCGTACAGCAGCAAACCTTTCGAAAATCAATCATTACAGGCTCCGTTTCGCTTTCTAGTGAAACCAGTGTGCTGTCAACCCCGATAAAGTCTCAAACTCACGTTTCTCAACGCGGTATGCGAATCAACGACTCGGCCCAGCTGACGCGCGAAAAAAGGTCAGCATTCGCGACTCGGCACAAAAAGGAGACCCGGTCTCGAAAAAAAAGAGCCAAGGTCAAGATGGCGCGTATACTTACAACCTCGTTCGCGCATCAAAACCGAAAGTAACGCCGCCGCTGTTGCTGCTCGAGAGACTCAATTAGGCTTCTCTCGTTTCTCGGTCAGCGCGCATAAATGTTTGATAAAACAAATGGCTCTCTCGAAAGTTTATCGAAAGCGCGCGCGCGCGCACACACACACACACACACACGATGGTGGTTTCGTTTTCCTGGGAGGTGAAAGTTGTCCTCTCGATGAGAGCCCCGCTCTCTTTGTGGGTTAACCGAGAGTTCGCCGAAACATGGGCGAACAAACATAGGTGTATACATACGAATATGGCCAATCATTTTAAGTAGTCGAAATTTCGGAAGTGGAATGGTTTGCCTTGCGGCGTAGGCGAATGCGGCGTTGACCCACTAAAGCGCCGAATCGGCCTACCTCTTTTTTTTCCCTTGATTTTCATTCGTTTATCTTTGAAGCCGTGCGAGTATAAAGAGATTAAGCTATATTTTTCAAAGTTCAATTATGGTATTGCTTTTTATTTATTTGTTTACAGAAATACGCTTCTTTTAAAGTCATTATATTCACGTAGAATTTTATCACTAGATACAATAAATACCATATATATGTATATTAAATTATTAGCAGAGAAAACTATGATGGAGCAAAAACTTTCTTTAACATCTCATTCATCAATAACTGATTAATTAAACCCTTAACTGGCAATGGATCATGTATGTACAAAAAAAAGTCGTGCCGAATCTGGCAATGGATCATATATGTACATATTTGAATAACTTTTGCAATTCTCAACGGATTTGGACAAAACTTAGTATACAACTGTTTTTGAGGTCGCTGAATCTGAATCTGACATCAGAATTATTATTTACGGCTACCAGTTTTGGCAAGAAAAATTGTAAAAGTCGCACCAGTTAAGGGGTTAATGACCATTACTACTTTTAGAAATCAAAATAAGTATAATAATTGAAGTTTCATAATTTGTGCTTTTTTTGCAAAACGGTCGAGTTTTTCTGGAGAAAATTACTTATTTGGTAACCGGAAAGCAATGCAATTCTTTTCGGTCCAAAACCGATTCACTCAATTGAAAAGCTTCCCCTTTTCGGTCGCGAAACAAACGGTGGCGCCTTAAATCTCACCAAGGGTATTAGTCGTCCCGTAAGAGTTCAGTGTTGTCTTACGTGGAACTCTTATATAGGCGTCATTTGGGATGGTGCAACTCGGGAAAACTTTCCGAGAGCCAACGTTTTGGAATGTGCGATACATTTTTCGAAAAATATTACGAGTTTTTGAGTATTTTCATTTCAAAAGTTTGAAATGAGAATTTGATGAAATCGTTTAGATTGTATTATATTTTGTGTCAGTATTTTTGAAAGCGTTCTACGAAAAAAGAAAAAAAGAAAAAATAGCGTATGAACTAAGCTAAAGCGATAATAAAACTATTCAATTAAATTGTTAATGTATAACTTGACTACTTCACAAAAGAATTACCCGTAGAATGAAAATAGAAAACTACTGGCGTAAGAAAAACAAAAATTAAAATCTCTCCTCTTCTAATTCGTTCGAACCTGCGAGGCTTACAGTTGAAACTATATAATTACATAGTCAGATCGCTTGAAATGCCAAAACGAAAATAATACGCTAGAAGTATACTCGAATATTTTTGTAAACCGATTATTTCCAATCTAAATATACTTTTCAAGCTCATTTAATGGGATTACCTATTAAACACTCAAAACTGAGTCAATTCTGAGCGGTAAGAAATTTGCAAATTCAAACACCTCCGCTCGCGACGAGTGAAAATTAATTACGCTAAAAGCAGAAGCGAAACTCGTCCCGAGATAAATATTGTCGCGAACGGAACAACGACAACGAGGGAGAGAAAGAGAGAATTTAAGACGGGAAAACAGGTTGGGGGAGAAGTTGCCCCCGATAAAGAGTTTATGCACTTTGTTTCTCCGTCGCCGCTGCGTCTCCGCGAGTAAATACAACACAGAGCTGGAACTCAATTTTCCGCGGGCGGAGGGGAACGAAAAAGACTTGGTCGTTGCGGCGATCGCTCGCAGGGATTACTTGTTATTCCGCGCGTTCCTGTCTCCCGCATCCGGACGAGAGTCCCGTTCCGACCTCCTCCGACGAAAGTGCGTATACGGGAATTCATAAGTCGCGTGTTAACGCGCGATTAGCGTCTCTGTGGGAATGAAGTCGTCGTCGTCGTCGGCGCGGACGACGTGACGTTGAGCACGGAGTCGGCGGCTCGTTTCCGGTTGCCCGAAGGATGCGCGGTGCAGGCTGCATGCGGCGTTGGAAATTTACGGTGTCGGTGACCGAATTTTTGTTTTTAAATTGGACGCGCGGGTACTTTTTCACGGAGAATCGAGTTTTGGAGTTTGGATTAGAAAAGCACGGGACGATTAAAAAACGGTGAGTTATAAATGGAAAGTAATGTATAATTTACCGTAGAGTAGCTTTAGGATGTTGAAAATATGAATTGTTTCTATATTATTTTCAAAGCAAACATTATGGCCTGGATAAAATTTTGATATATTTCCACATAAATGCTTTTTGTATCTTTATTATTGATATGCAAGAATAATTGAAATTCAAATGCTAAACAATATTCAATTTTTATAATTTATTATATTATTGAACGAAGAAAAACATAAAACTATACATGATACAATCAAGCGTTCATATATAGGCGATCATTATGAATACAACTTCAGAATAATATATGCAATTAGTTACTCATACGTAGCCTGCACCCTTACAGGATAAAAAATATTATTACTTCCAGGTGCATATTAAAAAAGCAGATGGGAGAACACTCATATACATTCAGCTACAGTATTCTCAAGAATATCCAAGAAGTCGATAATAATACGCGCTCGAATACAAATCAACTGCACTATTTATACATTCATCCCATGTCGCTCCTTCGAAATACATAATATTTACAAACGATGTAACGGCAAATATAATCATTTCAATTCAATCACGCGCCCAAGCATCGAAACCCTCATCAGCCGAAACTAGAAGCACGCGTCGTCCTCGGTACAGTCCCTTCCAAAATCCCGAACGACGTACGTTCCCTGTACTCGTTCATTCATCGCGAGCCATGATGCACGTTGTACCTCAAGACGCTCACTCGCGCCAATTTGCATTCAGCCGTCGGCCGGTTGTAAACACGACGCACGCACGCCTGTGAGGACAGCGAATGAGTGAGAGAGGAAAGTTGAGACGATCTACAATGGCTGCGGTCTCGACGAACTCGTTGAGAGTCAAGATGATGTTGACGGCCGTGAAAGAAAGGATTGAGATTTACCGGGCACGTGACAGATTCCAAGTTTTTGTCCTCGCGTGATAGGGTTTTCCGGGACTCGGGTGCTTGGAAATCTTTGATACACGTGTAAGATCTGTATATACGTGCCTATATACGTGCCGATGACTAATGAAACACGAAAAAATCAAACGGAGATACAAATAGTCGTCAAAACGTGCATATCTTGCTCATTCAACATACCTAGAACGATGAAAAGTGAGAACAGCTTGTGTTGTGTCTGCGCATAAAAAGCTTTCACCTCTTCTCCCTTGCGCTTATTGACCCTTCCCTCGCGTCTCCCTTTTCCCTTTTTGTTGCCTCGCACCCGGAACGGTTCTCTTTTTAGCGGTGTTATTGCGCACGAGAAGCGTATACAGAAAAAAAAAAACGTTGGAGACGACATCTGCTCCGAATGGCCGCTGCACGAGCGAAGCATGGCTAGAAGGGGAATCCGCTTGGATCAAAAGTAGTTGAATATTCTCTTTATTTAAATGAATAGTTCTATTTATTTCCTTCAATAAATATTAATAAAAAATATATATGTTGTTTAAATATTATTTATTAGACAGTTTTTGTGAAAGTACGTCTGACGAGCTTGATGTGCAATTCAGAACGTGTTCATTTGACATCACGAAAGTTGTAGAGAAGAATTATTTTTATTCGGCTACCAGTGGTGATTCAGAATAAAAATCATGGAATCAATTTTCATCGCAAGTATGAGGCATGAATCACTTTCTCTGCAAGAAGGCCGTGACAAAATAACGCAGGCTTTGAATCTTAATTAAAATATACGTTTCGTTTTTTTAATATTAAAAGTGATTAAAAGTGATAGATAATTTTAATTTCCAAGGAAACTTTCAAACATACTAACTTTTTGCAATATCGTTGATATCAAAATAATGTAGCAACGTTAAAAGAATATTTCATAAACATTACTAAGATTTGATGCTACAGTTTCAAGGATAAAATAAAAAAAAATGCTGCACTATTACTTTAATCATATTAAAATATATTTATACGTGTTTGAAATTCCGAACGTTCGTAATGAACGAAATATTATAATTTAAAGTTTCTAATTTTCGTTAGAATTCGTGTGTGGTTTAAGTGGTGACTGCAAGAGTGAGAAGTGAAGGGATACATATTATCATTTTTTAAATGTATTAAGTAGCCAAATTCGGCTAAATCTGAAAATGGCTAAAATCTTTCGTTCACTATGAACGTTCGAAATTTCAAGTACATTATTTTATTATAGTTTAAAAATAATATTAAAATTTATAGCTCGTTAACGCAATTACGACTATTTCTATACTATCAATATTTTAATATTTAAGTAATACTTACAATTTAGTACATTTCGACACTGGTGCGGAAGGTGATAATTTTCCTCATGTGACGTTTTTCGCTCGAGCGAAAAATGTCACATGAGGTAAATAATCTACTTACGTTCAAGTCTCGAACCGTATTTTGATACCACGAGCGACGAAAAATTATATAAAAATTGTAATTTTGAGGTTAGAGTGGTATAAATAGTATTTACTATTTTAATTTCCGTGCGCTCAGAAGAACTCTCGTATCAACGCCAACTATTTAAAAAATAGGCTTCACTAAACAGCACCTTACAGACTAAAAAAAAAAAGTAAACACCAATAAACAAAAAATATACATGGCACAAATACGAATAAAGACGACATATCGTACATCAAATTTACCGCTAGACAGGTCACAGCCGTCAAATTACCACTGCGACGCTCGTTAAAATTAAAGGCAAAAACGCAAAAAGCCTGCGCTCGAATCTGAAAAAATGCGATTCAAATTAGACAGACCGCGACGCGCTCGGCGTGTAATAAACGCGCGCCTTTTCTAACCTGACCCATAAGTCTTCGCAGGCGCCGCGCGCGAGAGAAAGTTCGAGGTTTTGCGGCGTGCTCGCGCGCCCCGCTTAACCTTTTACCAGCGGACTTTTTCGTGCCTTCGCCGCCGCCGCCGCGGCCAATTTCGAATTTCAAATCCGCGATCGCTTGCCAGGGATAAGAACAGCGCGAGCACGCGTTGCGCAACGTGTACATTATAGATACGGCTGTGGCGGTGTTTTTCCGCGCCGTGCGTTTTCAATTTTGCGACGGCGATGGTGGTTTTGTCGGTGGGAAGATATTTTGGTTTTTGTGAAAGAGCAACAAAATTGTCACTGTATACAACTTGCAAAAAGGAAAATTACGTTTTTTTATCAAAACTCGAGGGATGCACGCAGAAATATTTAGTGTAAACTTTGCTTTTTTTATAAGAGAATTTACTATTTCTCATAATAGCGACGAGACACTTTTAATACTTTTTAAATATTAATTTTTATGATTTTGGTTGCAAATTTTGTTGATACTGTGATATTTTGTTTTGGCAATCACAAATATTACAAATTTTTTTTTATAAAAAAGTAAAGTTTACACAAAACTTGAGGTACTTTCTACATCACTAAAATTTACACGTTAAACTTCAATAAATCCCCTCTTCCAAGGCACTCGCCTGATCGTCCACGGCGTGTCGAATCGCGACACAGCCGTCCTTAATTTGCTCGACGATCGCGAGGCGCGCGCGCGGAAGCGGCGGCGCGACAGACAGCTGGCGCTTTCCCACGTTCGCGAGTTTCGCGTGCGGAAAAATGGGTAACAGCAGCGAAAGCGAAAGATAACCAACGTCGTCTGAGTTTCGAGGGATGCAGGAGTAAGTGTAAGCGCGAAGTTCGCTGGAGATCATTTTCGATGCAGTGGAAATGTTTGAGTGTATAGTTGCTGGGTAATGCGAGTATACAGTGTGTAATCAATCCTTTACTCTAAAGAATCGAATAGAAAAAATTAATGTACACTTGTATAAATATTATAAAATAAAAAAGAACCTATATAATATTCAAAAGCGGAGATTGACGAACGTTTAAGAGAGTTATTTAACGCTACCATATTTTAATAAAAAAAATGTCAAATTAGGGTGGAATCGTTTATTTACTGTAACATTGTCGTAACAAACGATTTTTGTGACAACTGTACTAGAAAATTAACATAAAACAATGAATACTAAATTACTAAATATGAAGGCAATAGTTTTTTGTTAAGGTTACTTATAAAAATTATTAAAAATATTTTATACGTCATTACGTCATTTTTTCAACTCGGTTTTCCCCAAGTGTTTCAGGATGTACAAAATCATTATTAATATTTTCACAGCTAACGATGAAGAGTACATTACGTTTTTGCCAACATTAAGAGCAATACCAAAGGAATTGACAGATAGTGAAAATTAAATAGCCGATGTACTTATTAACATAATGAAAGAATTTGACGAAATTTTAATAATAGACATTGGATGATACATTTTGTGGGAATAATTTTAATGACTTATTTTAGAAATTCATGATTATTAAATATTTTACGTAATCCTTTTCAATTTCAATATTTGGTATATGGGAGCGTCCAGCAGAAACGGGTCACCGAGCGCGCGCGGTGCCTTTTTTCGCGTAAAAGGCGCTCTGTTTAACTCGCTCATAATCGTATGCTGCGTCTTTGAAAAAAAAACCAAAGACCTATATCGTTAGATTTTTTTCTGCTCTTTCCAATTGCGCCATTGTTTTTATTGCGAAACGCGTTCTTCCGGACGAAAACTCGAGTTGAATATTGAAAGCCATTTTTCTCAAAGTATATCATGTTTTTTTTCAAAATAAACTACACCATTGGAAAGTACAACTCTTAAGCTTCAAAACCCTATCTTGGAGAAGTTGGAGAAATAAAGGGTTTAAAAGTAACAACATGAAAAAAACAGCGCCGAGGGTCTGCGCGAGCCCCTCGCGCCCGTGCGTACGGCACGTTTAAGTGCACGCTCTATTCAATTCGCTAATAACCGTGTACCAAGTCTCTGAAAAAAGAACTAAGGACATATATCGATAGATTTTTTCCTGCTCTTTCCAATGGTGCTATTATTTTTATTCCGAAATGCTTCCTTCTAGTTGAAAATTCCATTTGAATGTTTAAACTCTATTTTTTCAATAAAATATCAGCCTTTTCTTCAAAATGAATTATATTCTTCAAAAGTACAAGTCTTAAACTATAAAATATTATACTTTTAAGTTGAAACATGAAAAGTTCAAAAATAGTAAGATCAAAAAGACAGCGGCTGCCCGAACTTTTTACGCTATGCTCAAGGGCGGATTAATACACGCGATGTGCTACTTCACCCTTTCTTTTTTGTAAATATAAAATGTTTTGTAACTTACAATGCCAATGCGTGGACATAATTTTGTGGATCTAGTTGTAACAGTTAGTATAATATTACAATGAACTTTGTTCATTTATATAACAAACTTCGGGTACTAATCCCGAACAGAAGCATTTCGGAATAAAAATAATAGCACCATTGGAAAGAGCAGGAAAAAATCTATCGATATATGTCCTTAGTTATTTTTTCAGAGACTTGGCACACGATTATTAGCGAATTGAATAGAGCGTGCACTTAAACGTGCCGTACGCACGGGCGCGAGGGGCTCGCGCGGACCCTCGGCGCTGTCTTTTTCATGTTGTTACTTTTAAACTCTTTATTTCTCCAACTTCTCCAAGATAGGGTTTTGAAGCTTAAGAGTTGTACTTTCCAATGGTGTAGTTTATTTTGAAAAAAAAACATGATATACTTTGAGAAAAATGGCTTTCAATATTCAACTCGAGTTTTCATCCGGAAGAAAGCGTTTCGCAATAAAAACAATGGCACCATTGGAAAGAGCAGGAAAAAATCTATCGATATAGGTCCTTGGTTTTTTTTTCAAAGACGCAGCATACGATTATGAACGAGTTAAACAGAGCGCCTTTTACGGGAAAAAAGGCACCGCGCGCGCTCGGTGGCCCGTTTCTGTTGGACGCTCCCATATATATATTTATGAATTCTGACAATGCATATAATCCTCTGTCTCGAAATTAAATTAAACTTCAATTTTTAGGAAAATACTATTGTTAGCTCTGTTTTTCTGCGTCTGTTACAGTACAGTCTGTATTTTTTAAATAAATATGTAAAAGTATCTTCTACTTTAGAAAATTGGCAATTCAATAATATTTATGAATATTATCCTGTTATATTGATAATTAAAAAACTACCTTGGCATAACCACGTTAAACTACGATAAACCTCACATTCAAAGGCTCTCATGTATCATGAATTTTCTAATAACTATATACATATTCCATTCTATACTATTATTACCCAATTCTTACCAACAACATATTCCGACACTACAGTCAAAGGTACACGCGGGCAAACCGTAACAAGTCAAAGGCAAAAGAAGGAGAAAAAAAGGGTCGGGGAATCCCATTCCCCCGGCTGCCAGACAAAATTGAAAAATCTACCGAGGCATCTCTTACGTACGTCCAGATTTGCGCGACAATTCGTTTCCGTGATCGATGCCTGTACCACGCGCCAATACGGAATCTGGCAGGTATTCCTCAGGGTGGAGTGGAGCTATACCCCTGCGATTGTAAAGAGCAGCGAGGTTTTGCAAGGATTATCGTTTGGTTTTATACAAAATGTCTATATCGATGTTAATGTATGATGCGAAGAGAAAAATAAAATCTAGATAATGAGCGCGTTGTCTTGATAGTTGTAGGTATTTATTTTCTATGCATGAAACTTTGTATAAAGCTATATAAGGGTATAAGAAAGCTTTAGTTAACATTTTCCAACACTTCATGGTTTCTGAGGACGAAATTGATATTTTCAGCTTAACTTATGATATTTTAGCAATTTTTGAGATAGTAGACAAACTTTCAATCTATTATTCGACACTTTCCAGGATGTGCGAGCACGGTTGGGGGATTGGTAAATAAATTAATGAATACAAAGAAAAACATACTTAATCACGATAAATGAGTCAGATCAGCTTCTGCGTGAAACTTTTAATTGACAATAAAAATAAATAGATTTGTTTAATTTGTATGGGTTATAATTATTTAGTGTAAATTTTTTTATGCAGTTTCCATTACGAAGTATTCCTTGTCAATAAACAAGAAATGAAAAGTGCACACATTTTGATTAGATCGGTAGCGATAGAACCCATAAATAATTGAAATATGCTGATAATGAAATAATTTCTTTTCATTACGTTAATATGCATATACATTTTTCAAAAAGTTTTATATTAATTATAAAGTATATTATGTAAAATTCTTCTATTTTTAGGAGTTACTTATAAAATGATATAATCATCAATTTTAATTATTTTTTCTTCTTCGTTAATTAATATGACAGTATACAGAAATTTATCGATTCTTCTTATTATTTCTTCAAATAAATGTTATTTATTTAGTTACAATTCTTTTTAGGAAGCCTAATTGCATAGCCAGAGAATTGCATAATCACTTGATAAATTAATTGGTTGTATATTTACATGCGTTTAGAAAATACTACAAACGATTCTAATACTAATTCTAAGTAATGAAAAATTAAGGATTAACAATAACAGTATATAGACGAAGGCAATGTTTAAAAGTATTTATTATTTCATAATTAAAAATATTTCGATAATTTCTTATGGATCTCAATCTAATAAAGTAGACGTGTTCTTGTTTATGCACATACTGATTGTGCACATATTAATTGTGCACACTTTAACATTGGCATATATCTATATATATAGATCTGTACCAATGCTATCTGTGCACAATAAATATGTGCACAATCCTTATGTGCACAAACAAGAACATGCCATAAAGTAGAATATAATAAAATGTACTTTATTCATAACTGTTTACAGAAATAATAAATAATTTGAATAAAGAAAATAATACAATAACTAATATTATTAACTTTTTAACAGCTCTTTATTTGTTTTCATCTTGATCATTGTTTTTATTATTATTTTTTGCACAATTTTAAAGTATCAGAATACATCATGTCAGTAAAATTATAAAATAAATATTAGCAGCATGTAATTTTTTACGCTTCATTTTTGAAAATCTAATTGGCTAGTACATAAATCGAAATTCATTATTAATGGAGTATAAATTGATTTTTTTATTATTTTTTTTTCTATTTATACATTCTATGTTATTCTTTAAGTAAGTTTATATTTTGTACATTGTCTGTTAATGAATAAGTATAAGGTAAAGTTGTCAGTAGTAAGACACTTTTGACCATACTTTTTTTATAATCTTTTCTACTACCAAAACTAAGCATAATACATGAAAACTAATCATCTCAGTTGATTGCTCGTATCTCGAGGTTTATTTAAAAAAAAATGTTCCTTTCGTTGCTGCAGTGTATTAAAATAATTGCATTAAAAGAAAATAACTATCGACTGGTGTAGTGGGACACGCTCATTTATTTGGAACCAGTAGTGGGACGTCCGTTCGGACGCAGTAGTGGGACTATACTTTTGAACGTGTCTCACCGACTGTTCCACTACTGTGATATAGAAATCAAGAAGCACCTAAAGTGGGACAAAGATTTCGTTATACGTATTCAGAAAATTAGCCTCGAAAAATTTTTATCATGTTATGCACTAATTTATGGAGTAAATCAACAAAATAACGAAGAGACTACATAGTTAACACCATAAAGAATGATAATAAATTAATGTTGTTCTCGTCTTAACCGTTTATTGTAGATTTTTTACTGCTGCCCCACTGCTGGTTTCAAAATTGCCTTTGTCCCAGTACTCCCTTCTTTACCTTATATGAATAATAATTGGAGTTATCCCAAACATATTTACAACTTTTTTTTTCATTTATTAGTATAATTTAATTGATTATATAATTAAATTGATTAAATTATAGATTAAGAAAATAATGGATTGACTCAATTTTTAACATTAACACCTGAAAATAAATTAATATTTATAACAATAGATAGGAATGGTATATATTTAACTAATATGTTTACAATGAGTTGCAATAACTTAATTTATAATACAGATTAAATATAATTAGTTTTAATATTAAATTGTTATTAGATGCTACAGAACAAGAGGCGACATCTTGTAGGAAAGTGTAAAAGCAACATAAAAACCACGTCGATAAAGTAGATAATACCTTTACCTACTCATATTAAAAAAATCAAATAACAAAAAAGATATTATTTTTCATAGAATGAAGTATCAAAAATATGTTTTACACAAATAAGAGGTACTTGAAATTTTGAATGTTCATAGTGAACGAAAGATTTTTGTTATTTTCAGATTTAGCCGAATTTGGCTACATAATACATTTAAAAAATGATAATAATTGTATTTCTTCACTTCTCACTCTTGCAGTCACCACTAAAACCATTCTGACGAATTCTAACTAAAATTATAAACTTTCAGTTAATATTTCGTTAATTATAAACGTTCGGAATTTCAAATACGTGAAATAAGAATAGAAAAAATACAGTTACTTTGATTTCTAAAGTAACAAAATTATATCAAAATTCCCCACAATAGTATAAATTAAGGAGTTCATCAATCTCTATTTGTCAAATCTACTCAAATTCACTAAATATTAAGTGGTTTTTATAAGGATACTGTCATGTTAAAATCGTTTACAAACATTTAGCATTCTAGCCATAAATTCAATCTCTAATATACTATAAATTACATTTACATTTACAATTGTAATAGAGAATTACGTTCAGTTTTTTTTTATTTTAGAGGAATGAATCCTTATTAAAAACTGTAGTATAAAGTTTTTAAAAAATTGTATAAATTTAAGGAATTTTAAATAACATATGTATTATATATTTAAGAAACTTTAAAAATTAGATCAACCACAAGTTTGCATTGTCATATACAAAAAATAATTCTTTATCAATATTTTAAGTTATTGAACAACACCTATTATATCTAAGCTTTCATTTTGATAGTATTTTATACTTTAAAGCCCTAAAACATAATAAATATCAATATAAGCTTTAGATAAAATCATTATTTTTTAAAATTTCATTGCATTCTAAAATAACATTAATTGATAAATCTAATAAAAATATACAAAGAACAGAAGCGTTATAAATAGTAAAGAAAAAAAAAACACAAGAAACTTTCTCCATATTAAGTCAAGTATTATAGGATGTAAATCTACTTTTACACTATTTACCTTGTAAGTTGTCCAGCATATACGACAGCAGCTTGTGGGTTCCTGATGGTTCTCCGTACAACGCCATAACCTCCTTGCTGAGTGGGTTGCCATGAAGTCCTAGCACTTGTAACTGGAATAACTTTCCTAATTCATATGGTAAAACACGAAGGAAATTTTGGTTCAACAGTAACTCCCTAAAATAAAAATAAAGTAAAAATGTAACAGCTTCCAATGAATTATCATAAATATCATACTATGTATATTATGAAATATTAATGTATAACAATCTCTTTTAAAATAAATTATTTTTTTATTCTTATAATTTTAATCTCTTATAAGTATAAGATATGTTTAGAGTAATATTTTGTATTTAATCAACTTTTATTAAGTCCATTAATATCTACCGTTACCAACAAGAGTTGAGTATTTTAATTTAATAATAAAATTTTTATTTTACTATCACTTTATGAATTTTTTGATAATTAACATGTTTTACATATGAATTTTATTCTTATTGATTGTTTAGTTTTATAGGTTATTGCAATATAAAATTAAATTAATTTGATTTAACAAGTTAACTGATATATAAGCTATATATGACTCATGAATTTTAGTTTTTAACAGATACTTTGAAAACAAAAATATGTTGTCTAAAACTAGTCAAAGTTTAATACTCTAAAAAAGATCAATCAAATATTTTAAGATATCACCATAGAAATCAATCAACCTAATAATTAATATTATTAAACTTTTTAAAATTACTAAGAATCTAAGATCTTAAACATAAGTTTTTTTACAAAGGGTACGTCACACAAAATAATTGTACATTTTTTTAAATGGAAACATATAACAATGTTAAAAATAGATATTCTTTCTAGAACATTTTACTTTTTTTTTATATAAATGAGTAAAATACTTTGGATAAGCTAACTCTTTTATAAAACTCTATTTTGTTTTTGGTACACTAACGAATTTTAATTTCATATTAATATCTTATTTCATTGTGAAATTATCAGTAATTTATAAATAATAAATTTAAGATTTTGGTAAGTACCAAAGATAACCTACAGTTTACAATTTTTCATGTTATACATCAAATTTCATAATATATACACTAATTAGCTGACACTGAGAAAGCAAGGATCCATGACAATCACCTAAGGTAGATAAGGTCTCCTAGTTCAGCAGGTAAACTGCGAAGCTTGTTGCTACTAAGATCAAGTGCTCTCAAATTTGCCAAACGACCAATTTCGCCTGGTATCCTTTGCAAGCTATTATCATTGAGATACAATGCAGTCAGATGGGTCAACTGCCACAGGTTTGGGCTTAAGTTTCTTATGCTGCCTGTTATCTCCAACTCCGGCCAATAAGATTTCTTGCCAGAGTTCGCGTCTTCCGTTGACATGATAGTATGTGCACGACGCGGGTTGATGCTTTCATATTTGTCCTTGTGATTTCGGGACATCCTAAATCCTAAAACATCAAATAACACGATCAGAAGAATTACTTTTCAATTAAATGTTGTAATATTCAAAAGAAACACTGAAGTAAATAAATGAACAGAGACAGGACTCTTGACCTACCAATTAAAACTCAATTTTGTTTACAGTGCATTAAGTGATTAAATGAGTGAAATGTTATTAAAGCAAAGTAATTAGAAACATAATTTCTCTTTATAAATGCATTTTTACTGTAATAACATTCTATTGTGCTTTATCAGTTTGATCAAAAACTAACCTATGTGAACAACAACAGAGTGTTTGGGACAGGTAGCACAGAGGAATTCAGCAGCGGAGACAAGGATTGGTATCAGGTGTGAGATTTCTCTCTGCACAAGGCATTCTGCACACAGGAGCATTGCGCAAGGAGCCATGTTAGGATTGGGAGGCTGGAGCAAATCCACATATCATTCGCAAGCGCTCGCCTTTGGTCAGAGCGTATTTGGGAGTACGCTCAATTCATAACTGGGAAGAGGAAGAATACTCCAGAATTAAGATTGGCTCTGGCTCATGAGGATAAACAATAACAATTTACAGGTCAGTGAACCTCTTTTGCCATGGATGACCTTGTCCGAACCCCAGTGCAAATGTATCAAAACAAAGTCTGAAAAAGCCTGCTGTTGGTGATTTTAAAATATCAGCAGGTCCCTCCAGGCAAACAGTGCTCAGGTTGAACTCGCTCTGGCATCCAGGGCAAAAGAGCTTCGCTGGCTGTGGCTGGATAGCAATATCCTGTGGGACGCCGGCATCATCATCGTACGCTCGCGCACATACGCACCTTCATCTACCTCTCGGTCGTGGAAGCTGTCTTCTCTCTCTCTTGGTCCGGCGCGAGGGTAACCACCACGACTACTACCAGCAGTACGAACTCCGAACGGGGCAACACGATGACGGGGTCGAGGGTGATCCTGCGAGACTCTCGGCCTCACACTTTCTTTCTCTCTTTCTCACACTCTCTTTTTTCTCTCTCTCTCACCTCTCGACGACGACGATGGGCCCCACACACACACACACACGCGCGCGCGCGCTCCAACGATTTGTGTATATACTCGCACCCGGGCGACTTGATACACGCACGAATTATACACACGATACACGGTCCGCACTATACGATTATTATCCTCTCTTTGCGCGCACTCTCTTTCCGTCTCTCTCTCTCTATCGCTCTGTCTTTCTTCCTCGCTCTCTCTCTCTCTCTCTCTCTCTCTCTCTCTCTCTTCTCCGTCTCGCGCGTATAAACAAAACTCTCGTTCGCTAGCCCGACGACCGACGACGGCTACGCTCCGGCGGCGCACTCCATTTATCTCTCTCAGCGCGCGGCTCTCCACTGTGTGTATATATATATATACGTATATACGAAAGTATAGGCGCTCGCGTGTATAATACGTGCCTGTGGCGTTCCGTTCGCGATCGCGAAGTTGGCCGCGAGAGCCGCGTCGCGCCAAGCGATTGGTCGGCGCCAGCAGCCGACGCGCTCGCGAGAGCAAGAGAGAGCGAGCGACTGCTCCGTCAGCTGACGGTCGCAGACAGCAACGGTGCCCAACTGTGCGCACAGCGCAAGTCGAACATTATCCGCGCGGTTTGTGGTGATAATACAATACCTGCAGACTGCGGAGGTATAGCGAGGGTTGATTTTGGGGTTGATCGTTACAGATTTTTTATGGATTTAATGTTTATTTGCGTAAAAGTTTGGAACAATTAATTATAGCATATGCAAAGTATTTTTTGCGAACCCTAGTGGAAATCGTTTTTGTAAATAACTGAAAATAAATGTAAATAATTGAAAATAACTGAAAATAATTGTTTGGTTTGAGACGTAAATAACAGCTATTTTCAGATATTTACAGTTATTTTCAGTTACTTACAGTTACTTACAGTTATTTTCAGTTATTTGCACTTTTGTGAATTAATAATTGTAGAAAAATAGATACTAACAACCGTTATTAACAATCATTTTCAGTTTTTTTCTGTTATTTACAGTTAGTTACAGTTATTTTCAGTTAATTACAGTTATTTTCAGTTATTAACATTTATTTTCAGTTATTTACAGTTATTTTCAGTTATTAACATTTATTTTCAGATATTTGCTGATATACACATTTAATTTTTTTCGCTTTAATGATAATTTTATTTTACATCAACAAAATTGTAAATAACGGTAAATAAGTGTAAGAAATTGTAAATATCAGTAAATAACTGTAAAAAACTGTTAATAACTGTTAATAACTTTTATCAGTACCTTCATTTTTACAATTATTATTTAAAAAAAATGCATAACTGTAAAAAACTGTAAATAGCTGTAAATAACTGAAAATAACTGTAAATAACTGAAAATAAATGTAAATAACTAAAAGTAACTGCTGGTTACGTCTCAAACCAAACAATTATTTTCAGTTATTTACAGTTATTTACAGATATTTTCAGTTATTTTCAGTTATTAGCAGTTATTTTCAGTTATTCACAAAAACGATTTCCACTTGGGAAATTTCAAATAAAAATGATATCTGGCAAAAAATAATAATTGGCATATCTGGAGCTCCTGTATAATCGCCATATCTGCAGGTCCCATATGCGTAGTATCCCATATGGAAATAACAAATGTAAGAAAACGTAAGAAATCGTGAGAAACCGTAAGAAACCGTATAAAACCATATAAAACCATTGGTTTTCGGACATTTTTTTACGCTTTTATACACTTTATTACATTTTCTTACATTTTTATACATTTTCTTACAAATATGACTAATTTTGTCAAATTAGTCTGGAAAAACGAATTTTAAAAAAATGTAAGGAAATGTAAAAAATGTAAAAAAAATATATGAAAACGTAAGAAAATGTATAAAAATGTAAAATATTAAATATTCTTATACATTTATATACACTTTTATAAACTTTTAAGCAGTTTTGTATATTTTTATACGTTTTCTTACATTTCATTAAAATTGGTACATATATAAAAAAATTTTCTGGAAAAATTTTTAATTTTTTTAAATGTATAAAAATGTGTAAAAATGTATAAAAGTGTATAAATCGTTTCCCACAAAATGTCCGAAAACCAAAGGTTTTATACGGTTTTATACAGTTTCTTACAGTTTTGTACAATTTCTTACGGTTTTCTACATTTTCGTTCATTTCTTTTTTTCATTCGGAATGGTCTGAAAAAAGTTCAAGTTTAGAATTAAAGTTTTAGACCAAAGTATTTGCGATTTGGAAGGATTATATTAACTTTGCTATGAAAATCATGAAAAAATATATTATAGTTATAGTAGAATATGGTAATATAATATAAATTTATGAAGCTAATGCCCGATCAAGATTTCATGTAAGTAATGCTGCTAATGGGTAATACGAGCAAGTTTTTCGCGAGTGTCCTTTTTAATTAAAGGCCCAATGAAAAAAAAATTGTCAAAATTACGAAAAACAATAAGTTAATATCTTATTGTAGTCAAAGAAATCAATCGAAGTGTTTCGTCCAGGCTACTAGATTGGACTCATCAGTGATGATCTAGTAGCCGTCATCAGACACTTGCCGCTGGGTGGTCACGGCCAAAGCTTTATAGACTGAGCCACCTTTTTCACTAGTGGAAAAGGAGGCTCCATCTATCGGTGTATAATTAACCCAAACACCGTATAATATAATATAAATTTATGAAGCTAATACCCGATCAAGATTTCATGTAAGTAATGCTGCTAATGGGTAATATGATGACGGCTACTAGATCATCACTGATGAGTCCAATCTAGTAGCCTGGACGAAACACTTCGATTGATTTCTTTGACTACAATAAGATATTAACTTATTGTTTTTCGTAATTTTGACAATTTTTTTTTTCATTGGGCCTTTAATTAAAAAGGACACTCGCGAAAAACTTGCCCGTATTACCCATTAGCAGCATTACTTACATGAAATCTTGATCGGGCATTAGCTTCATAAATTTATATTATATTATACGGTGTTTGGGTTAATTATACACCGATAGATGGAGCCTCCTTTTCCACTAGTGAAAAAGGTGGCTCAGTCTATAAAGCTTTGGCCGTGACCACCCAGCGGCAAGTGTCTGATGACGGCTACTAGATCATCACTGATGAGTCCAATCTAGTAGCCTGGACGAAACACTTCGATTGATTTCTTTGACTACAATAAGATATTAACTTATTGTTTTTCGTAATTTTGACAATTTTTTTTTTTTTTTTTTTTCATTGGGCCTTTAATTAAAAAGGACACTCGCGAAAAACTTGCCCGTATTACCCATTAGCAGCATTACTTACAAAAAAAGAATATGGTAATGCCTTGATAACGTAGGTAGTTTAGCATGTGCACTCACTGTACAGGCTGTCTATTTACCTTTACAGGCCCTGTCTTCCGCCTGAAGTGAATTTCTACTCGGGATATCATGGAAATCTCTCAAGAACTTTTAACTTTTATATCTGTACAAAAAAAAGGCCAAAAAAACATTATTCATTATATATTTGCACGAGATTAAAACAATTAAAGACACGCCGTCTAGAACAACCCTAGTAGAAATTGTTTTTGTGAATAACTGAAAATAACTGTAAATAAATGAAAATAACTGAAAATAATTGTTTGGTTTGAGACGTAAATAACAGTTATTTTCAGATATTTACAGTTATTTTCAGTTATTTACAGTTATTTACAGTTATTTACAGTTATTTACACTTTTGTGAATTAATAATTGTAGAAAAAAAGGTATTGAGAACAGATATTAACAATCATTTTCACTTTTTTTCTGTTATTTACAGTTATTTACAGTTAGTTACAGTTATTTTCAGTTATTTATAGTTATTTTCAGTTATTAACAGTTATTTTCAGTTATTTACAGTTATTAACAGATTTTAACAGTTATTTACAGATATTTGCTGATATAAACATTTAATTTTTTTCGCTATAATGACAATTTTATTTTCCATCAACAAAATTGTAAATTACTGTAAATAACTGTAAGAAACTGTAAAAATCTGTAAATAACTGTAAAGAACTGTTAATAACTGTTAATAACTTTTATCAGTACCTTTATTTTTACAGTTATTATTTTACAAAACTAGAGATATCTGGAAAAAAACTGTAAATAACTGTAAATAACTGAAAATAACTGAAAATAACTAAAAATAACTGAGAATAACTGAAAATAACTAAAAATAACTGAAAATAACTGAAAATAACTGAAAATAACCGTTAGTTACATCTCAAACCAAACAATTATTTTCAGTTATTTACAGTTATTTACAGTTATTTTCAGTTATTTTCAGTTATTTACAGTTATTTTCAGTTATTCACAAAAACGATTTCCACTAGGGAACAGACGAAATTGCCGTGTGTCACTGAGATTATTATTATTATGCAAAAACTATTGAATATTTTTAGCTAAAATTTTAACTGCTTATTAAGTACTATAAGAGCTATACTTAAACAAGTTATCAAGCACCTAGCAAATTTTTTAACGGAGTAATAAACAATCATTAAAATGACCATTTTCAGCGGTTTTTTGCAATTTGCAGATAAACAAATTAACTAAATTTAAATCTGTAAATTGCGTTTGATAGATCTTTTTAATATCTATAAAGTTTACATGAAACTTTTCTGTAAATCCGTATGCAAAAAAGAAATGTATGAAACCGTATACAACCATACAAAACTGTATAAAAACGTATAAAACTGGATCTAAACATTGGTTTTTGGACAACTTTATACGTTTTAATATGTTTTCATACGGTTTCTAACATTTTAATAAAGTTTTCTACGATTTGCAACGATTTTATACAATTTCATACGGTTTTTTACGTTTTACAGAATTTATAAAACGTAAAAAACGTAAAAACGTAATTAAGTTTTTATAAACATAAAAACATAATTTATTCCCATATGGAAATAATAATGTATGAAACCGTAGAAAAACGTATAAAAAAAATTCGTCCATGTCAAGTTTGTAAAAAAGTTAATGTAATAAAACATAGGAAACCGTATAAAAATGTATATTTCTGTATATTTCCGTAGATTTTTTCAAATTTATTACATTTTTATACGGGTTCATACATTTTTATACAGTTTAATACATTTTCATATAAAATAAAAAACTAAATAGAAAAATAAATAAATAATGTTTTTATGTTTATAAAAACGTAATTACGTTTTTACATTTTTTACGTTTTATAAATTCTATAAAACGTAAAAAACCCGCATGAAATTGTATAAAGTCGTTGCAAATCGTAGAAAACTGTATCAAAATGTTAGAAACTGTGTAAACCCGAATTAAAACGTGTCAAACCGTATTAAAACGTATAAAGTTGTCCAAAACCAATGTTTAGATCCGGTTTTATACGTTTTTATTCAGTTTTGTAAGGTTGTATACGGTTTCACACATTTCTTTTTTTCCATACGGGTTTATTTTTCTATTTATTTTTTTTATTCTGTATGAAAATGTATTAAACTGTATAAAAATGTATGAAACCGTATAAAAATGTAATAAACTTGAAAAAATCTACGGAAATATACAGAAATATACAGAAATATACATTTTTATACGGTTTCCTATGTTTTATTACATTAACCTTTTTACAAACTTGATATGGGAGAATTTCTGAATTGTAAGAAAATGTCTGAAAATGTATTAAACTGTATAAAAATGTATAAAAATGTATAAAACCGTATAAAACATGTCCAAAAACCAATAGAAAGGTTCATTTTTATACGTTTTTATACGTTTTTTTACGGTTTCATACATTTATTTTTTCCATACGGGTGTACAAAAATGAACCTTTCTATTGGTTTTTGGACATATTGTATACGGTTTTATACATTTTTATATATTTTTATACAGTTTAATACATTTTCAGACATTTTCTCACAATTCAGAAATTTTTCCATGTCAAATTTGTAAAAAGGTTAATGTGGTAAAACATAGGAAACCGTATAAAAATGTATATTTCTGTATATTTCCGTAGATTTTTTTAATTTATTACATTTTTATACGGTTTTATACATTTGTATACAGTTTAATACATTTTCATACAAAATAAAAAAAAATGAATAGAAAAATAAATAAATTATGTTTTTATGTTTATAAAAACGTGATTACGTTTTTACGTTTTTTACGTTTTATAAATTCTATAAAACGTAAAAAACCGTGTCACGGCCTGCCGTACCGACGTCGGTAATTAGTAAGTTCCTGGTAGTGAACGCTAGAGGGCGCGTCGATGCAGAATTGGAGCTGCATCGACGAGACGACGAGCGAGCCGGCGCGGGAGAGCGCCCGGTATTGTTGTGTTGTTATCGTTCCGCGATAATTGTGAAGTGTTTGATAGTTGTAACCTCAGGAGTGCATACGTGATGCATCCTGAGGCCACTATTGTGATTCGCGAAATGTGTTATACCGTACTTTCGACGGAAACACGAGGAGAGCTCAGAGATAGTACGACAGGCTAGAACTACCTGTCGTACTCCCGAACCAGCAACATCCTAGTGCAGTGAGCCTGTTCGCCTGGCACGAAAACAGCAGAGAGTATCACGAGAGGCGATACAATGAAGCCAGCCTAGCAGCGAGGATGCTTGCGAGAAACCTAGACCACACCGTATGAATCTAACCTACAATAGCGGTAAGCGTGCACGTATCAACCGCGTCGCGAGTAAGTACGCGTAACCGTTTGTCCAGGCTCGTTGCCACCTGGACAGCGGCCCCGAATAGGCGTTCTTGTGTGGAGAGAGCGAGCGTAGAGAGAGCACAGGCTCGGGTCATCAACCTTAGAAGGTCACCGACAATGATTTAGCTTGCCGGCAGTTTGTAACCGGCAAGTGCGCATAAGAAGTGCGCAGACGACATGCGTTAGTAGCCTGTTCTCTCTCAGGCTAAGTTAAGTGTGTGTGTGTGTGTCGCGACACGCGCGCGCGACCGCTCTCTCACTCACGTAGACGATGAGTACGCTACGTATATTACTGTAGACGCGAGGCTTATGTTACCGCGCGTACACAGCGTAATTACCGCGAGCGTGACGTCAGCCCTCGAGACAGCTGACGTCTGAGATAACGTGCTGGCGCACCGTTAGGTAGGGAAATTAACCTATTTCAACGCGACACTTCCACTGTCTAAATTATTAATTATTCATTTAACTTCATCATCTTTTATTTAATAAACAATAGTCTTTTATTATTAACTTTAACTACTCGAGTTATTATTTCGCGACCTTAGTCATTCCCCGCTCCCCACCGCCTCCGCGGTCGTTACGTAAGAGAAAACGTATCGTTTCATCTGAGCAGCCGGCACACGAACCAGTGAACAAGAGGAGAGTTCGAGTCACTGGTGAGAAACAAAGCGCAAGTCTTCGACTTGCGTGTTGCACGGTAAGTAACCAGATTAGGTTAACATTGCACGACGTTGTAGCGTCTGTTGCCTAATCTGGCTATTATATCTCCGGGAATTGAACCGAGAGATATGGATTTGAACCGCTAAGGTACACAGGTGAAACGTGCCTTAGCCCGAAAATCCACCCCGTGACAACCGTATGAAATTGTATAAAATCGTTGCAAATCGTAGAAAACTGTATTAAAATGTTAGAAACCGTATGAAACAATATTAAAATGTATCAAAACGTATTAAAACATATAAAGTTGTCCAAAAACCAATGTTTAGATCCGGTTTTATACGTTTTTATACAGTTTTGTACGGTTGTATACGGTTTCATACATTTCTTTTTTTTCCATACGGGAAGTTAATGTGTATGTTTATATATTGTATTTCCAGCTTTAGTAATTTATGTGCAAAATAATTACTCGAATTACATTTTAGAAGTAATAACCATTGTGATGTTCATTTAGCCAGGTCTTCTGTTATTTTTAGTTTTTTACGAAGACGATTTTTGCTAGGGAAGTCCACGCATAAAAAACTTGTCTAAATCACTTTTGAACATTTATCGATAATTTAACTTATAGATAATGACAATACCTACAATATCGTAATGCTAAGTCTTTGTCTAAATTAGCATCTATAAAATCTAGAAAATTTTTTTTAATTTTTTCAAAACTCATTTGTCGGGAATTAGGGACAACTCCGTTTTCGGAAGATCGCAAATCTACTCATGTATTTAAGCAACATTGTTTTAACTTTCCTAGAACCAGAAAGTATACAAATTGTTTGTTCTATTGCATTTGTAAGTCCAGTATGTTCTGTTGCGAGTTGATCAAAATCGTCATAAAATGTCCAGAAAATGTCCGAAAAATCGTTTCACAAATACAGGAAAAATGGTGGATTTCCAACAGGGTCGCCTTTCAAATAATTCCTTGAATAAGCTGAACAGAGAGAAGGTGTACCACTCAAGGACAATCCAAGCTGTTAAAAATATACACGAGCACGCATAAAGTTGCGAACGATTCCAAAAATAAAAAACATGGGTTTTGTGATCATTTTTTGAAGCGTCAAAGAACTGCGCTTATGTCGAGTATGGGGCTAACGATGTCGAAGCGAACATGTGTTACAAAATTTTTTATACATTGTATGTATGTACGTACTATATTGTCCTTCCTTTATTATTGGATTGAGTAACTAATTTTGTTCGTTGCTAATTTTATGACGTCACATCTTTTTTGATAACGTCTTCATTAAAACCATATTTTTTCAAGATTTATTAATACCACGATTTCAAAAATAAATTTGATCTGAGCGAGCGTTTTTGAGCGAGAAGAATTTCGTAATAATAGACAAGGCGAAAACCTCGCCTTCATATGAAAAAAATTTCCCATTCAATTTTTTTGCATATTCATCTTCGGAATATGCCCCTGAATGAGGATCGAGAGTTTGCTGGATGAAAATATGGTAGAAATTTGTTTAAACAAATTTTTTTGTAACTAATTGCAAAAATTGCTTTTTTTGACTCACAATATTTTTTTTTAGATTGTTTGGGTCATTTCAAACCAAAAAGGTCTCTTGTCATTCTTTTGTAAAATTGGCCGTTTCCGACCCTAGCGGAAATATTTTTGTTAAAAAATGTTAAAAACTGTTAGAAAGAGTTATAAACTGTTTAAAAATGTTACAAAATGTAAGATTTTGGACGTTATTAATCGTTTGTAACTGTTTGTACATTTTTCAACAGTTTTTAACAGTTTGTAAGAGTTATTAAATTATTTAATAACTTTTAAATATTTATTAATTATTATTATTAACATAGTAATAATTAATTATTAGTATAATTAAACACTCCTTAGGCTTGCATTGTTTGACTGTTGCTTGCTTTCGAAGTGCTCCCGCGCTCCTTGATTCTCATGATTATAATAATGAGGCTATTAAATAATTATTAATTAATAATAATAATAATAATTTATTAATTATTAATTTTTCCTGAAATATATCAAATTTAAAATTATTTGAAACTGTTTGAAAGTGTTTGAAACTGTTACAAAGTATTATAATTAGAAAAAATTTGTCCAAAATCGTACATTTTGTAACACTTATAAACAGTTTTAAACAGTTCTAAATAGTTATAAACAATTTTTAACAGTTATTAACTGTTATTAACATTTAAAATTTACGACAGGGGAGTTGTAAATAATTTAATGTCTGAAAGAACACAGAAACGGCCGTTTTCAAGGCTGAAAAACAACGTTAAAATATTTAATTTTTGAGTTCACAAAAGTTCTTAAATAATCTTTGGGATATAACATCCCTTAATAATCTTGAAGAGTGATTATAGATTATTTCATTCTAAAGCTTCGCTTTTTATTTGTTAAATAGGCGCTTTCTAAGCAGCCGCCGGACTATATAGACCGGACTATAGAGTATATTATGTATTCTCGATGCTATGCTTTTACATACGCATTAGTTACTATTGGTGTATGTTTTATAAATCAATATAATTTGTCACTTTTCACAATGGCATGCTTTGATTTTGCAAGTGTTTGAGCTTTTGCACTGAGAAATAAGATCATCAGGTACTGAATTTTTTAACTTAAATCTAGGTAGCAATACGCCTGTTTGATGCAGGATATACCCACAATCTTCAAAATTTAAAGCTCCATATCTAGGGTTTAAGGAATTTTTTCAGATAAATGATTGCAATGCTCTTGATGCATGCAGTTTAAAAGCATCAGACGTACATACATGGAATGTTTCCTAAATTTACACCCATTCCGCATGAAAGAGAAAAAATTATCAATCTAGCCTCATCTGCCATTTCATCTTTTTTATTTAATATTTTTAAATAAACTTTTTTTAATGCATCAATCACAATTACTATTGTTGATTTGCTTTTATTAGCTGGATGAGAGAATAACACTTTTTCTGCATACTTATATTAATTAGAAAATACTTCATCGCTTTGGTATCGATTAAACAATTATCATTTTCGAGGTAAAAGTTATCACGTATAGTCAAAAAATTCAATTCATATGCACAATTACTAAAATTTGTTTCTATTAATACTTTTTCAAAAGCTTCATTAATAACTTCATTGGATACTTTTATCGACGATCTTTCTTTATTTCTTTCTGAATTTGGAATGAAAACATCATTTCTTGAACAGGAAGCATGATAATGAAGTTTTGAATTATCTGACTCGTACGTGCAAATTTTTGTATAAACTTAATCTTTTTTTTAAACGAGCTACTGATATAAGTTTCTCTGCAGAACTGTGATCCTGAGTGCGATGAGATATTACATAAGTTGTACGAATTTTATTTTTACGAATATAACCGCATATAATACATTATCAGGATCTGATACTCTTCTCAGTTTTACACTTACGTCCTGATCCGAATTCGAATTTTCTATATTAACCTAGGAGCTTTAAATTTTGAAGATTGTGGGTATATCCTGCATGAAAGAGGTGTATTGTTACATAATGAAAAAATGAAAAAAATCGGGTTTTTTTATTTTTATGTGTTGTAGTATCTAGAATACCTGGATACAGTGGTTACGCAGAATCGGTTAATTAGGCGGAAATATTAAAGTTTCAA
Source organism: Torymus aiolomorphi (assembly GCA_036365515.1). Taxonomy (NCBI): domain Eukaryota; kingdom Metazoa; phylum Arthropoda; class Insecta; order Hymenoptera; family Torymidae; genus Torymus; species Torymus aiolomorphi. Next base: position 21,589,564 of record CM070873.1, on the reverse strand, counting down.
AGTTATTAGATGCCAGAGGAATTACATGTGTGACAGGGAAATTACATGTATCTAGGTCTATAGGTGTTTCGAGTGCCCGATGATGGAGTTTAGGTGGTGTGCTCCAGAGATTTTTGCGTCAAGGTGTCGGAATGCATTCAATGCGTGGTCTAGGTGGGTACGGTAGCCGATGACGGTGTCCAGGTGATGGGCTCCGCAGTTTTCATTGTTCACCATGTTTTCGATGCGTTCCAATACCTAGAGGCAAAAAACTACGGAGCGCACCACTTGGACATCGTCATCGGTTACCCCAAACACTGAGACCACGTATTAGATACGCCCTGATATCTAACACGCAATATATCACATCTGCGGGACTATCGAAAGAGAGCACAGTTGCAAACAAACAATATATGTAGTGTCCGTCAAGATAGGAAAGTATTTAATGGTCCGCATCGATTGTTTCCTATGAATGAAATTATGCTAATGGATGTTACAGGCCAGGGGATATTACACGTATGATTTCTTTTATTTTAATATGACAAAAATTTTAATTTCCAAATTTGACTAGTATTTATTGGAATATAGTTTCAAATTTTGACCAAAATCATTTGATTTAAATAAATAAGAAGATTGAGGCCACAAAATGCTTTTTTAGTCCCACAAAATATGCATTTGATCGTAGTAACTAAATTAATAAAATTTCTCACCACGAAATTAGTAGATTGGAACAATTACTTTATTTAAAGTAACTAAATTACTATTTAGTACACACAAATGTTTTTAAATTACAATACTCACATACTAATAAATATATAATAGCTTTAAATAATTAGAAAATTGTAGATACGAAATATTTTTTAATCCTAAGAAATATCCATTTGATAGTAGTAAATAATATAATTAGATGTTTATCCACCATATTAGTAGATTTGATAAATGAGTATATTTAAAACAATTAAATTACTATTTAGTACACACAGATATGTTTTTAAATCACAACGTAATCAAACTAATAAATATATATTTATTCTGAATAAAGAAGAAAATTGAGTATACAAAATACTTGTTTAGACCCACAAAATATGTATTTGATCCAAGTAACTAAATTAATTAAATTTCTCACGACGAAATTAGTAGATTTGAACAATTAGTTTATTTAAAGCAACTAAATTACTATTTAGTACACGCAAATATGTTTTTAAATCACAACATAATCAAACTAATAAATATATATTTATTTTGAATAAGGAAGAAAATTGAGTATACAAACTACTTTTTTAGAGCCACAAAATATGTATTTGATCGCAGTAACTAAATTAATTAAATTTCTCACAACGAAATTAGTAGATTTGAACAATTAGTTTATTTATAGTAACTAAATGACTATTTAGTACATTACTAATTATCTAATTTCAAAACTTCAAAACTTCAAAATTTCAAAACTTCATTATCCTGTTTAAGAAATGATGTTTTCATTCAAAATTCAGAAAGAAATAAAGAAAGATCGTCGATAAAAGTATCCAATGAAGTTATTAATGAAGCTTTTGAAAAAGTATTAATAGAAACATTACTAATTATCTAATTATCTTGACTGATCATCTTTTTATCTTTTTATCCTTTTAAAAAGACGTTTAATCTTTTTTGTTATCTTGTTATCTTTATCTTATCTTATTATCTGAAAGTTATCTATAAGATACCAACTAAATGGTACTTTCGTTTGAGAAAATTAGTCAAACTGCCTTTTCTTCGTCTGGGAGGGCGCAAACTGGCTTTTCTTCGTTTGGGAGGACGCAAACTGGCTTTTCTTCGCCTTAGACGCTTTTCTTCGCCTGTAACTTCCAAGTTGGCTTTTCTTCGTACCGCGCGACGATTTATTGGATCACATCTTTTTTACAGATTGGCCGAATTAGGTGAATTATTGATGCGAAAGTATTTTGCTTCTATAAATTACAAAAAAAAATTATTTTTAATATTACTTCCATACTAATTTCAAGGAAAAAACCTCACCTTTCTGCCCGCATCACTTTCAATTGGAGTCTTTAGTTTATATTTCGACTATAAACGAAATACTTGTTTTTTTATAAAACGTCCGACTCGGTGAAATTTGATGATAGAAACTTACATAAAAATGTAATGATCATTCTCAAACAATTAAAAACGATTTATAACGTATACACGGAGAGAAATTTTGTAGTGAGAATTACAAATATTCGAGACAAAATTACCAGTTTCTATGGTAATGGATGGACAGACTGACAATTTCAAACTTTTTACCAAAGTGCCTTGGTAAAATTTTTTTTTAGTTAATTTAAATTTAAAAAATTAACTTTTTTATCCATATTGATGGATATATAGTATTTTCATATAGAAATAGAAACAGAAACAAGGATGAAAAAACATTAAACTGAAAAAAAATTTATACGGAAGCGGGATTCCATCCGACGATCTTTGGATTGAGAGTCCGACGTTCTACCGACTGCGCCACGGAAGCTGTTACCAACAGTCATTTGAATCGCCGTTATTACTTACTGAAAATATGTGTATTGTTTTCATTTTAACGTCGCGCACGCCTCTAGTATCAATCTTCTGAAACACAATAATGCGCAGTGCGCATGCGCGAGTACACAAATACCAGGTTATTTGGTAAAATTTATCAGTTTTCTGAGTAAAAATTCTTAGGTTACCTTGTAAAAGTGACTAGATCTCAATTTTTACCAGTGTGTCTGGTAATTTTTATTCCGATAATTTGGTATTTTTTTTAAGTGATTATGGTAGTTTTTCCTGGGAAACTTATAAATTGTATTAGAAACCTGGGAATATCACGGCTTTTGACAGTCTATCCATGCGCTACCAAGGCACCTTGGTAATTTTTACTCTAAAATTTCTCTCCGTGTATTACCTGACCAATATTTCCCGGCCAAAATTACCTGAAAAAATTAATTAAAATATAATAACTATAAAACAAAGTATATGTATTACTAATATAACTTATTTATAATACAAAATCCCAAGAGATGGGTCTTTAAATCCAATTTATGCAGAATTATGTCATTTTAGAAAAATGAACCAAGTTTTCTTGGCAGTCACTCGATAGATTTTGACGAGGCAAGTCGCAAATTACTTGGAGTTCATTAATTTAAACATATGTAACCGGAAAATTACTCTCAAACATAAACTCAGTAAAAATAGTGATAATTTTAAAAACCTTCCAAAGATTCAGTTACCATACATAAAAAACAATTATAAAAAATTATCTTCAATTCTCAAACAGTTTAATATTACTTCGATCCCTTTAGTAATATAAAGAAGAGCCTCAACACGATTATTAAATTCGGCAAAGACGGGAGAAAAAAATGGGATCAAACTAATATTGTATACAAATTCACGTGTAAGAATCGTCCTGCGTCTTATATTGGAGAGACAAAAAGATCCTTGAAAAACGTATTAATGAACGTAAAAACAATAAAAATCAAGATTCAGCAGTTGTTATACCCCAGGATTCTTTTAATCATCAATTTGATTGAGAAGGTGCTGAAATTTTGGATAATGAGAGCAATTATAAAAAGGGAGTAACGTCCGAAATGATGTATATTAAAACACCATAACAATAACATTAATAAGAAGGAAGATATATTCACTCTCAACAAATCATATTTTTCAGCATTAAGAAAATTCAAATGTTGCGCATTTTTATGTGTAGTATTATTGTTTTGGTTTCGTATTTATACTTGTTTCAGCTGTATATATAAGCGCGAATATGTATATGTATTTCGTCACATTTCCGAAACATAAATTTGTCGAAATGAGTCCACTGACCTGTTAATGTGCGTTAACATTTATAATTTTAGAGGTAATGTTGCATTGTGCTACGTCTTTTATATTTATATTATTGAAAATATTGACTTGTATATTTTTGTTTTTAATAAAACACTAGCTGAAGAGGTTGGCAGACCCGCCAACGAAACGTCGCTCATTAAGGGGAACGTCCCAATACCCGAACAGTGCCCAATACCCGAACAATATTACTTATTCGTCTCTTTCTCGGTTAATAAACGTTAAAACATCTCAAAAATTTTTTCTTAGTTTTCTTTAAAGTTTTAGTTTAGTTAGTATTCTTTTAAAGTTATTAAGGATACGGTAAACAGTTTATAAAAAAATATTTCAATTAGATAGTATTCGGGTATTGGGTCATGACATTAAATAACATGTCCCGGTACCCGAACAGTACATGGTGTATGTCGTAACCTCAATATTGCAAAGTTTACATGTATTTTAGATTATGTTATGTTTTCCATATGACTTACATTTTACATATATAGTGTTTATACATCTATTCCAGTAATTATAACAACAAAAGAACATTGTAATAATCAAAAATAATTTAATAAGTCGTTTATTTACAAACGATTGTTCGGGTATTAGGACATAAAAATGGAACAATGGGGGCATACGTATTTTCTGCGTTCGGGTAAGGGGACAAAGGCATCATCGTGCTTTTATCTTTATAATAAACAATTAACTATATAAAGCAATCTCATTTTGATACCATTTGACTAAGGACGTCAAATTATTGATCATATAAAAGAAAATATTATGGTTTAAACCTTCTAGAGTAATTATTTTCGTTGAATGTTGAAGGTTAATTTCTTATATGTTCGGGTATTGAGACGTTTCTCTTAATCGTGAAATAAAAGTTTTGGTTTTTATTTCACACATTATCCCCGCTTGATCGGTTATTAACAGTTTTATTTCTTCTCTATAGTAATAACTACAGTCTCTAATAACAAATACTGCAAATAACTGAAAATATCTCTAAATAACTGTAAATAACTGCAAATAACTGCAAATAACTGCAAATAACTGCAAATAACTGCAAATAACTGCAAATAACTGATAATAACTGAAAATAACTGTTATTTACGTCTCAAACCAAACGATTTATAATACTTATTTACAGTTATTTGCAGTTATTTACAGTTTCTTACAGTCATTTATTATTATTTACAGTTATTAACATTTACTATTTCCACTAGGGTTAGACCGTTTTTTTCATCAACTAAAATTAAGTTCATTTTCATATGAATAAACCAATCCAAATCAATCATCAATGAAATATTTATTATAAAAATCATTTTCTCTATGTATATCGTACATAATATATAGAATTAATATATAGAATATCAAAGATATAACGAAAAAGAACTTTTATACAAAAAATAATGTACACTATATTATGCACCTAGAGAGTAAAGTAGGCTAGGGACTCGCGAACGTCAAAGCTTAGAACCCTGGCTAAAATGTTAACAAAGTCTTAAAAATCTTTGCTAAAAATTTATATAACAACAAATTACAAATATCAAACAGACATATTGTAAAAAGACATTATTTATAGAGAACTAATACTATTGTTTATTCAAATCAGTGAATAATCTTTAGCTATATTATAGGAGTTAAAAAGCTTATTATTACAATAACAGATTTTTTCCTCTGCGATATAGTACTTTTCGATTCTAGTGCGATAAAAGAAGAGATGAATCATCGAAGATGTTGAAAATTTTAAGCATTTTATTTTTGGAGTAAAATCAAGGGCATCTCCACAGTAGTTTGTAAGAAATACTAGTTATAATCTGAATAGTGTTTACTAAGGAAGAATCAAGTCTCTGAATATAGATTTTGTTCGAATTTCAGGTAATAATTTCCGATATATAATATGATGAGAGCGTCAAGAATAGACTCCAATTTTTTAGCTTAAAAATAATTGAGTTATCTAAAATTTTATTTACGAAATGAAACTAGGAAAACAGGTTTACATCTACATTCCTCTGAAATGAAAGATATTATCACTAAAAAAGTTATAATCCTTGAAAGTTGAATATCCAAGATGCATCGATGGGCACGCTGATTCAGAGCTGCTATATTTATCAGTGTATGTTTTGCTGAACTTTAACATAACTTTCTGATGGTTTCATATTTTTTAGACCTGATAACAGCAAATATAAACTCGTCTTAATTAGTTTTATTTTCTATTTCAACCGAAGTATTCTTGTAAAATAAATATATATATCAGAATCTACTGTTGTAGGGGAGAGCGGGGCAAGTAGTACAGGGAGGTAAGTTGACAATACTATAAAAAACTTATTGTAAATACGGTATTGCGCCGCGGGTCAGTCGTCATAAATACTGTTACAGTACTGTACATTGATGTTTGTCACTTTATGCAGTATTTATGATGACCGAGCCACGACACAATACTGTGTTTACAATAAGTTTTTTATAGTATTGCCAACTTACCGCCCTGCGCTACTTGTCCCGCTCTCCCCTAGATTTCTTCATATTATTATATCTTACATTTTATACCAAATTTTTAACCAAATTCGCATTCCGGACGACTGATCTTTTTGCAACTAGCCGATAATATTTATAAAAATTATTTGTGTGGATCATATGTTTAGTCCCCAAGAAAGATGATAATAGATAATCCCAAGAAAGATAAGATAATGATAATTCCCACCTTTGAAAATTTGGAGAAACCTAAAGAAGGCTGATTTCATTCAAATTTAGGCAGGCTGTCACGGATCGAATTTTTTTCGTCTAAAAACTATAAGACTGTATTCTAAATCATATTTGAAGAGACACGTGTTTCGGGATTTTGTTTAAAAAAAAATTGTTTTTACGTCACAGCCAAATCAATATTAGATGCAACAATAGAGATTACAAAATTTAAAAAGTACCTCAATTTTCAAACTACTGTAACTTTGTCGATTTTCAACCTTTTGAGATGGTTTTTTTTCTTCAAACTGTCAGGAATTTCATCTAGTTTAAAAAAAATTTACTTTAATTATTAAGATTCATCTTACAGAGTTATTAATGAAAAACTGAAAAATGACGATTTTCTTTAAATGTAAATATCACAAAAACAAGAATTTTTTTTTCTGAAATTTTAATATTTTTTTATACATTAAAGAAACTAATTTTTCCAATAGGTAAGAGTATGCTATTTTTTTATTTTTTTTAATGAATTTTGAAAGTTTTAATCGATTTTTTTGGTTTCTAAGTTGTCAACTCGTGCCGTTTTAAAAAAATTATGCAATTTCTCTATCTATTTACTATCCCATTTACTAATACTAGCCATCTCTAAACGCGCTTCGTGCACCGTAATTTTAGCAAGCCTTCGCGCCACTTTTGTTTTTGTAACCTAGCGACCCATTACTCTCACCAACCAAATCACGAATAAATTGATATAACAAATTCATCATTTTTTAAAGACAGAATATTGATAGAATAAAGAAGAAACTTTAAAATAAGTCGTCAGGCAGGTTTGTTGACCAATTAAACGTGAATTTATAGCTATTTTTCAATGTTTATTTGCACCAAATTCAAGTAGTCAATAATGTTCAGTTTCTACGCCAATTACACAGCTCCAAAAAAAAAAGAATGTAGCATTGTTTGCGCTCTTCAAGACCAACTTTACACCATCCCTCTACAATGTTTTTCTCTGAGATCTAAATACCTGAACTTTGTAAACTCGCACATATCTCTTAAAATCAAATTCTTTATTTTTATCTCGTAATTTACATATTCAGACCTCCGAGAAAAAAAATTGTAGAGGGATAGTGTAAAGTTGGGTTTGAAGGGCGCAAATAATGCTACATTGTTTTGTAGAAAAGATTAACAAAAAATTGTTTTTACTTTGTTTTTCAAGAAATCTCAAAAATCTTATATCTAATGATATCTCCAAATTCAGACGTGGTGGACGAATTCTGATCTTGGAATCATACTTAGGAAGCCATAATACACCGAGATATGATAGTCCGATCTAAAGTAGAGAACCTTTTCTTTTTTTGTGGGGCTGTGTTATCAGTAGTAAAAAAAATTTAAATGATAGTGAGATTTTTGTAAATGAACTTAATGAGACTTTAAGTCTAGAGATTTTCAGGCTTATTTAGGGGATTTCGAAATTTTCTAACAAAATTATTTAATTATAACATGAAAAAAAAAACACCTTTTTATTAATAATTAGTTAAAAAATATTGGAAAATGCAAATATATAGGTAAATAAAATCTCTTTCTTTTACACAGAAAAAAGAAAGAAAAAAGATAGAAAAAATCCCCAAAACCAAAGTGGTTGGGCTATACGACATTCAGGCAAAAGAGATGAAGCACGTAGACGAGTAACAATAGTATAACTACAAAAAAATCCCCAAAACCAGAGTAGCCGGAAGACGTGTGATTAAAATAGACGAAGAGTGGTACGCAGATAGGCAGCAAAGAATATATCTAGAAAAAGATGCCAAAAACTGAAGTAGTCGAGGGATGCGAGATCCAAGTTCGATCTTTTACATTTTGCTCTTTTGTTATTTTCTCTAATTTGTCCCCCTCAAGATGCAGCGAATTCTAATAGCCTTTAACTAAAATTGTTTTAAGCACTAAAAACATTCCAATTATATCCATTCAATAAACAAATTATGAAAACTACAAATAAGGTTGAAAAGAGAGAGAATATTGCGATAAAATCTTAAGCTTACTCAATCAAGCTAATAATACATAAATTAGAGAAATTACGAAAAAATGCAAACAATCCAACACAAAATATGTTATTTTAACAACTAAATTATATTATTATTATGTAATAACCAATTTTAAGTACAAGATACCATAAGATGTATGTTGAGTCGAAACTCGGGTTATATCGCGAACCTCGTGAGGTAAAACTTGGCAGAATAAGGTAATAAATAAAAGACTTAATTTTGGTCCAACACAAGAATAAACAATGAGATTATTTGACCAGGAGGGAAAAACCTTTAAGGTAAAAAAATCCTCGATGACAAATTCGTTGGACAAATAGTAATGTTAGTATCTCAATTATGAGAACATGTGTGAGTTAATGTTTGTCGTTTGTGCGAGGTGGGCTAGGCCGCCCGTCAGCAGTAGCCGCTTGCAAAATCTGCCGTTTAGACAGCTTAAGGTGGCTCCAGCGATCTAGTAAACCTAAAGTTATGAACATTTTTTACAAAAATTCATTTACACATTCCAATCTGAAAACTGATATGACAGGAAGCAGAGTTCTTAACATAACGGGAAATATTTTTGTTAGAAAATTTCCAATTTTGCAAAAGTATATTTTGTCCATTAAAAAAAAATTCAATAAGAAATACAAATCTTTTTTGTTTTTCATTCAATTTTAATCTGCAAGGTCTCATTTTCTTCCTTGTTAAATTTCAGGGGAGTCAACGATTTCAAAATTGAAAAATTTTAAAAACCTGTAAAGTTATATGCAATTGTTTGTAGATTTGTCACTGAATTTTATAAACAATTGCATATAACTTTGCAGGTTTTGAAAATTTTTCAATTTTGATATCGTTGACTTCCCCTGAAATTTAACAAGGAAGAAAATGAGACCTTGCAAATTAAAATTGAATGAAAAACAAAAAAGATTTGTATTTCTTATTGAATTTTCTTTTTAATGGACAAAATATACTTTTACAAAATTGGAAATTTTCTAAGAAAACTATTTTCCGTTATGTTAAAAACTCTGCTTCCTGTCATATCAGTTTTCAGATTGGAATGTGTAAATGAATTTTTGTAAAAAATGTTCATAGCTTTAGGTTTAATAGACCGCTGGAGCCATGACCTTAAGCTGGATCGCCTGTCGACGACATATCAGCCGCCATTAGCGTCCGGATGTTTTAGGAATACGAGCACGACGTGAAAGGATTTGACGAAAACATACAAAACGTTTTTGCTATTTTCTTAATACACGTCTCGTTAATCCGGACTCGCGAGAGAAAGTAAACGAGATGCGATGCGCATCGCTTTTCAATGATCTTTACTTTTTATTGATTATTCGTCATGTTTAGTATTGTTCGATTGCTAAGTAGGGTGACTACAACAGTATTGGAACAGTCACCAACGAACATTTTCTTTATATATATGAAAATATATCAAGCTTTCTATGTATTGTTTATCTAACACGACGATAATTTTCGAATCCTTGAAAATTTTTATTTCATTTTATATAAAGATTCTGCATAAAAGAAATTGTCTTGTTAAGAATAAAATCATAAAATCGCTGGTATTAAGTGTTTCTTCACTGGCGATGTATTCCTTCACTGGTGAAACGTATTTAGATACTAAGATTGCGTGTTCCTTTACTGGTTTTTAGGAGATATTTACAGATTTTCATTAAATAAAATTTTGAATTTGATTCTTTATTCAAAATTTGCTCACCGACGTAAAGTTTAAACATTTTAGAATATAAATTTCAAAAGGGTTTTAATCCATTTTTAAACCACTTAATTAAATAACAAAAGTTACAATTTCCTTATTCGTTCCTTCACTGGTGAAGTCACCCTATGGTATTTGTGAACTCCTCTATATTTTTTCCATAACTTATACAATACTTATATTCAAATTTCTTCAGATATCTAAAATTAATTAATGCACATTTAACTGAACCTTTTCAAAAGTAAAATTAGTTAGATATTATTTATTACGATTGGCATTATATAACTGTTTTACAGCGTAATAAAGAACAAGTTTTTATTTTAAACAATATTTAGAAGTATTTGGTATAAATTATGAAATAGGTAAAGTTATTTTTCTTTCGCAGAAACCTGATTAATAGTTGGATTACTGTTTTTAAGTGCTATGATAAAAATACTTTTAAAAAAGTTATATTAGATGCACGATTTTATTCTCGATATTTTGGAAGTATATATATATGGCCGGTTCTCTGTCATATCACAGATGAAAAAATTTTTTTTCCTTAAACTTTTTTTACGCATTCGACACTATGTTTTGAACTACTCTGAATTTTTTCAGATTTTTTTACAATTATTCTCGAAGCTAAAAATCATCAAAATAGCACATTTCATGAATTTTCATGATTTTTAGCATTTTTCGAAATCATTTTACTCATAATAGTTGCATTCTATAAAACAATGAACACGGGAATTTTTTGTCATAAAAAATCTATATTTTGTGGAAATCCAGATTACATATCCTAGCAAACATTTTAAAATGTAAATAAATGTATATAAATGTAAAAAAAATGTAATAAAATGTAAAAAAGGTGTAAACAAATGTAAAAAAGTGTAAAAAAAGTGTAAAAAACTACTGGATTACGGACTTTTTTACATTCTTTTATCCTTTTCTACACTTTCTTTACACTTTTTTACATTTTTGTACATTTTTGTACACTATCTTACAGTTTTTTTTTATATTTTGTAACACTTTCTTTGATACTCATAATTCAAAAATTCTTTTACAGTTTTTTACACTTCTTCACATTTATTAACATTTTCTTACAGTTTTTTTTAATACTTATTAACATTTGATTATAGTGTTTTTACACTTCTTTACATTTATTAGCACTTTATTATATCTTTTTTTACACTTTCTTACATTTTTTTACAGTTTTTCAACACATTCTTCCAGTTTTTTAAAACTTTCTTACAGTTGCTTATATTTTTTTACATTTTAATATGTTTTTCTTTACACTTTTTTACATTTTTTTACACTTTCTTATATTTTTTTTATATTTATAGATTTTTATGGTTAATAAAAATTTTATGAACTGTAGGAAAGTGTAGAAAAATGTAAAAGAATATGTAAAAAAATGCAACAAAGTGTAAATAAGTGTAGAAAATTAAATTTTTACGGATTTTTACAAATTTTATGAAATGTACAAAAGTGTACGAAAATGTAAAGAAAGTGTAAATAAATGTAAAAAGACGTAAAGTATGTCCGAAATTCAGTATCAAACTATATTTTTATTACACTTTCTTACATTTTCTTACACTTTTCTACACTTACTAAACAATTTGCTACATTTTCGATTTTTGCTAGGGTAGGTCTAGCGATACTTTACGATGGAACCATTTAACTGTTAAAAATTGAGATTTCATAAGAAGCGCTCATCGATTCAGATCCACAAAAAATCATAAGTATAGCTAGAATATGTAGAAATGTCATCGTATTTGTCCCGGAATGGTCCGAGCTCTCATTAAAAAACCGCTGCCAATTCTTTGGCACTTAGCTTCCTCAAAACAATTTATCGATTCCTTTCATTAAATTGAAATTATAATAATAAATTTTTCACAAAAAAAATAAAAAACCTCAAATATCTTTAATCGTAATTGACCGATTTTTTTGGGCAACGAACTCTGTTCGAAGATATAAAAAAGCTATCTCTGTGCCAAATTTCAAGACGATTGGTTGATTTTTACTCCTGTTATCGCGTCCGAAAGAAAGTTCCCTTGTTTTCAAAAATATTTTTTTTCTTTGAAACAAATGAAGATAATCACTTGAAATTTTAACCAAATATAGTCTTCAATGAGTGTTATAAGTGGTTAAAATTTTAGGTCGATAAATCAACAATCCTTTGAAAAAACGCAATTCGAAAATTAAAAAGAAAAATTTTTAACCTCAAATATCTTTAATCGTAATTGACCGATTTTTTTGGGCAACGAACTCGGTTCGAAGATATAAAAAAGCTATCTCTGTGCCAAATTTCAAGACGATTGGTTGATTTTTACTCCTGTTATCGCGTCCGAAAAAAAATGCAATTTTTTTCAAAAATATTTTTTTTCTAGAAAAGAAATGAAGATAATCACTTGAAATTTTAACCAAATATAGTCTTCAATGATTGTTATAAGTGGTTAAAATTTCAAGTCGATAAATAAAATATTTTTTGAGAAATTAATTTATGAAATATAAAAATGTTTTCCTTAATAACAAGTGACAGAGTAAAGATAATTCAACTTTAAAAAAAAGAAATTGTAGGTAATTTGAAGACCTTTCAAAAACAGTTTACTATATTATGTAATAATGGCTGTATGATATGAAAAAATCAAAAAAACTGAAAATTCAAAATCATTTTTTGGTTATAAAACAAAAGAAAAACGATAAAATGAAAAAATAGGTTAAGCTATCTCTATTCGATGTCCAAACGAAGAGAATAAGCCCTCATAGATGAAAATCGGTCAATTCGTTCAAAAGTTATAGCCGGTACACACGCACACACACACACACACACACACACACACACACACACACACACACATACATACAGACACGAAAATTTTTGTTCTCAAAAACATCGGATATTGGTGCCAAAAGTCTTAAAAAATGTTTTTAAACATTTTTTGTTCCAAAAATTTTTTTGACCATTACAAAGCTTCCTCTTTGAGGAAGCAAAAAAAAAAAAATTATAATACCATTAATTTCATGAAAAATGTGATTTTTATGCATATATCGTCACGCGGTATGAAGAAAAGCCAACTTGGAAGTTACAGGCGAAGAAAAGCCAAAAACGCGTCTAAGACGAAGAAAAGCCAGTTTGGGTCCTCCTAGACGAAGAAAAGCCAGTTTGACTTGTCTCAGACGAAAAAAAGCCAGTTTGCGCCGTTCCTGCGGAGGAAAATCCCCCAACTGACTTCAGCTAATCAATTATTAGTTATCTTATTATCTTGACTGATCATCTTTTATATCTTTTTATCTTTTTTAAAAAAATTTAATCTTTTTGGTTATCTTTTTGTCTTTATCTTATCTTATTATGTGAAAGTTATCTATAAGATGCCATCTAAATGTTACTTTCATTTGTGAAGTCAAACTGGCTTTTTTTCGTCTGAGAGGGCGCAAACTGGCTTTTCTTCGTCTGGGAGGACCCAAACTGGCTTTTCTTCGTCTTAGACGCGTTTTTGGCTTTTCTTCGCCTGTAACTTCCAAGTTGGCTTTTCTTCGTACCGCGTGACGATATACTTTCATGTTCATCTATCACTTTTTCCTTCCAGCAATACTTTTAGTATTATATTCTTGCTTAATATTGGTAAAATGGTAAAATACATCACTAATATTACAAGAAAACATGAATATTATTTTTAATGCATAAATCAGTTATTTGAAATGATCAATTATATCCACCCATCAAATTATTGTTGATATTTCCTCAGACTTATTTTTCAAATTTGATTCTGATATCCACAATAAAAAATATACCTAATTTCTGTATACACAACATAAAATATTAATTTTCTTATGTATTAAACATAATGCTATTGAGTTATTAAATAATGCCTGTCAACATCAAAGGTTTTGTTAAATATTATTAAATATTAAGCAGTTGCTCCCATAGTTTTACTGAACTAGTATTAATTTGGTGCGCTACGGGCACCCTCTCTTCGCTGTTTCTCGATTTCTTTCGAGTTTCGAGATCGATTCGAGATTTCGAGATACCTCGCAAAAATGCTCGAAAACCGAACGAATCTCGATCGCTCGATTTATATTAAAAAACTTAAAATCATATAATTTCAAGATATTTTATAATATTTTTTTAATAAACCAGCGTTAATTTGGCGCGCTACGCGCGCCCTCCCCTCACTGTTTTTCGATTTCTTACGAGTTTCGAGATCGATTCGAGATTTCGAGATACCTTGCAAAAACGCTCGAAAACCAAACGAATATCGATCGCTGAATTTATATTAAGGAAATTAATTACTCAAAATTATTTACTTGTAAAAAATATATAATTTAAGCTATGTAGTATAAAAATTCACCAAGTCGTTCTATAAACCAGTCACAATGCAGCCTAAATATTGTAAAATCTTTATGTCTACGTTAAATGGGTTACGGTACTTCTTGGCTAATTTGTTCAAACATGTCTATTTATAATAAGACAATTTATACAATCATGAGCAAATATTCTTATTCGGTGCGAGTGCAAATTTAGGTGTAGCAAGACTTGTTAAATATTCTCAGTTTTTGGTTTTTGTCACCACAACACTAATTTTCAAATATAATATTATTAATATAATAGCTTCTTCCATAACCTAAGGCCTCCAGTATTGCAAGTAAAAAAAGATGACTTTATAAAACACAAATAATTTTTTATCCCGAATCATACTTTTATGTATGATGTACACTGAGAAAAGGATATTGTAACTGTTAACATGCGCATGTTTAAATATCACCAAATATAGGCATTGTAACAGTTATAATGCCATGTTAACAGTTAAGTTACCATGTTCTCATAAACAATTTTAATATGTTACCTGAGAACATTGATATTGTAATAGTTATAATGTGCTAATTATAGTAGTTTTTCAATCTAATGGCCAATTTTTTTACCAGGATGATGTTGTTTTATAACAAAAACGTTTGAAATAAAAACATCATTTATTTTTTACTCCGACGTTTCGGATATTTTTATTGTTTATCCTGATGAGGGACATAAACAATAAAAATGTCCGAAACGTTGGAGTAAAAAACTAAATGGAGTTTTTATTTCAAACCTTTTTGTCATATAACAACATCATCCTGGTAGAAAATTGGCTATTAGATTAAAAAACTGCAATTTACAAGAACTTCTACCATCAGCTACTTTCAAATCTGAATATGTCTATTAGTTAATATAGATATTGTAACTATTACAATATCACATTTTATTCTTAAACATGTCAAATAATTGTATTTCAAATAGATAAATATGTTAACAGTAACAATATTTTTCTCTGAGTGTAGTAAAAATCATTAAAATTTCTAATAAAATATTCTCAGTTATGTTATATTGCCTCATTTGGACACTTAAATTGTAGCTCTTGCCAATGATATTGATTTAATTACAACACCAAGCGTCTGTTGTCTTGGGAGCAAGGCTTATTGTTATAAGGGCCGATAAATAAATGTATTTATCGAATATTCTTCAAATTGGACTGCAAACGAAACCAAGTAAAACAATAAATCTTGCTCCCAAGACAACAATTGATTTTATTAAAATTGTACCAAGATTATTGGCAAATAACTACAATTTTCAATTTCAAATAAGGTAATATAACATAAATGACAATATTTTTGTTAGATATCAATACAGCTTTTACTAATAAAAACCATAATTTAACAAGTAACAGTAAACATTCATTTACAGGCAACCTCTAAATGTGTTATTTCGGATAAAAAATCACACACCAGATTTGATGTACACTCCCATAGTTAGTAGAAAATCATAATTGTTATATGCCTGCGAGTACCGTTAAAGTTCTTTCTAACTTGTAAATTTATAATAAGCTCTCATGCCATGAAAACCTTCAGCTTTTTGTAAGCTAGAATAAATAAAAAAGTTCTCACTAAAGTACCATATAACTTGAAAATTAAAAATTATTCAAATATATATGATAAAAGAAACTTATCTGAGACTGAATTGAAGATTTTTTCATCCTCCATAATTCTATTGTAGAAATGATGCTTTTCTCGATCCGGCGGGGGTAATGTACGAAATAAAACACTTTTATTTCTTACGTTTTTTGAGCGACGTTACGTTGACTGATCTGTCAACCTCTTCAGGCTAAAATTTTTATTGTCAGAAAAAAGATATAAAATATATATTGAACAAGACCATGATTCTAATTTGTATACGGAATAAAACGCAACATTACCTCTTAAAAAGTTGTATATGTTAACACATGTTAACAAGTCAGAACGGCCGACATTATTTTGCCGAATTTTTGATATTTCGGAAATGCGACGAAACAGATATCATCGCGCGGTACGCAGAAAAGCCTATTTGGAAGTTACAGGCGAAGAAAAGCCAGTTTGGGTCCTTTCAGACGAAGAAAAGCCAGTTTGCGCCCTCCCAGACGAAGAAAAGCCAGTTTGGTACGAACGTAACATTTAGTTGGTATCTTATAGATAACTGTCAATAATAAGATAAGATAAAGATAAAAAGATAACAAAAAAGATCAAAAATCTTTTTAAAAAGATAAAAAGATGATCAGTCAAGATAATTAGATAACTAGTAATTGATTAGATGCCGTCAGTTGGGATTTTTCCTCCGCAGGAACGGCGCAAACTGGCTTTTCTTCGCCTGGGAGGACCCAAACTGGCTTTTCTTCGCCTTAGACGCATTTTTGGCTTTTCTTCGCCTGTAACTTCCAAGTTGGCTTTCCTTCGAACCACGCGACGATATACGAATTCGCGCTTATATACATGATGCGGAACCAAAACAATAACACCCATTCGTTAGCATTTAAATTTCTTTAGTATCGGAAAACATGATTTATTAAGAGTAAATATGTCTTCTTTCTTATTTATGTTATTGTTGTGGCATTTGATATGCATCATTTCGGACATTAATCTTTTTTTATAATTACTCTCAATATACAAAGTTTCAGCTCCCTCCCAATCAAATTGATGGTTAAGAGAGTTTTGGTGTATGACGACTAGCGAATCTTCATTTTTGTTATTTTTGTGTTCATTGACTCATTTTTTTAACGTTCTTTTTGTTTCCCCTATGTATGTCGCAGGGAAATTCTTGCATGTAAATTTATATACAATTTAGTTCGGTCCCATTTTTTTGTCATACTTTGCCTAATTTAATAATCGAGTTAAGACTCTTTTACTGACGGGATTGAATTATTATTTGTATAAAAAAAGAATATGTAGAGTATGTTATTAACACTTTCAATTCGTATCATAAAAATTTACAGTGTACATATGAATTAGAAAACAATAATAGTATAAATTTTTTGGATATAACCCTCATAAAAAAGAGTAATAGACTAATTACAAATTGATTAAAAAAATTAACGTCATCCGGGAGAGTAATAAACTTTTCATCAAATCATCCAGTACAGCAAAAGAAAAAAATCATTTATAACCTTGTCGACCGAGCAATACTATTGCCACAAAAAAGATTCTACAAGGATAATTTGCGAAAAGTCAAAAGTATTTTACTGGACAATGATTATCCGTTGGAATTTAAAAAAAAAACTCACTACCGAAAAATATCTCTCAAACACAAGCGTAAAAAAAAGCAAGGATAAATTTAAAAATCTTCCAAAAATTCCAAAATAATTACAAAAAATTATCGTCAATCCTAAAACAATACAATATTACTTCGATCCCGTCAGTAAAAAAGAGTCTTAACTCGATTAACCATCAATTTGATTGGGAGGGAGCTGAAATTTTGGATAATGAGAGTAATTATAAAAAAAGATTAACGTCCGAAATGATGCATATCAAATCCCACAACAATAACATAAATAAGAAAGAAGACATATTTACTCTTAATAAATAATATTTTCCGGTACTAAGGAAATTTAAATGTTAACGAGCGGGTGTTAATGTTTTGGTTCCGCATCCATACTCGTCTCTGCTGTGTATATAAGCGCGAATTCGTATATCTGTTTCGTCGCATTTCCGAAATATCAAAAATTCAACATTTTATACAACTTTTTAAGAGGTAATGTTGCGTTTTATTCCGTATACAAATTAGAATCATTGTCTTGTGTAATATATATTTTATATCTTTTTTTCTGACAATAAAAATTTTAGCCTGAAGAGGTTGACAGATCAGTCAACGAAACATCGCTCAAAAAACGTAAGAAATAAAAGTGTTTTATTTCGTGCATTACCCCCGCTGGATGGAGAAAAGCATCATTTCTACAACTTATCTGAGAATTGCAGTAGTAGAGTGAACTTTCATATTATGGTTACTTTTTCATATGTAACAGCTAACATGCAATATGATTTATTCTCTTAATCTGATCATCTGATCGGAAAAGCTTATCTAGGCTCCGTTCTCATAGTTTATCATCAGCTTCGTAGTGTCACGATCGCAACAATCTCTTAAGGTTTCCTCTTCGATCTATGACTGATTATAACTGAACTTGAAAGTAATTAATTTTTGCAAGATATGATGAAGATATGATAAAAAAAAGAAAAATGTAGTTTAAAGAATATACAATACACACACACACACACACACACACACACACACACACACACACACACACACATACTCTATAAATATACACTACCTCTTATAAAATGACCCAAGGTATAATCTGTAGTCCCATTTTACTTAGAGATATAGCATTTTTTATTTTTTGGCATCGGTGTAATTTCTTGAAAAAATTATTCCATGAATTTTCATAAGACAACACCTAAATTACTTGAAATTTATGCAGTAATGGCCTGAAGAGTTGAAAATATTAAAATTATTTGATAAAGTATTTTTTTTAATTGAAAAACCACTTTTAATTGCTTAATTTTGAGAGTTTTTATGATTTTTTTGGTTGTTGTTTTTAGCATTTCAAAATTATTTAGTAAAATATTTTTCATATTCCCAACTCTTCGGGCCATAACTACATAAATTTTAAGTAATTTAGGCCCATGAAAACGCATTGATTCAGCTGATTTTGGCCTCAGAAGCCACTAGGTGTAAGACCCCCTTAATGGATACGTACACGTAAAACCCCCATTTTGGAAAATTCGTAACTTTTCCAAATATCAAAAAAACAGAATCAAACTAATTTGTTTCTTTTGTAGAAGATTAAAACTGTTTTTCCAACAAATTTGAGCCCAATCGATTTTGATAAAAAAAAGTTACAGGGGTGCCAATATAGCGATTTTCGAAAATCGGTCATTTTTAGAGAGCTGCATCTTTGCTTCTATTTAACGAAATCGATCGATTGCCGAATGAAAATAAAACGTCTTTTGAAGATAAAGGAAATAGACATTACCCGATCTCAATATCTATAAAACTCGAGGAACTACAAAGGTCGAAAGATAACATAAAAAACTAAAATATTTAGATTCACGTTTTCCTTTGTGTAAAAATTTCAGTACGTTTTTTTTATTCCCTAAATTCTTTTTCGTAAAATTTGACAAAATAAAGAAAATACCCTTTTTTGAATTATTCAAATCGATCAAAAAAAAGAGCTGCACAGAATTTTTTGAAAACAGCCATTTTTTGACCATTTTCCGAAATTCAGCACAGTGTAGTTGTACCAATATTGGATATTAGGGGCTAATATTTCGGCTTACACACTTTTTTATATGTACTTTCACAGGAAAAATCAGCGATTAAATCCAAAGACCCCCCCCCCGACCGGTCTCGTCGAAAACTACAAGAACGACACACACACACACACACAACACACACACACACACACACACACACACACACACACACACACACACAGACACAGACACACACACACACACACACACACACACACACGCACGCACGCACGCACACACACACACAATAAATCTCTTTATTACGATTATAATCTCAAATAAGTTATAAATTTCAACTATTATACTAAATTTGGAGAGAATACCAAGGTATTCTCGTCAAGACGAGAACATTTTGACCTATTTTGAAAATTTTCAATCGTTTAGGTAGATATTATTTTTAATTTAAATAAATCAAATAAATTTAGTAATCAATCAAAAGGGAAAGTTTTTTTATCGATAACTTATTAACTTTTGAATTTTTGAAACTCAATACTTTAATTCATTAAAGACTGTGATCAATTCTTAAAAATTAATAAAAAAAAGTGATGTTATTGTAGATTGGTCGAGCACAACAGGGAAAGTCGATAACGGTTGTTGTTAACAAATGTCACTCGAAACGTGCGTATAAGCTCTAAAATGTTAAACAGGAAGCGATCAAACATCGATCGTTACAGCTTCGCGAGTCTTGCTACCATTCTTACAGAGCTGCAGATTGTGACATCATCAACATTTTCGCCGAATGATTGTGTTATTTATAAATCTTTATCAACAAAGAAAGTAAAATGACCGAATATAAAAAGGCGGCCTGACGAAGCAAGAGCGTCAGAAGCAGCAAAAATGGCTTTCGGAGTAAAGGGGTTACTGTTCACGTTGGCATTGGCCTTAGTGGCTTCCAACAAGGAATGTTGCGCTTACGACCTCCCTTGTACATGCTCCGAGACATATAAACTTCCAGTTCAAATTCAGGTATGTTTTATGTTTAGATTATTTTTTATTTTAATTTTATACCCACCAATTTATTCAAAATTGAAATATCCATTACCATACTTTTTACGGTTATACACATATGCAGATAAAGGAAATATAGAGAAAAAATGCTTTCGTCATCGTATTAACCCCTTAACTGGCAATGGATCATATATGTACAAAGAAAATTCGTGCCAAAACTGGCACTGGATCATATATGTACATATTTGAATAACTTTTGCAATTCTCAACGAATTTGGACAAAACTTGGTATACAACTGTTTTTGAAGTCGCTGAATCTGAATCTGACATCAGAATTATTATTTACGGCTACCAGTTTTGGCACGAAAAGTTGTCAGTTGTACTAGTTAAGGGGTTAAAAAAATCATTCACCTGATATATTATATATTGTATAAATAATCAATATATGTATTAATAATAATTAATGGGCAATGTAACAGCCATACAAGGATAATATTGGGCTTAGATCTAGCTATATATTGCAAGACATATAGGTGAAGAAATGTAGATTATCCATAAAAAACTTTTTTAATACAATATTTCATTTTATTTATTAAATCTTAATTAAGTTTGAATTAAAAATAGTTTTTTGGGTATTTTGATTTTTGTAAAGTTATGACAATTCGAATTACTATTGTAACATAATTAGAATTTTAATGCGCAACATACGATTTCAAATGGGTTTTTTATAGTCGCAATGTATGTATGCACTTTCAATTTATCCACATGAAAATAATCTATTACTCTATCAACATACCCGCTTTTGATATTCTATTAATTTTCCCAAAATTTATTGTGGACTTTAATAATAATTTAATTGTGCCCCAATATAATAATCTTTTTTTCTCAACATTAATTTAAGTAACTCAAAAATGTAGTAAAAGGATTTGTGAAATGACATGTCATTTTAAATTAGAAAAGCAAAAACGAAAATTTTAGTTACATATATCGTTATGATTGTTAGATCATTTTCACATAGCTTTACTATCCAGCACCGTAAATGCTATTTTTTAACAAACTCTATATTTCTTTAAATAGGTTCCTGCTCAGGAGTCGTACATAAAGGTTCAGACTCCGAAGGCCGTTCCCGCGATCGCCCCATATCCGGTTCCACAACCAACCCCGTACGGTTCCAGCGCCTATGGCTCTGCTTCCACTGTTTACGGCTCAGCACCCGCTGCTTACGTTTCAGCTGTTTACGGCCCAGCTCCTGCTGCTTACGGCTCAGCTTCTTCCGGCTCAACTTCTTACCGCCCAGCTCTAACTGTTTACGGTCCAGCTCCCGCTGCTTCCGGCTCAGCTTCTTACGGTCCAGCTCCCGCTACTTACGGTACCGGTACAGCTGCTTATGGCCCAGCACCCGCTGCTTACGGATCAGCTCCCGCTGCTTATGGCACAGCTCCCGCTGGTTACGGCTCAGCTGCTTCCGGCTCAGGTTCTTACGGCCCAGCTCCAGTTGTTTACGTTCCAGCTTCTGCTGGTTATGGTCCCGCTCCTGTTGCTTCCGGCCCAGCTTCTTACAGCCCAGCTCCAGCTGTTTACAGGCCAGCTCCCACTGCTTATGGCTCAGCTTCTTACCGCTCAGCTGCTTCTGGCACAGCTTCTTACGCCCCAGCTCCCACTGATTTCGGCTCTGCTTCATACGGCCCAGCTTCAGCTGTTTACGGTCCAGCTCCCGCCTCTTCCGGCTCAGCTTCTTACGGCCCAGCTCGAGCTGTTTACGTTTCAGCTCCCGCTGCTTACGGCCCGGCTCCTGCTGCTTCCGGCTCAGCTTCTTACAGCCCAGCTCCCGCTTACGGCTCCGCTTCTTACCGTCCAGCTCCAGCTGTTTACGGTCCAGCTCCCGCTGCTTACGGCCCAGCTCCCGCTGCTTCCGGCTCAGCTTCTTACGGCTCAGTTTCAGCTGTTTATAGTTCAGCTCCCGCTGCTTATGTCGCAGCTCCAGCTGCTTACGGTCCAGCTCCCGCGGCTTACGGCCCAGTTCCCGTTGCTTCTAGCTCAGCTTCTTACGGCCCAGTATCAGCTGTTTATGGTTCAGCTCCCGCTGCTTACGGCTCAGTTTCTTACGGCCCAGCTTCAGCTGTTTACGGTTCAGCTCCCGTTGCTTACGTTCCGGCTCCAGCTGTTTACGGTCCAGCTCCCGCGGCTTACGGTCCGGCTCCTGCTGCTTCCGGCTCAGCTTCTTACGGCCCAGTTCCAGTTGTTTATGGTTCAGCTCCCGCTGCTTCCGGCTCAGCTTCTTACGGCCCAGTTCCAGTTGTTTATGGTTCAGCTCCCGCTGGTTCCGGCTCAGCTTCTTACGGCCCAGCTCCCGCTGCTTACCGCCCAGCACCTGCTGCTTTCGGCTCAGTTTCTTATGGTCCAGCTCCCGCTGCTTACGTCCCGGCTCCAGCTGTTTACGGTCCAGCTCCTGCGGCTTACGGCTCAGCTCCTGCTGTTTCCGGCTCAGTTTCTTACGGCCCAGCTCCAGCTGTTTATGGTCCAGCACCCGTTGCTTACGGCCCAGCTCCAGCTGTTTACCGCCCAGTACCCGCTGCTTACCGCCCAGCACCCGCTGCTTACCGTCCAGCATCCGCGGCTTACGGCTCCAAATCGTATGGTAACGCCGTTGGACCCATTCGTTACGGCTCTGGATCCCTTTCTTACAGCTCCCGATCCCTTTCTTACGGCCCGAAATCTTACGGTCCCGGATCTGTGGCTTACGGTTATGATCCTAGCGCTAGCAGTCTCCCCCGTTACAGCTCTGGCTCCTACAGCCCAGCCAAGTACAGCTATCCTGCAACGTACGACAGCAGCGAGGAAGACGACATCTCCTGCGATTAAAGGACAGCCTCATCAGTGGCGCAATGACGTCAATTACGTCTGAGAATTCCGATGTTCATCATACGTTACTAAAGCAAGAGATAATATTTATTTATATATGTAAGAGCTAGTTTTTTACAAGCTAAGAATTTGTAAATAAAAAATTATTTATTGACTTTTAGACTAATACTTTCTCATAATCCCGTTAACTTATTATTGAGAAGGTTGTTCGTTTTTCGGATGGCCCATAATTCGGGATTTATTCAGGATGCTAATGGCCTAGTTTCTACCAATCTGAGGTGTTGAAGGTTGTTAAATAAAACACCAGTTTTTATTCCTCGACGTTTCGGACATTTATCTCATGTTCCTCTTCCGGAGTATCTTAGTATTACAAAATTAAAAAATTAAAAAAAATTTTTTTATATAAAAATTATTTTAACTTCAGGCTCAACAATAACAGTAGGAACTTACATTTATCTAGAGTCAAAACTTATTTGCGGGAGAACAATCCGCTCGTCAATTGCGTTATAACGAAAGAGTTCGGCTTTATATAGTGAGACTGTATTAGTATGTGTGTATATGTATGTACATTACTCGACCGCTCTGACAATGTAAGTATGAGACAAGTGGGGCGTAATATCACTGTATAACG
Source organism: Torymus aiolomorphi (assembly GCA_036365515.1). NCBI lineage: Eukaryota > Metazoa > Arthropoda > Insecta > Hymenoptera > Torymidae > Torymus > Torymus aiolomorphi. The sequence goes on along the minus strand of CM070873.1, from coordinate 21,565,344 downwards.
TTATAGCTTATGTGGAGATAAAAATTCGCATTCGTAAATCAGACTTTTATACTCTTTAGGCAAAATATTAATTTCGAACTGTTTATTCATAAAATTACTCTGACTGTGAATGTGAACGGCTTCAGAAAATAATCTTTTTTGTGTGTTATGTTCCGTATCTAGAATTTTAATATTATTAAAATCAATTATGTGGTCATTCTCATTTTTATGTAAAAACAGCGACGACTTGTTATCTCCGTCAATATATCTCTTTTTGTATTCTTTAATTCTTATGTCTAATCTTCTACACGTCTGTCTCACATAAGATGTATTACAATTAGAACAATTTATTTTATATACAACATTATTATTATTCATCTTTTCATTTTTATCTTTTCCTAACCTGATAATATTATTCAATTTATTGACCATACTGTAGGTTACATTAGTATTGATTTTCTTGAAAAAACTTTTTACAAAATATTCCATTTCTTTAACAAACGGTAAACATATACGTAATTTATTTTTAACTTTGGAATTTTTTGATGTAGTATTAGTAAACTTTATCGTATTTAACCTCCGTTTTACATAAGTATCCATGAGTTTTTTCGGATAATTATTTTGTAATAGTAATTTTCTAATAAACGAAATATTTTTGTTATGAAAAGATTCATGTGACAATTTAACAGCACGGTCTACTAAGCAGTAAATAATTGCAATTTTATTGCTCAACGGATGGTGCGAGTGAAAATTTAAATACCTTCCCGAAGAGGTCGGTTTTCTATAACAATTTGTAATAATGTGTCTGTTATTATCGACGATAAATTGTACATCTAAAAAGCTTATGTTATTCTCTTGCGGTCATTCAACTGTAAACTGTAAGTTATCGTCATAAGAGTTAAAGACATTTAACTTTTCATCTATACAATCTTTATGTATACACAATATAATATCGTCAATATATCGAAAATAGAATATCGGTTTTGATTTCAATTTATTTATACATTCGATTTCCAAATCTTCCATAACAATATCTGATAGAATCGGGCTTATGGGATTACCCATCGCAGAACCAAAAATTTGTCTATAAAATTTTCTATTAAATCGGAAAAAATTATTATTAAGAATGAATTTAATAACCTTTAGAAATTCAGTGTAGTTCATATTAATTTGATTATATAATTGTTGCCATCTCTTTTCTATTCCTATAGAAACCAAATATTCTGGGACATTCGTAAAAAGACTGACGACGTCTAAACTTATAACAACATTTTCTGGAGGTATTCGGATATTATCTATTATTTGTTTTAATTTTAAGATATTATCTGTATGAGAACATGGGGGTTTTAAATTATTTTTCAGAAACTTTGCAAAGAATTTTGAAATATTGCAGGTCGGCGAATTGACAGTGGAAATTATGGGTCTAATGGGAAAACCTGTTTTATGGATTTTTATTAAACCATAGGCTTTTGAAACATTAAACTTTTGTAATACAGGTTCCAATGTTTTACCAAAACCTGTGAAATCCATCTTATTTAACCGTTTTATTAAATCATTAGATTTTTTTTCTAAATTCGGTAGCGGGTTTTTGTCAATACACTCATAATATTTATTATCATTAAATAAAGCTTCAGTTTTTTCGTAATAAGTTGATTTCTTAATAACGACTGTAATATTACCTTTGTCAGCCCGGGTTATCAAAATGTCTGGGTTATTTTTGATGAATTCTTTGGTTTTTGTAAAATCTATTTTAAATTTTTTGTCAAAATGAGATTGTATTGACAAATTTTTGTTATAGAATTTTTTAACTGTACTCAAAAAGGTGTCTCTTATTTCTGGGATTTCGGTTTTTTCAGGATACTTTTTTATAAACATTTCAAAATTCTTTGCATAGTTTAACGTTAACTTTTGGTCAAACTTGTTGTTAAAATTGAATTTTTCACCTAACTTAAGAATATCGATTACATACACCGGGAGTTCAATATTCGAAACATTGACACACCATTTTGCACCTTCATTGAGAGGTCATCGCCCCGCGTCAATGTTTTGCTGGTTGATATTTCCATGGCATGCGATCGTATTTTCTTTATAACGGTCTTTTTCTAATACTATTTTGTACTTTTTGAAATAGATATTATCAAGTTTTTTCTCTAATTTACATCGAAATTTCATTATTATAAAATTTAATTTTGTTGTGTAATAGTCGACGAAAGATTCAACCAACTCATTCCCCACTATACTTTTTAATTTTTTGCACTCTTTTTCTACTATTTTCTTTTACTAGAAATTTTTATATGAATGTCACTGATTTCAATGTTTAACAATCTAAAAATTATATAATCAATCAATTTATTTTGTTTTGTTCTGGAGTTTTTAGGAAACATGTAATTATTTCTTAAGTTGTTTGTAACGAAATTTAACGAAATTTAAATGCTTGGGAATAACTTGATAAAATCTGCACAACACAAGAAATTTACACTTTTCACTCAATCGTTTTACACTATATAGAACTTTTGTTAGTCTATGAAACTGTTTTTATGTATCGAAATCAAAAACTAAATAAAACAAATGCATAATTAAACAAATATTAGAATCTTTCCGGTTTGTAAGTAAATAACAAAGTAAGTCTTTACGCTGTGTATTGTTGCCTTGAAGATGTCTTCGTTGAACGGTATTCAGATTATCCATGTTGATTGACACACTGGTTGTAATTGTGTGAGAGACGAACGTATTTCAGGCCAGACGTCTTCAAAGATTTTTAGCACTTTTTTGCCGCTACTGGTAGACTCAGTATACTATTTGATTTATTCAGGATGCTAATGGCCTAGTTTCTACCAATCTGAGGTTTTGAAGGTTGTTAAATAAAACACCAGTTTTTATTCCTCGACGTTTCGGACATTTATTTCATGTCCCTCTTCAGGAGTATCTTAGTAGTACAAAATTAAAAAATTAAAAAAAATTTTTTTATATAACAATTATTTTAACTTCAGGCTCAACAATAACAGTAGGAACTTACATTTATCTAGAGTCAAAACTTATTTGCGGGAGAATAATCCGCTCGTCAATAGCGTTATAACGAAAGAGAGATTATCTTAATAATAATTTTTTCCGATTTAATGGAAAATTTTATAGACAAATTTTTGGTTCTGCGATGGGCAATCCCATAAGCCCGATTCTATCAGATATTGTTATGGAAGATTTGGAAATCGAATGTATAAATAAATTGAAATCAAAACCGATATTCTATTTTCGATATGTGGACGATATTATATTGTGTATACATAAAGATTGTATAGATGAAACGTTAAATGTCTTTAACTCTTATGACGATAACTTACAGTTTACAGTTGAACGACCGCAAGAGAATAACATAAGCTTTTTAGATGTGCAATTTATCGTCGATAATAACAGACACATTATTACAAATTGGTATAGAAAACTGACCTTTTCGGGAAGGTATTTAAAATTTCACTCGCACCATCCGTTGAGCAATAAAATTGCAATTATTTACTGCTTAGTAGACCGTGCTGTTAAATTGTCACATGAACCTTTCCATAACAAAAATATTTCGTTTATTAAAAAATTACTATTACAAAATAATTATCCGAAAAAACTCATTGATACTTATGTAAAACGGAGGTTAAATACGATAAAGTTTACTAATACTACACCAAAAAATTCCAAAGTTGAAAATAAATTACGTATATGTTTACCGTTTGTTAAAGAAATGGAATATTTTGTAAAAAGTTTTTTCAAGAAAATCAATACTAATGTGACCTACAGTATGGTCAATAAATTGAATAATATTATCAGGTTAGGAAAAGATAAAAATGAAAAGATGAATAATAATAATGTTGTATATAAAATAAATTGTTCTAATTGTAATGCATCTTATGTGAGACAGACGTGTAGAAGATTAGACATAAGAATTAAAGAACACAAAAAGAGATATATTGACGGAGATAACAAGTCGTCGCTGTTTTTACATAAAAATGAGAATGACCACATAATTGATTTTAATAATATTAAAATTCTAGATACGGAACATAACACACAAAAAAGATTATTTTCTGAAGCCGTTCACATTCACAGTCAGAGAAATTTTATGAATAAACAGTTCGAAATTAATATTTTGCCTAAAGAGTACAAAAGTCTAATTTACGAATGCGAATTTTTATCTCCACATAAGCTATAACGTTATACAGTGATGTTACGCCCCACCTGTCCCATACTTACATTGTCAGAGCGGTCGAGTAATGTACATACATATACACACATACTAATACAGTCTCACTATATAAAGCCGAACTCTTTCGTTATAACGCAATTGACGAGCGGATTGTTCTCCCGCAAATAAGTTTTGACTCTAGATAAATGTAAGTTCCTACTGTTATTGTTGAGCCTGAAGTTAAAATAATTGTTATATAAAAAAATTTTTTTTAATTTTTTAATTTTGTAATACTAAGATACTCCGGAAGAGGAACATGAGATAAATGTCCGAAACGTCGAGGAATAAAAACTGGTGTTTTATTTAACAACCTTCAACACCTCAGATTGGTAGAAACTAGGCCATTAGCATCCTGAATAAATCAAATAGTATACTGAGTCTACCAGTAGCGGCAAAAAAGTGCTAATAAATATATTAATGTATTTGGATGAATAAGTCCTCCTCTAGTTTTTATATCAACTAATTGTGCTTGAGCCAACGTTATTTTTAAAATTATTTGTTAAAAACCAACAGTTTCTTCATCAGTCAGCATTGTTTTGATACTACTACGCCAGAAACCTCACTACTACAAAGAATATTCATTACACGTAAATGCCTTTTCAACTACAGCGCCTGTATTGACAACCATGAGAACTAGCGACTTATCGTCACAGCCACGTAAAAATGATTTATCGAGAATGTACACTGATTGTATATCAGCCGTTGTATACAATCCGTATACGGGAATGATTTTATACAAATTGAATACAGCCGTCAACAATTGTATACATTCGAAATACAATATGTATGGCATCACTTCACTATATGTGGAATTCTATAGAAAATTACCCATAACTGTGATCGAAAAATCGTAAAAATTCAAAGTTGAAGCACACCTCCAACAACTGCTTTTTCCTATTCTGTAGCAAAAATAATGCACGAAAAGTGTGTCGAACCAAGGAAATCGGAATAGTGTTTTTCAAGAAGCTACATTTAATTTTTCTTATGGAAATTTAGCATGGGAAAAATAGACGAAAAGCAGTCATTGATGATTAACCAATAGCAAGCTACTGAAGAAGCAAAAACAAATTTCACAAAAAAGCAATTAAAGTAGAAGAAAAGAGCTTTAATTTGAGATTAGAATCGTTAAAATCGGGCAATTCTGTGCAAAGTTACGTGAATTTGAAAATTGCGAAAAATGACCAAAAATGAGCGACTTTTTCCAAATCCACGTAATTCTTAAAATTTTGGTCATTTTTTATCATTTTTCGCCATTTTCTAATTCACATAGCTTTGCACAGAATCGTCCGATTTTAACAATTCTAGTCTCAAATTAAAACTCTTTTCTTCTACTTTAATCGTTTTTTCGTGAAAATTTTTTTTGATCTTCAATAGCTTGCTATTGGTTAATCATCAATGACTACTTTTCGTCTATTTTGCCCATGTTAAATTTCCATAAGAAAAATTAAATGTGGCTTCTTGAAAAACACCATTTCGATTTCCTTGGTTCGACACACTTTTCGTGCATTATTTTTGCTACAGAATAGGAAAAACCAGTTGTTGGAGGTGTGCTTCAACTTTGAATTTTTACGATTTTTCGACCACAGTTAGGGGTAATTTTCTCTAGAATTTAACATATGACCTAAAATAAAAATATAATAAATTTATTTTATAGAACTTAATACGCGCATATAATAGATGTTTAGTAGACAATCATAATCATTAGGTATGCTTAAAACTCAATTACTATTTTTCAATGAGCGGTGATTTTCTGTCACGCTCGGAGCCAGATAATCATCGGCAACGTAAGAAAATATGCGTTTCCTCCTTCTCCTACTCGCTACTATTTTTATGAGCCAGAGAAAGGTGTTGAGCTGCTCCAACAGACGGAGGAATAAGTCGTTTTCTTCTATCGGGATAATCTAGAGAAACCCAACATTCCTTAGTCGAACAACAACCCTTGACTCTATCTTTATGCGATTTCATTGTAGACATACGACCCCTTTCTGTACCTAAAAAAATATAAAAAAATCACAAAGCATTTGCCCAAGCGGAAAAATTGTGTAATAATTATAAATGATGAAAATATTAGCGAAAATGTGTGAAAGAAAATAAGGTTAACATTTTGCATCTATAAAACGGTTGAAAAAGAATACGAAAACTTATATGATTTTGGTTTTTCTTGCGTTCTGCAGACCTATGACGTCCTTTATGCTTCTTTTGATACAAATTTGACTTACCGTAGTTAATATTTTTTGAATAAAAATAGTCTTCGTAACAGTTGTTGTCAATAACACATGCGCAAACGATATTACTTGAAGCTGTCCAACCACTTAACGGAATTTATAAATCTTATAACTAACTAAAAGAATAATTAAAATAACTAGAGAACTTTATAATTATATGTATTTTATCACAAATTATACAAAAATGTCAGTTGATATATTTGAACGTAATGACGAAACTATATTGACTTGTTCATCGTGAATATTCCGCAAGCAGCTTAAAATACTTAACATCGTTGTTTTTGCTTGTGTTAATTGACAACAGCTGTTACGAAGACTATTTTTATTCAGAAAAAATTAACTACGGCAATTCGAATTTATATCAAAAGAAGCATAAAGGACTTCATAGGTTTGCAGAACGCAAGAAAAACCAAAATCAGATAAGTTTTCGTATTCTTTTTCAACCGTTTTGTAGATACAAAATGTTAACCTTATTATACTATTATAATAGTATATTATGCAACAAGTGATTTTAGAAAGTTTATTTACGTTATTATTTTTACTAGGCTTGTCACTGATGAGCCAACTTAATCATAGCATGAGTATAATACACTTAAAAAAATACAAAAAAAATTACAAAGCATTTGCTCTGTCTGCAAAATTGTGTAATTATAAATGCTGAAAATATTAGCGAAAAAGTCTGAAAAATAATAAGGTTAACATTTTGTATTTACAAAACGGTTGAAAAAGAATACGAAAAATTATCTGATTTTGGTTTTTCTTGCGTTCTGCAAACCTATGAAGTCCTTTATGCTTCTTTTGATATAAATTCGAATTATTATAATATAGGTAGATAAAATAAGTACCAAAAAAAAGTTCTGTTCATGTAATGCTACAGTAAGAAAGGTTACAGCTGTCTAGTTAGTTGCTATTGCGGATTTGCGATATAATGTACATTTACTTTATCGAAAATATACTTATTTCTAAATCTTAAAGTATGAGATATTACATGATTCAATGTCATGCATGTTCATCTGAAACTCCTCCAGTCTAAAGTAAGTTCTAGATGAATAAATTTCGGAATTTTGTTAGGAGCATCTATATTTCCTTTATTGCGCGCTTATGCCTTACCTATTTATACAACTAGCAAAAACCAAACGCGCTGCGAGCGTACTATTTTGTTTTTTAGGTTATGAATATATAATTTTTCATTACAATTTCATTTTAATTGGTTTAAATGATAAGATAATTAGATCATTTTTCAAAGCATGACAAAATTAATCTTTTTTTCTAATTTGATTTAATTATTTAGTTTTAAATAGTTAAGAATAAAAATTCAATTTCAAAAATTCAAATGTAGCGGAAGTAGCGAATTTTCGCGCCTATTCCTTACAGACCAATCAAAATCACTCTTTAAGTGCTTCACAACATCCGGTCATGGTTTTTCTAAGAGAGGAGGATAAGAAGTATCGGATTAAAATCAGAATGACTTAGATCAGAATGTTAAAGAAAATCATAAATAACGTTATAAAAATAATGAATAATTAATATTGTATTATATAACAGATACATTCCCTACTAAAAATCGCTGCAAATTAATTGGCACATAGGGTAAGTGTGCCAGTTACTGTGCCCTCACCAGTTACTGGATTTTAACATGCATTCAAATGTCCAGTAACTGAAACTTGTCGTCTGCTTAGGGGGCACAGTATCTGGCACACTTACCCTACCTTCTTCCATATTAATTTATCGCTCCTATATTCTACATCTTTTTCCAAAGATTTACAACTTTATTAATATTTACAAAAATTACACATTTTTTTCTTATTCTTGAAATCCTTTATTAGCTGCCACTGACATTATGACAACACATAATTCCTATGTTAAGATATTAATAATAAAAAAAAATTACCTATCCAAAGCGCAACTAACACATATGCACTATACCATCTATAAGAACCACTTTTCTACATTGCTATTACCTCACAATCATTGTGGTACAATATTCTGTATAATAAATGATGATTCTTGATGAAATTTCACACATATATGGGAGTGTCCGTCAGTATGACAGAATTCTAAGCACAGTTTTTGCTGATTCTAATCGTTGTTTTAATTTTTGTCTAGTTTCTAAATATTTATCTTTTGATGAAAAAAACCGCTGCCAATTCATTGGCACGTAGCTTCCTCAAACTTAATTTATTGACCCCTTTAATTAATTTTTACTTCTAATATTTAAAATTTAATACTTTAGCTTGTACCGTTAGACTAACTAGGAGAGGGTCATGGGTCTGGATTCAGCTTAAACTGTGCGTTATATCTTTTTTCGTAATGAACCGATTTTTTGGGGCAACGAACTTGATCTGAAGATATATAAAAACTACATCTGTGCTAAATTTCAGGACGATTGGGTAATTTTTGCTCTTGTTATCGTGCGACAACGAAAACGCAAATTATTTCTAAAATATTGTAAATAAAAATAAGTTTCCACCATTTTTTAAATAAAAATTATCAATTTATTGTAAAAAAAATATACGTTACATTTTATTCAAAATATTGTCCGTCATTGGCTACTACTTTTTGCCATCTTTCTGGCAACATTCGGATGCCACGTCGAAAAAACTCTTCATCTTTTGAGGCTACCCATGAATCGACCCAATTTTTGGCTTCTTCGTAAGAAGTGAAGTGCTGCTTGACCAGGGCGTGAGCCATCGACCGGAACAAGTGGTAGTCCGAAGGAGCAATGTCTGGTGAATACGGCGGGTGGGGTAAGACATCCCATTGTAAAGCTTCCAAAGTATTCTTGACAACTTTTGCAACATGTGGCCGAGCGTTGTCGTGCTGAAATAGTTACAGTACAAATGACGAAAGTTGAAGTTCCGCCTCTGCGTGCCATATCACGCAGTGGTGGGCCTTGATCTTTCGTCTTGTGTACCGTATACTATTTTTCTTGATGCCCGGTGAAAAGTACGTTTATAGCACTCAAAATCACTCGCTTCGCTCGTGCGAAAAACATCTCCTTCGGTAAATAATCACATTCCCCACCGGTATCATAATGTACTATTACATAATTAGTTTCGCCGATATATATTTTGCCACCGACAATGATAAAACCGTAATAGCATGCATTCAGCTTCTCGCATGTAACCCGACTAATTCTCACTTTTTCTGCTCTGACTCTTAGGAGTCTTTCATTTCATCAAAGCTCGAGCGTGTTGAGTTCGATGCCCGCCCCGACATTTGCGGCACGAGCGCAGCGAGTGCTGCTGGTCGGGGGGGGGGGGGGGCATCGAAAACATCACGTTCGAAAACATCAATTTTCTACACACTTCTTCCTCATCTTCAGATTCGTCGGATGAGGACAATTCATTATTAATGAACAATTTTTATAGCACTGCGTGGCATAAATCCGCATTTATGTCACGCCTATCCGTGACATGGCGGATTTATGCAGTCAGTGCTATAAAATAATGTACGATACACGTGTCATAAGTCGCTCTTTATGGCACGGCGTGTATAAGCGTCCGAGCGTAGCGTAAACACAGACATAAGAGAGATAGACTGCGGGTGTAGGTTAGCAGGAGTGGCACCTCTAACCATGTTCGTGCACATGCGTTAGAGAGAGATAGCATACCTTCTATTACATATACTTTCTATGCATTTGTCTCTCTCTCAACGGATGCTACTCTCGCTAACCTACACCCGCAGTTTATCTCTCTTATGTCTATGAGCGTAAAGTGCAACTATTGTGCCACTAGTATCGTAATGTACTGTTTATCCATTTCACAAATTAAAGCAATATAAATCGCTTGTTGATTGATGATCAGAAGTGATTGTTTTTGTTGTACATATAGGTTAATGACTTTGAATATGTTGACAAAATCTCTAAAACAATCTATTAATAAAATCTGTAGTTGCCTAGTTACCAACTCAGAAGCATGCGTGGCGAAAGCTGCTGTCAGTGGCGAAAGCCCTAGTAATGGTTAAATGTCCTTCTTTCGCTGTCGAAAACAATGGCGTAACCACGTACTTTCCACCAGGGCATCAAGAAAAATCTCTTTGTCATGTCTTTTGGCATATCGGGGGCGTTTAAGCTTCAATTCTCTGCTCAATTGCAACAGTTACTGTTGATAACGTTCTCCAGTGATAGTTTCGTTAGGCTGGAGTAGCTTGTAATAGATTACTCCGAGCTGATCCCACCAAATGCACAACATTAACTTTTTGCCATAAATATTCGGTTTGGCCGTTGAAGTTGGTACATGGCAGAGCTTAACCCATGATTTCCCACGCTTTGGGTTGTCGTAGTAGATCCACTTTCCATCCCCCGTCACTATTCGATGCAAAAAACCCTTTCGACTTTGTCTTTGGAGAAGTTGTTCGCACGTGAAAAGACGGCGTTCGACGTCTCTGGGTTTCAGTTCATGCGGAACCCAAATTCCTTGCTTTTGTACCATACCAATGGTCTTGAGACGGTATGAAATCGCTTGTTGAGTCACTCCCAAGCTTTCTGCGAGCTGCCCTTCAGTTTGGCATGAGTCTTGGTCCAATAATGCCTCTAACTCAGCGTCTTCAAACTTCACTGGCCTTCGTTCGCGTTCTTTATCTTCCACGTTAAACTCGCCGTTTTTAAACTTTTGAAACCACTCACGACAACTTCTCTCACTTAAAGCAGCATCACCGTAAACTTCTACAAGCGACCGATGCGCCTCAGCAGCAGATTTCTTTAAATGAAATAAATAAATCAAAACTTCCCGCAAATGACACTTATTCGGTACAAAACTCGACATTTTCGAACAAAAAAAAATGTATATTGCCAATACAAAGTCAATAGTATTTTAAGGTTATGTTGTTGCCAGGTGTCCAAACTTTCTATGTGACATTTTACATCTGACGATTTCAATGTAATCTTGTCGGTGGAGCCATCTCTTGAAAACGGCGGAAACTTATTTGTATACCCAATAATTTTTTTCTAAAAAACAAATGAAGATAATCTCCTGAAATTTTAACCAAATATAGTCTTCTATAACTTTAATAAGTGGTTAAAATTTTAAGTCGATAAATCAAGTATTTTTTGAAAACGCGATTCGAAAATTTAAAAAAAAAATTTTTTATCTCAAATATCTTTTTTCGTAATGTACCGATTTTTTTTGGCAACGAACTCGATCTCAAGATATATAAAAACTACATCTGTGCCAAATTTCAGGACGATTGGATAATTTTTGCTCTAGTTATCGTGCGACAACGAAAACGCAAATTTTTTCTAAAATAATTCTTTTCTAAAAAACAAATGAAGATCATCTCTTGAAATTTTAACCAAATATAGTCTTATATAAGTTTAATAAGTGGTTAAAATTTTAAGTCGATAAATTAAGTAATCTCTGAGAAAATGTGAGTCGAACATTTAAAAAAAAAATTTTTAACCTCAAATATCTTTTTTCTTAATGGACCGATTTTTTTGGGCAACGAACTCGATCTGAAGGTATATAAAAGCTACATCTGTGCCAAATTTCAGGACGATTGGATAATTTTTGCTCTAGTTATCGTGCGACAACGAAAACGCAAATTTTTTCTAAAATAATTTTTTTCTAAAAAACAAATGAAGATAATCTCTTGAAATTTTAACCACATATAGTCTTCAATTAGTGTAATAACTGGTTAAAATTTCAAGACGATAAATAAAATATTTTTTGAGAAATTAATTTATGAAATATAAAAAACCGCTGCCAATTCATTGGCACGTAGTTTGCTCAAAATAATTTTTTGATTCCTTTTATTAAATTAAAATTCGAAAAATTAATTTTTCACGAAAAAAATTTTATGGAAAATATTAACTTGTAATTTTTTGATGGCTAATCATTGAGGTTCCATTTGTAATTTATTTGTTTGTGATTTTAATTCTTATATGAATGGAAAACAATCTTCTTCAAGTTCTATTCGTCATTAAATTTTTCTTTTTCAAGTCCACTGTCAACGGCTTCTCGTCGTACATTGGTTCGAGATAAAAAAAATATTCTAAAGTTGTTCTTTGATTGTGTTTACAAGAAAAATTATTGTATGGGAGACATAACGCAAATGCGGCACAGCATGCAATACAGTAAAGCAATTTTATTTTCTATTATATTTCTGTAAAAATTATAATATAATTATATATTATTCCATAAAAAATGTTGTATTCGGATTTTATAAATAAATTTTTTTATATAAATATTATTCACATGTTAGTTCAATATATTCATTTTATTTAATATTTTGCTATTATTACATTTTGAGATTGATTACAAAAAATTTCATAAGAAAAATTCATATTTTTAAACTATAAAATAAATAACATCGAAGGTTGTGGTTTCGTCTAGTGTCGTGCTAGAGAGTAAGCTTGTTTCTTTTAATATCCAGAGAATGATTCTATATCTCGTACAAGATCATCGGTTTTTAATAACTATGGTTTGACGATTCGATCGACTTCTCTTTCCCGAATATTCGTCTTCTTCAGTTATTCACGCATGTCGTCGTCTCTTCGATTGTTCTTCGGATATGTGTGCGTATTTTAAATCTACTTTAAATGATGTATTTTAAAAATTTTGATAAAGACAGATTTTTTTTTCATTTTTCAATTTTTCAAGTTTTACATTTTTGTTAATAATAAAAAACCGTGATAACTAAAAAATTTTTCTTTTTAGAAAATATAAATATTTTAATTCTCTTTCAAATGCTACCCATCCCATTCAGATACACAGAGCCATCCTCAAGAATACATTTTAAAAATGTCTAGAAAAATTTTAACCTCAAATATCTCTGAAATTTATGAACCAATCATTTTGTCAAAAGAACTCATCCGAGAACTATCAATAATATACCTCTACAATGAATTTTGAAGCGAATAAGACAATTTTACTCTTGTAATAGTTGAACATATAAAACTTTTTTTTTCATTTTTCAATTTTTACGTTTTTGTTAATAACAAAAGAACCGTGATAGCTAGAGAATTAATTTTTTTTAGAAAATATAGGTAATTTAATTCTCTTTTGAATGCCACCCACCCCATTTAGATACATAGAGCCGTTCTCGAGAAATTACGATTTAAAAAAAAAATTGAAAAAAATGTTAACCTCAAATATCTTCGAAATTTATGGATCAATCCTTTTGCCCAAAGAACTCACTCGATTGGTATACAAAATCTACCCCTACAAAGAATTTCAAAGTGATTAAGCCAATTTTACTATAGTTATTGAAGGACAAAAAAAATCACTTTTCTTTATAAATTATTTTTTTTCTGAATAATGAATAAAAAAACCTAAAAATTTAGTAAGTTATAGTACTTAATATTCTTTATAACCAAAAAAATATTCATGTTAATATCTTTTTTTAATTTCGAAATATAGCCTATTTACAAAAAATTACGTTTTCATCAATAACTTATGACGAAATATAGCTACCGACTTTTTTTTTTTTTAATTGTAGATAATTTTATCCTACATACAGAGAATTCATGATATATAAACAATATTTGTTCTAAATATTAAAAAAATCGAAAATAAAAATTTTGAAAATTAAAAAATGGCTATAAAAAAAAAATTAAATTTTACAAAAATAGAATATTGACGCCAATTGTGGAAGCAAAATCTAAAAAATGACCACTCTCCCGTTAAAATCGGTCGAATAGATCATAAGATATCAGCGTATACAGACATACACACACAAACACACACACACACACACACACACACACACACACACACACACACACAAACACACACATCCATACGGACATTTTCTAAAAATAGTGTATTTCGATTCCAAATTTGCTAAATAACATTTCTAACACATTAACTCATAAACTTTTTTTTTTACTATCACAAAGCTTCCTCTAGGAGGAAGCAAAAGTTTTCCTTAATAACAAATGACAAAGTGAAGATATTTTAAATTTTAAAAAAGGAAAATATAGGTAATTTAAATACCTTTCAAGAAAAGTTTATTATATTATGTAATAATGATTGTAAGATATGAAAAAATCAAAAAAACTGAAAATTCAAAATTCGTTTTTGGAAAATAATTTTTTTTCTAAAAAACAAATGAAGATAATCTCTTGAAATTTTAACCACATATAGTCTTCAATTAGTGTAATAACTGGTTATTTATTTCAAGTCGATAAATAAATTATTTTTTGAGAAATTAATTTATGAAATGTAAAAAAGTTTTCCTTAATAACAATTGACAGAGTGAAGATATTTTAAATTTAAAAAAAGGAAAATATAGGTAATTTAAATACCTTTCAAGAAAAGTTTTTTATATTATGTAATAATGACTGTAGGATATGAAAAAATCAAAAAAACTAAAAATTCAAAATCGTTTTTTGCTTATAAAACAAAAGAAAATCAATAAAAACTCAAATCCATCAGGGCACCTTTCTTTTCCCGCGAGACAAAGAGAATAAGCTTTACCCGACGAAAATCGGTCGATTCGTTTCGGAGATATGAAGAGTTCAAATACACACACACACACACACACACACACACACACACACACACACATACACACACACACACACACACACACACACACACACACACACACACACACACACACACACACACACGAAAACAAAAATGATCGAAATCAACTAATATACACATATATCGCCTTAAAACATCTTTTTGAACATTTTTTTTTCGAAATTTTTTTTCACCGTTACAAAGCTTCCTCTATGAGGAAGCAAAAACAAACAATATTTTCAAAATATTTAGTTGCTCACTCGTAAAGATTTTGTGGCGTCAATATATAATTGTCGGATACTTACCGCAAACTTGCTCGCCTAGCATTGCTTTTCAATGAAGCACCGATTCCGTCACATGCATTTTTCCCGTGAGCAGTTGCATGAAAGTGCCACTCAGCTTCAACAGAAAAATCTTCATAGTGATGAACAAGATTCTGGAAGTTATGTTTATTTTTAAAATGTTGCGCCGCTCCATCAGTAAAATAAATTACTTTTTTAACAAAATCAAAAGATTTTTTAAGGTAATTAATTATAATTTATTGGATTAAGTAAACGGCTATGGCATCATGAATTAAATTGTCTGAAAAAACTACCGTGCTTTTGTGTTCAATTTTGGAATCTGATTCTCTATAGTAAATGACTATTGTCGCCAAACTGCATTGATTATTATTATAGTGGAAAGCTTGTGCTGCGTCTTGTGCAATAAAAACATAGTTTTCTGAAAAATCTAGGGAAATTAAAAATTCTCCTTTACATAAGGATTCTTTCAAGATTTTAAAATAAGATGCCTGTTTGGAGATGAAAGAATGAGTCTTGAGTTTATGCAAAAGAGGAAAAAAGATGTCTATAAATGATGAATTAGAAACAGTTTGAGTTTGTAATGTCGATCTATCAGTTGTTTACCATATCTGAAATTTAATTTCATTAACGTCAGAGTTCTCAAGAAATAATTCTAAATCTTTTTTTAGTGATTCAATACCAGGAGAATTAGAGCACTCATTTAAATAACACTCTATTATTGAATTTTTACATACTATTTGAGCTATGCAATCCTTGTAAGTATTCATTTTATCAAAAACGCCTACTGAATTTCTTAAGCCAGCTAACAAAAGTTTGACATTTTGGTGGTAGACGCATACACAAACCGAATGAGTGCCACTGGCACCGGCTAAAACGCAATGTTGAGGACGATATTCCGTAAATTTAGTGAAACCAATTTTCGAATTCGGATATATTTCTTTATATTTTATGTATAGTTCTCTCAGATTATACAAAACAAGTCGTTTCTGCATGTAGTTTTTTGATCCATCTTCATTTTTTATGCACTTACTATCTTTGTAGCCTGACATAATTCTACTGTTATCATCACTTTCATAAAACAGTTTTACTTGATCTACAGTATCGCTTGATAGTTTTTTATTTCCTCTTTTGTCAACTAAAAGAGACTCATTATTATCTGGTAATTTAGATTTAGTAGCCAGCCGACGAGAAGAATTTGAAAATTCAGCAATTTTACGAGAGCTCCAATTCTTTGGAAGTAATTGCATGAGGATCAATTTTTTTTTTTTTTGTTACATTTTCATCATTAAAAATTTTTTTCAAATTAGAAATTATTTCATAACAATCATTTATCGAAACTTCATTTTCGTTTTTACTCTTGGCAATAAATTGTATCCTGCAAGAATCACATATTTTATCTCTATCTTTCAAAAACGGAAAATTTGTCTTCATTTCTACTGAAACTAATCTCAGATTATGTGAATGTTTTGTTTCATTGTAAGGATTATAACAACGATGAAAATTCATGATAAATAGGAGTATCAAAAAATAATTGTAATGATAATTTTATTAATTATTTCTAGAAATATAATGAGGAAGAATACATTTTTCAGTGGGCTTATAAGACTTTGAAGTCGTTTCTTTGGGTATGGAGAGCAGATCTGTTAAATTCCTCTAGTGATGAAAAAACGAATGAAAATTACACACATCCGCGTGTAGCACATTAACAGCGCGTTGCATCGCAGCGCGGGGAGCGCGCCCGACCGCCCGCCACTGTCTTTTCAATTTCATTACTTTTGAACCCTTCATTTCTCCAACTTGAAACTTTAGGCTTTTGTAGCTTATGACTTGTACTTTCGAATGGTGTAATGCATTTTGAAAAAAAAAAAATGGTATACTTTGAGAAAAATGGCTTTGAACATTCAACTTGAATTTTCAATCAGAAGAAAGCATTTTGGAGAAATAACAATAGTACCATTAGAAAGAGGAGGGAAAAATCTATCGATATATCGACGCTCCCTACGAAAACTATCACCTTTTTTGGCCTCCTCACGAAGACTAGCACATTTCAGAAAACTGCAACGAAAACTAGCATAACTCACGACTTTGCCGCGAATACTAGTACAATTCGCGAGGTTGTCGCGAAAACTAGCATCATTCACGAGTTTGCGCCGAATAATAGTACAATTCGTAAGATTGCGACGAAAAGTAGCACGATTCGCGAGTTTGCAACGAAAAGTAAGACGATTCGCAAGCTTGCCGCGAAAACTAGCACTTCGCGTCACCGTGTTAATTTCCATAAGAGGCAGTGGAATGTGCTAGTCTTCGCCGCAATCAAGCGGATCGGGTTAGTCTTCAACGCAAATCAATGGGGCGTGCTAGTCTTCGCGGCCAACGCTGAAATGGACTAGTCTTCGTGGCAATCTGAATCGTGCTAGTTTTCGTAGAGAGCGTCGATATGTACTTTGTTTTTTTCCGAGAGACTCGGCGAATGAATATGAGCGAGTTGAACAGAGTGCATTTTGCGCGAAAATCACACACAAAATTGTCTATAAGTTTCATGTTTCCATTTATAAGAAAGAACGTGATTAATATCGAAGTACAGCCAAAAGTATTGTCAAAAGTATTTCTCGGCGTGTAATTAATTGGCTAACGTATCTGGCTGATTTCATGTTTAGGCAAAGCGCGCTATAAATTAACCTCAACAAAAAAACCGCTGCCAATTCATTGGCAAGCTGCTTTTTCAAACTAATTTATCGATTCCATTTTTTAAATTTAAAAAACAAAAGTAAATTTTTTACAACAAAAATTTATTAATAAATAAAACTGTTTTCTTTGTGGTTCTTTGTTGTTAAACAATTTGACTGAATGTAAAAAATATCTTTTTCGTTTTTTCATTTATGTATCTATACAAACAATTAGTTATTGTTATAAAAAATTTTAAAGAAATACATTAGTTTGAGAAAGAAAAGTATGTATTGGCAATAATCTAATCAATATTTGTTTTGAAACAGGTATTTAACTACTATCCTGCTCGACTTAGTGGTTTAAAGTTAATACATCATTGTAACAATCATACAATATAATAACTAAGTTATACTTCTTAAAAAAAGACAATGAATCGTTTTGAAATTTAACAGAGAGGTAGTTTTTTTCATATTTAAGAATCGATATTTTTATGAAATATATTTTTATGAAATTTTTACGAAATTCATATTTTGAAAGTCAATTATTATCGTTGCCCTAGTACACTTTACCGCGGGACTCAATCTGAAATTACTTTCTCGGGGATATGCCCTAGTACACAATAATTATTTTATTTATATATGATATACAAATTAAATAGAACTATTGCATATTTTGATCTAAAACTTTATATTTATGTTTTGGGACTAATTTGGAATAAGTAAAAAAATTTTGACCAACATAATCTCTTGAAATTTTAACACAATGTTGTACTCGATAAGTGTAATAAGTGGTAAAAATGTTGAATCAATCAATCGAATATTCTTTTTAAAAATGCAAATATAAGAAATTTATAAAAAATGTTAACCTCAAATATCTTTGGTCACAACGGTCAGATTTTTTTGGGCAAAAAGCTGATTCCTTAAACATAAAAAAGCTAATTCTCTGCCAAATTTCAAAACGATTCATTGACTTTTACTGCTGTTATCGTAAAGGAAAGAAAACGCACTTGTTTTCAAAAATAATTTTTTTCTCGGAAACAAGTCAAAATAACCTCTTGAAATTTTAACACAATGTTTTACTCGATAAGTGGTAAAAATTTTGAGTGGAAAAATGAAAAAGTTTTTGAAATATTAATTAAAGAAATATAAACCACATTTTCATTAATAACAAATGACAGGCTAGAGATAATTTAAATTAAAAAAAAAGAAATTGTAGGTAATTTGAAGACCTTTTAATAAAAATTTAGTTTATTAAGTAATACTGGCTGAAACAAATTAAAAAATAAAAAAAACGAAAAATTCAAAAACGTTTTTTGGTCATAAAAAAAAATCGGTAAAATCAAAAAGTAGGTTATGCTCTCTCTATTCTCCTCCGAAACGAAGAGAATAAGCCTTTTCCGATGTAAATCGGTCGATCGGTTCAAAAGTTATCGCCTGTACACACACATACACACACACACACGCACACGAACACACACACACACAAACACACACACGCACACACACACATACAGACACGAATTTTTTTTTATCAAAAACAACGGATTTTAGCGCCAAAAGTCTTAAAACATGGTTTTGAACATTTTTTGTTTCAAAAATTTTTTTCACCGTTACAAAGCTTCCTCTTAGAGGAAGCAAAAAAAGCAAATCTACAACATGAAATTACGATATGAAAAGAGGGCTAAAACCATTTTAACCTCAAATATCTCTGACAATCATAAACGAATTCCGAGACGAATTCTTTTACCCCCCCAAGAACTCATGTAATAAATAATATACAAACTCTACATCTCCTCAAAATTTCAAAGTAATTAAAATAATTTTAATCTAGCTATTGTGCGACAAAGAAAGTCATATTTAGAAATACCAAAATTTAAAATATCAGATATCTCAAAAAGTAATCGAACGAACTTTATGAAAATGTACACACATATTATCTATATCACATACGAAATTGTCTATAAATTTGGAGCTGATACATCGAGTCATTCTCAAGAAATTACCATTTGAAAAAAGGTTAAAAAAATGTTAACCTCAAATATCTCTGAAATTTATGGACTAATTATTTTGTCCAAAGAACTTAGCTGAAAGCTATCCAAAATATATCCCTTAAAGCAATTTCAAATCGATTAAGTCAATTTTTCTCCAGTTATCGTGCTACATACAAAACTTATTTTTTTCGGTTTTCAATTTTTCACTCAAAAACTAGTCGACAGAATGGATTAAAATGTTTGCAGATTATAGCTATATATATTCTGCATTATCATGATTTTTTTCAAAGCATTTTACCATTTAGCTTGTGAGTTATAACTTATTATTAAAAAAAAAAATATGTTTTTGTTAAAAACAAAAGAACCATAATAGATAGTATAAAATTATTTTTTTGGAAAATATAGGTATTTTTTGAATAATGGAAATAACGGACGCTGACGAACTATCTTTATTAACTAGATGTTTTATTATTTAGTCCAACGTTTCGGGAGTTTTATGTAATACCATGAAACTCCCAAAACGTTGGACTAAGTAATAAAACATCTAGTTAATCAGGGTCCGTTATTTCCATTATTCAAATATTTTACTACGCACGAATTACTCTACAGTAAAAAATATAGGTATTTTTATACTCTTTGAACTGGAATTTGTCGGATTCAAATATATAGAAGCGTATTAAAGCATAGTCCGCCCATACGCCAAATGTCTTGTGCCGCCCATTTAAGGATGTACTGGATATAAGGTCCCTGCCAAAAGTTTGTAAATTCGATAAATTGCAATAATTAATTGTATGCGATAATTGACCAAATTTAAGTTCTTGTGAGTGATTCAGGAGTATAATACGAATATAATAAGCTTTGAAAATTGAAAATCGAATAACAATTGACATTGTTCTGCTATTTTTTATAGTTACAAAAACCGAGCCATTAAGTAAATTTGTAATACTGAAAACCACAAAGTGCCAAACTTTTAATACAGGCTCTTATGGGAGAGCCACCTTAAGGAGATTGAAATTAAAAAAAAATCGCGTATTTTGGAAATATTGCTTATTGAGTGCAATATAAATGTAAATAAAATAATTTACAATTATTATTTTTTTATCAATTTGTTGGATTATTTAAATATTTCAATATTGTATTCATTTTTGGGGGGGCGAGGGGGGGGGGGGGGGGGGTATTTCATCAGAATGGTAAAATGTTAGATGGATATTTTTTCAGAAAAAATACTATTGTTTAAAATATTTCCCGAATCCGATACTGTAAATTCCGAACATGAGCTATTCAGAATCCACAAGGAGTAACTTACGAAAAGAAAATATTAGAAAAATTTGCGTCTATAAAAATTGAAAACAGATTGCATAAAATTATAAAGATACTTTTTACTAGAAAAATAAAATTCCGAAAAATAGAAAACATTCATTCCTATACAATTTTTAGCTCATTTGTGGATGTTATAGCTTTTCTGAATCATTGCATTTTCTATAATTTAATCGTTAGGTAGAAATGGAATTAAAAAAAATTGATTTCATATGAAATAGTTATTTTCGATACAAGTGCGAAAAAGTGATTTTATCCTCGTGTGGACGTTTGCGCCCGAGCGAAGCGAGGGCTTGGAAATTTGTTGGATTCAATATCAAAAGTAATTATACTAAATAAGAAAAAAATAAAGAATTAGATAAATAATAATATGATTCAAAACATTCTGCTTAGATAATAAATTATTACACGGTCACCTATGGGTGGGTACCATAACCATAAACTATAATACCTCTACACATGACTGACTGCCAGCATAAATAGAAATACAGCTGTCATCACAATAGTAAATACTATGATTTCTAATTTCTTTATACGGCGTTTCTCAATTGATTTTTGACTTTTTGCACTCTAAAGTAGACTTGAAAGAAAAGATTTAGTATATCATATTTAATAAAGTACATTCATTTAATAAGTTTGTGAAAGTGTTTAATAGAAGTAGTGTACAATAAGTGTTTTGTTGAAGTTTCAAATTAGCATGACAAAGAGACAGTACTGTCAAGCACACTCTCTATGAATAGAAATATATTTATTTCAAGATTCAGTTTAATTTATAATCATCAAATCTACAGTTACATTTACCTTTATAGGGTATAAGTTGGTTCAGACATATGAGGTACGTCTTCAACTTAACTATGTACTGTACTCTGGTTGAAAAAAAAACGCTGCCAATTCATTGGCACGTAGCTTCCTCAAACTTAATTTATTGATCCCTTTAATTAATTTTTACTTCTAATATTTAAAATTTAATACTTTATCTTGTACGGTTAGACTAACTAGGAGAGAGTCATGAGTCCGGATTCAGCTTAAACTGTGCGTTATATCTTTTTTCTTAATGAACCGATTTTTTTGTGCAACGAACTTGATCTGAAGATATATAAAAGCTATATCTGTGCCAAATTTCAGGACGATTGAGTAATTTTGGCTCTTGTTATTGTGCGACAACGAAAACGCAAATTTTTTCTAAAATAATTTTTTTCTAAAAAACAAATGAAGATAATCTTCTGAAATTTTAACCAAATATAGTCTTCTATAAATTTAATAAGTGGTTAAAATTTTAAGTCGATAAATCAAGTATTTTTTGAGAAAACGTGATTCGAACATTTAAAAAAAAAAATTTTTACCTCAAATATCTTTTTTCGTAATGGACCGATTTTTTTGGGCAACGAACTCGATCTCAGGATATATAAAAGCTACATCTGTGCCAAATTTCAGGACGATTGGATAATTTTTGCTCTAGTTATCGTGTGACAACGAAAACGCAAATTTTTTCTAAAATAATTCTTTTCTAAAAAACAAATGAAGATCATCTCTTGAAATTTTAACCAAATATAGTCTTCTATAAGTTTAATAAGTGGTTAAAATTTTAAGTCGGTAAATCAAGTAATCTCTAAGAAAATGCGATTCGAAAATTAAAAAAAAAAATTTTTTTACCTCAAATATCTTTTTTCGTAATGGACCGATTTTTTTGGGCAACGAACTTGATCTGAAGATATATAAAAGCTACATCTGTGCCAAATTTCAGGACGATTGGATAATTTTTGCTCTAGTTATCGTGTGACAACGAAAACGCAAATTTTTTCTCAAATAATTCTTTTCTAAAAAACAAATGAAGATCATCTCTTGAAATTTTAACCACATATAGTCTTCAATTAGTGTAATAACTGGTTAAAATTTCAAGTCGATAAGTAAAATATTTTTTGAGAAATTAATTTATGAAATATAAAAATGTTTTCCTTAATAACAAATGACAAAGTGAAGATGTTTTAAATTTTCAAAAAGGAAAATATAGGTAATTTAAATACCTTTCAAGAAAAGTTTATTATATTATGTAATAATGACTGTAAGATATGAAAAAATTAAAAAAACTGAAAATTCAAAATTCGTTTTTGGAAAATAATTTTTTTTCTAAAAAACAAATGAAGATAATCTCTTGAAATTTTAACCACATATAGTCTACAATTAGTGTAATAACTGGTTATTTATTTCAAGTCGATAAATAAATTATTTTTGGAGAAATTAATTTATGAAATATAAATTTTACCGCCAATTTTTTCCATTAGAAATAAAGTATTTCAAAATTGAAAACAAAAATATACACGTCTGATTAATTTATATAACGCGGACCATTGTTAAATTTTAAATATCATTCTACTATTGGAACACGAAAATAGCAGAAGGTTTCGCGCTTGACAGCGATAATAAATTGTTTTATAAGTGGAAAAATGAAATTTATAAAAAAAATTTGTGTGTGGAATAAACAATATATTTGTGAAATTTTATTAAGAAATATTATCTATTAATTATACAAAATATCACAGTAAAATAATTTGGAGGTAATATTAATTATGAAAAGGGCTTTTATATATCGTGAATTTTTAATGTGTATTAGTTGCGTTCCAAGTAGGTACACTGAAAAAAATTTGGCACTCCAGCTGACCTGATGAGTACATACGCTATGCCGAAAGTAGGGTCGAATGTTGTACCGCGGTTCGGCACATCTCCTGCCCCGTACTGGCACAGCTCCTGTCCCGTAAAAGCGTCGCGCGTCCCGAACGGGACAAACGCTGTGCCAAAAGTGGGTGGTCTGACACACGCAGCGAAGGGAGCGCTGACGAACTGTGATGGAAACAGACGCCGTGCCAAATTTTTTTCAGTGTAGGTTATTTTGTATTATTTATATCTTAACATAAATACTTTTGTGTTGACACATTATTAATTGCATCTAATAAATGATTTAAAGAAGCGATTAAGTCAATTTTACTTCCAAAATCGCTAGACATACAAAGCACAATTTTTTTCATTTATTAATTTTACTAAAAATATTTTAACCTCAAATATCTGAAATTTATGGACCAATCATTTTGCCCCAAGAAATCGACATAAAAATCTAAAAAATACACCTCTACAAGAAATTTTGAAGCGAATAAGTCAAGTTTATTCCAGCAATCGTTGCACATACAAAACTCATTTTTTTTTTATTTTTTCATTTTTCAATGCTTACGTTTTTTTTTTATAATAACAGAACACCCTATAAAAGAAATTTTTTTTTAGGAAATATAGCTATTTTAATTCTATTTCGAATGCTACCCATTCCCTTCGAATACATAGAGCTATTCTCGAGAAATTACGATTTGAAAAAAGGTTAAAAATATTTTAACCTCAAATATCTCTTAAATCTATGGACCAATCATTTTGCCCAAATAACTCGATCGAAAACTATACAAAATCCATCTCTACGAGGAATTTTGAAGCGATTAAGTCAATTTTTACTCCCGCAATGGTTAGACATACCAAGCTCATTTTTTTTCATTTTTCTATGTTTACGTTTTTATTAATAACAAAAGAACCGTGATAGCTAGAAAAATAATTTTTTTAGAAAATATAGGTATTTAAATTCGCTTTCGAATGCCACCCATCCGATTCAGATACAGGGCGCCGTTTTCAAGAAATTTCGATTTGAAAAAAAGGTTAACAAAATTTTAACCTTAAATATCTCAGAAATTTATGGACCGATCATGTAGCCCAAAGAACTTAGCCGAGATCTATCCAAAATCTACCTCTATAAGAAATTACAAAGCGATTAATCCAGGTTGTAACGGGGTTCAGTTATGGAGAGGGTATTAATCCCTCTCAGGGGTTCGCGGGGTAATATACGGGCGTATTCTACGCCCGGGCAACTCACCGTTGTAGAATCACCTGTAGTCCGGCAGAAGCGCCTCGGCACAGGTTCCGAACATACGAGCCCGGCTTCTATTGTAGAAAGCCTAGGCCGCTTTCCACTAGAACCGGCGCTGCGCTCTGCTGCTGCTGCCAACTGCTGCCCGCGAACTACCGGCTGCTCGCTATGCCCTAGCGTTACCAGCGCAGCCGGTCTTTCCCGCGTACAACGCCGCTCGGTCTAACCTCTCGAGCGGCTATTGAGATACTTACTCCCGCTACCGATGTTCCTCTAGGAGGCAATGCCTGCGACTAGCTGCAGCAACTGAAAAGGGTAGAGGGCGGTATTCGGGAAATCATGCATAGGTTAAGGCGCGCTCAATAAATACTCGTGACTCGACTATTTAAGATAAAACAAGATAAAGAGGTTTATTCTTGGAAGTTAATCGCGCTAAGGGGCGCGAAACCCGGACAATGTTCGAACAAATAATAACCGCCAGGCCGAGACTTTAGCTACCGCACGCACGCTCGCGGTTACGGCGGAGCCGCTTATTCGCGGGTGACGGGGGGAATGACCTCACGCTCCCGTCACCAAGAAACGCTGTTACCAGTGTAGAGCCTACTTACTCGTGGCTGGCCAGCCATCGCACGCAGTCTACGCAACGCTGCCTCTCTCTCCCTCTCGTGCCCGTCCTTGCACTCGCGTACTCTCTCTCTGCCGCTCTCACTCCGCCTATGGGTGGTGACGCCGTCTCGCAATTTGCTGCAGTGGTGGAGGCACGGTACACACACACAAAAAACTTGAGATGCGGGGCTCACCAAAACGCGACTTGTTGCGTGTCACGGCGGTCGACAACATGGCCGCGCGCTCACGTTCGCAGCGGCGCGGCGACTTCGTCTTCTTCTCCACCTGCTTGCGGCTTGTTCCGCGCGGCGCTCTGCCGATCGCGGTACGTGTCAGCGCGCGAGATTCAGATCTCGCAACGCAGTATACGAGTACGTGATTCTCATAACTTATATCGGCGCCCGTTACAAGGTTTACTCCATAAAACGTGCGACATAGAGAACACATTTTTTCCATTTTTTAATTTTTTTCTCAAAAACTAACGAACAGAGTGGATTAAAATTTTCACAGATTATAGCAATTTATATTCTGCATTATCGTGAATTTTCTCCAAAAAATTGACCGTTTAGTTTAGGAGTTATTAGCTTTTAAAAAAAACACGTTTTTGTTAATAACAAGAGAACCATGATAGCTAGATAATTTTTTTTTAAATTATAGGTTTTTTTATACTCTTTCGAATGCGACCCATCCGATTCAAAAATTTAAATCCGATCATTAAAAAAAATCAAAAATAAATTTTTGGAAAATCAAAAATTTGAAATAAAACAAAAACGAATCAGTAAATCATCAAAAATTATTTTCTTCCCGAATTCGGAATAAAAAAACAAAAAAAAAATGAGAACCTGATGGTTAAAATCGACCGCGTAGATCCGGAGATAAAGCGGTATACATACATCACACACACACACACACACACACACACACACACACACACACACACACACACACACACACACACACACACACACACACACACACACACACACACACACACACACACACACACACACACACACACATCCATACAGACATTTTCTAAAATCATGTGAAACAAACTTCTAACACCTCTAATGATGTTTATACAGAGTTTTAACGAAGTTGAAAATTTTACTATTACAAAGCTTCCTCTAGGAAGAAGCAAAAATTAATTTTTGAATGACTTACTTTTCTGTCATCTCCTCAAAGGTCTTATTTATAGTAATATAATCCATCATCAAAATCCTGTGTCATTTTTACTTCTGTAGTCCAATCGCCAATGCGATCATGTCCTTCTTGTTTTGTAATTTAAAAAAGAAAAGACTGTGTAACCATGAGCATAATTTATCCTTGTGATTTATCTTCTAATGGTCCTTGGGGGGCTTTTTTCATCATGATTAGTTGCGTGTTGATCTTGCATTTTTAAACTTTACTTCACTTGAGGTTACAGATACAGATACTCCACAAATCCTTGTATAATTCTTCAATTGTAATTTTTTTAGTATGCTGCAGAGAAACAACTGTACGAACTCTGATAGGAATGCAGGAGGTACGGATCCATGACTTATTTACAAGTTACTTAGATGTTGGAGTAAGGGCGAGCCCACCACAATTCACAGCTTTGTCTTAGTTCAACTATCTTCTTAATTAATTTATGTGCAAGAATTACAGTACTTATACATTCATCAGTTTTGATCAGTTGCATATCGAATTTGGAGGCTGAGCATCAAACAGCAGTAAAATGTTGCACAAATTGTAGTCAAAACCATTTTTTGATAGTCAACAACGACTATAAAACTGATTTTTTGTCACTGTTGTCCTTGTCACTGTTTCACAAGCAACTTTGGCATCTGGATCTTGTTTGTTGTTAGCTTACAATATAGCATCACTAATCTGGTCGCACATGTAGTGTAGCCTCTCCCTTTGTGCTAAATAATCTTTGATCTTTCTCTTCCAAAGTATCACGGCATTTCAAACCAAGAGCCATGAGAGCAGACTTCAATCTACCTAAACCAAGAGAAACTAATTCTTCCCCAGATGAGAAAACACACAAATCTAAGTGAGCTCCAACATTGATTAAAGCACTGCCTGTTTCTTTAGGCCAACCGGGAAAGGTACTGGTTTCTATAGAACGCTGCTCTCCATAGACTGATCAAGCAGCATTTTCAGCCGATGCTGATCCTAGTTTATGGTTTCCCGATGGCTCGATTTTTTGTGCAACTTCTCCTTGACAATCGCGTCGGAGAGACGTTCGAATTCCTAGTGCAGACGGCGCTGCTGTTTCAGGAGGGGTCTCCATCGTGAACGATCGTCAGCAGGACGGACGGGTGTTGATGCACTATTTATTTACGTTTGGGGTTAGGATATGCGGCAGTCCGCGACGCGATGTATCTAACTCGACGACGCGCGCGCAGCTGTGTTGCAGTCTGCAGCGCATGCGCTTGGGCGTGTACGCACACGGACAAGGCCAACAGTGTCGCCGGGTCGCAGCCACTGCCATCGCTCTGCGGCGATCTACACATTACTCATATGATAAAAGGTAATAATCTATTTTTTTTTTGCAATTTATGTAAAATCAAGAAAACATTGCTTTAAGTTTCACAATAATATACCATTCTGCAAAGTTTCAAGTCAAAATATTAATTCGTTTTTGCGCAAACTTTGAACAAAATTTTGACATAACGCTTCGTCCACCTCGAAATTTTGTTCAAAGTTTATGTAAAAACGAATTGATATTTGACTTCAAATTTGGTAGGAAGGTAGAATATTGTGAAACTTAGAGCAATGTTCTCTTGATTTTGCATAATTCGGTGTATTTTATTTTTTATTAGCTTCAAACCGCCGAATCGACTTGGTCGGTAAACATTGAGTATGGCACCCCCTCATTATCGTAATTATTATAGATTTCAGTTGAATTCTTCTTGGAATTGACTGAATTTTGGAATTTTTAGAATTAAAACCATTAATATACAATTTGTAAGAAATTGAAAATGTGTAATTTAAGAAATATAAATATGAATAAAAGAATCAATAAAACATTTTATAAGTTGAAATTATTCATTAAAATAATTCCATAAAGGACGAAATTCAAAAGAGGTATACTATTAATAGAGTATATGAAAATCATTTATAAAATAAAATATTTACAAAATAAATTTAAAAATTAAAAAGTATACGTAGTTTATTCTAACCTAAAAAGAAGTAAGTAGAACAGAAAACGTATTAAATTATCAGATTTAAAAAAGAGCGTTTAGCATCTTTAGGGTCCCGGTTGATTACGTATAAAAAAATACATCTCCCTACATATTAATATCCATGGACGTGTCAGCGTAACGCCAATATAATAACGTTAAAAATCGGTACGTCGCTAAAAATAGATATAGAAATATAGATTTGTGTATTACTAACGAGAGAGAGAGGGAGGGAGAGGGAGAGGGAGAGGGAGAGGGAAAGAGAGAGAGAGAGAGAGCGAGAGAGAGAGAGAGAGAGAGAGAGAGAGAGAGAGAGATACGCATTGTTACATAGCCTGCAGGGGCTATATAAGGCCGGCCGCAGCGCTCGATAGCTCAGTTGGAGCCTGGCTCTCCAAGAGGTAAGGTGCCTTCAGCTGAGGTGTGTGTGCGTGTGCGTGTGCGTGTGCGTGCGTGTGCGTGTGCATGTGCGTGCCTGTGTGTGTGTGTGTGTGTGTTTGCGTGCGTGCGTGTGTGTGGTGTGCGTGTGGGTGTGGGTGTGCGTGTGCGTATGTGTGCGTGTGTGTGTGTGAGAGAGGGCTGCGCAGGCGCATTCTTACATAGCCTGCGGGGGCTATATAAGGCCGGCCGCAGCGTTCCGCGGCTCAGTTGTAGCCTGGCTCTCTAGGAGGTAAAGTGCCTTCCGCTGAGGGTGGTGCGTGCGTGCGTGCGTGCGTGCGTGTGTGTGTGTGAGAGAGGCGGAGGAGAGAGGCATGGGAGAGAGGAAGTGGCAGTGCTAGCCGTATGGTTACGAAAGGAACTTTATTTTTTATAATATAAGAATATACTGTATACTAAAATAATATAAATAAATATTAATGCTGTGAATTATGCTTTTCAGGTGTACAAGCAAGTATACATATATCTAATAGGTGTATACTTGTATCTTCTCTAAAGATTAAAAAAAAAGAGTTATTGATTATTGTGTTTTGATCATTGATTACATTACTTATTGACTATTGATTAGTGTTTTTTGTATTGTTTATTGATTATTTTTTGCTGATTATTGTCTATTTAATATTGTTTATTGAATATTCACCATTAAATATTGATTATTGGCTATTGAATATTGACCATTAAATATTGATTATGGGTTATTGAATATTAATTATTAATTATTAATTATTTATTATTTATTTTTGATATTTCTATTGAGTATTGACTGTTATTGATAAGAACTGATAAGAATCGAAATGAACTGATAAGAACTGAAATGAACTGATATGAACTGAAATGAATTGATGTGAACTGAAATGAACTGAAATGAACTGATATGAACTGAAATGAATTGATGTGAACTGAAATGAACGGATGTGAACTGAAATGAACTGATAAATAATAATTAGGAGTTGTTGATTATTGTCTGTTTATTAATATCTATTGGTTATTGACTATTGAATTGAATTGAATATTGACCATTGAATATTGATTATTGACTTTTGATATCACTATTGAGTATTGATTGTTACTGATTAGAACTGAAAAGAAGTGATAAGAACTGATTTTTGCAATTGAACTTTGACTGTTATTATTGAACATTTGCCATTTTGATTAAAAATTAAAAACTATATTTTGATTATTATTTAACTTTTACAAGTATTTGTATTAGCATTAATAAAAAGTCTTGATTAATTTTTGTTATTTATTATTTTTTATTATTATTTATATTATATTTCATTGGAAATATCATTAGCGGCATTTAAATATTAGTAGTTTAATGGAGCATGACAATGTTGAGCAAGTTATTGATGAAAATCGTCGTCGCGGTAGACCTAGAATCAGACGTACTTCTGAGGAGGAAAGGGAGTTGCGAGAATGGCAACGGGTTTTAAGAAATGAAAGAGAAAGACGATACAGGGCTCGGTGTGATAATAATGTCAATAATAATTCAATTACATTGGAACCTAATAATAATGAAATGGAGCATGACAATGTTGAACAGGTTATTGATGAAAATCGTCGTCGCTGTAGACCTAGAATTAGACGTACTTCTGAGGAGGAAAGGGAGTTCCGAGAAAGGCAACGGGTTTTAAGAAATGAAAGAGCAAGACGATACAGGGTTCGGTGCGATAATAATGTCAATAATAATTCAAATACATTGGAACCTAATAATAATCAGGTAAATTTAACTAAAAGAAGTAGACAAAGTAATGATGAGGAGGAAAGAGAATTCCAAAATCGTCGACATGAACGAAATGTAGAGAATCGAAGATTTTTGGAACAAAATAGTAATGTTGATGAATACTATGTAGGTGAAATGGATGTTTTATGCAGTCATTGTAACGCGAAACGTTTTACTGCAGAGAAAGTGTTCAACAACAGTAATTCATTTAATGATTGTTGTGGTCATGGGACTGTTAAATTGGCAGAAATTACAGATTTTCCAGATAATTTACGTTCATTATTTGAAAAAAAGTAAAGCATTTTTTGAACGTATACGAAATTATAATAGTTCATTTTCATTTGCATCTTTTAATGCCAATGTAGTTGATATGCCTACAATAGGTAGAGCTCCATATTGTTTCAAAATACAAGGTCAAATTTATTACGAAATAAATGAGGCTTTATATCCATCGGAAAATGATTATCCTAAATATGGTCAGCTTTTTATTGTAGATCCGCAAGAAGCTATCGACTATAGAATTTCGGCTAACGCAGGAACTGACAAAGAAATAATGTATAGTTTAGAGCAAATGATAAGACAATATAATTTATTTGCCAAGTCATATCTAATGATGAAGGAAGAAATTGATCATCAAGGTCAATTATTGGGTAGTGATACGGAACCTGAATTACAACTAATTTTTAGTTTAAAACCAGGCTATGATCGAAATAGGTATAATTTACAAAGAACAAATGAGGTTGCTGAGGTTTTTGTTACTACAGCCGATGGTGACATTCCTGAATCATATGTGACTATCCGTAATAAGGCTACGCGTGTATTGCAATCAGTAAGTTCGATGGATCCAAACGTAGAACCTATGGTATATCTACTGTTTTATCCTCATGGATCGCAAGGTTGGTATAAAAATATAGCGAAAATAAATAATAGGACATTCGTAGTAGATAATGATGATGCACAAGGTGAACAAAGTAATCGTCGAGTAACTAGGGGATCTTAAGTTAAATATAGAATAGGCATAAGATCTGATATATTCAATGCATTTTTTTTAGGTCGTAGATTATTTCAACAATAGATTGTTGATAGTTACGTTAACATGGAGAGGGATCGTATTGAATATATTCGGCGCAATCAAAAACAATTTCGTATGGAATCATACCGAGGATTAGTTGAGCATTTAAATAATACTGCAAATGATATGAATTGTCAAGTAGGTAAAATAGTTATATTGCCATCAACTTTTGTTGGTTCTCCTAGATATATGATGCAAAATTATCAAGATGCAATGGCTATAGTTCGTATGAAAGGAAAACCTGATCTATTTATAACCATGACGTGTAATCCTAACTGGCGTGAAATTAAAGATAATTTATTACCGGGTCAACAGGCTTCAGATCGTCCTGACATCTGTGCTCGTGTTTTTCATTTAAAAAAA
Source organism: Torymus aiolomorphi (assembly GCA_036365515.1). NCBI lineage: Eukaryota > Metazoa > Arthropoda > Insecta > Hymenoptera > Torymidae > Torymus > Torymus aiolomorphi. The sequence continues at coordinate 21,532,901 of CM070873.1, read as the reverse complement.
GAATATTTAATCTCGCTAATAACAAAAAAGAAATATTTTGGGGAAGTTTCAGCTCACGTACATGTTCTAACATTTAAGAAACGAGGTTTACCTCATGCACACATTTTAGTTACTTTAAAAAATGGTTTTAAATTATCTACCGTGAATGATATCGATAAATACATTTCTGCTGAAATTCTTGATTCTGAGACAGATCCAATATTGTATAACACTGTAGTTAATAATATGATACATGGTCCATGTGATAATAGATGTATCATTGACGGTCGATGTTCGAAACATTACCCAAGAGAATTTCGAGAGGAAACTATAATGTCGCCTGATGGATATCTGTATTATAAACGAAGAAATGATGGGAAAAAATTATGCGTCGTAATCAAACTGTAGACAATCGATTTGTAATGCAATATTGTCCTGGGTTCTTACGCATATTCAATTGTCATATAAACGTTGAAGTAGTGTCCAGCGTAACGTCCGTGAAATATTTGTATAAATATGTTTATAAAGGTTACGATGCAGCTAATATCATAGTTGAAGAGTTAAATAATGAGAGGATAATTAATCACGATGAAGTTCGTAGTTTTATAGAAACGCGATATATTAGCCCAGTTGAAGCATGTTATCGTATTTTAAGTAAACCATTTCAGTGTAAAAGTCATAGTATCATACGCTTAGAAGTTCATTTTCCTCAACAACAGTCAATTATAATTGATGATATTGTTGATGATGTTGCTGTGGAGGCTGCATTAAATCGAATCACTACATTATTAGCTTATTTAGATTTGAATAAACAAGATTTTTCAGCTAGACAATACACTTATGCTGAAATTCCAGCTCACTATGTGTTTAAAGAACATAATGATAATGGTAAGAAAGTTTTTAGGTGGTCAAAACGGAAATCACATTATAATTGTATCGGACGTATGTATTCCGTCAGTCCAAGTCAGGTAGAGTTATTTCGATTAAGATTACTTTTATTAAATTGTAGAGGCGCAAAAAGTTTTGATGAATTAAAAAATGTAAACGGTGTTCAGTATATGATGTTTTCGGAAGCTTGCTTAGCGTTAGATCTTATAGATGACGATGAGGAATGGAGTCGAGCTATGCAGGAAGCTGTAAGTTGGATGATGCCAGGTAGTATACGTCTGTTATTTGTACGTATTTTGATTCATTGTCAACCTGTGCATCCGGACGAACTTTGGGAAAATTTTAAAGATGTTTTATCAGAAGACTTCCTAAGATTATATGGAGATCATACCAGAGCTTACAATTTAGCTTATTCCAATATTTGTGAAATGTTGATAGCTGAAGGCAATGATATTGCGAACTTTCTATCGATACCTTAATTAGTAGTGAATAACCATATTGAGGATAGTAATGAGTTGTGTGGTAACTTGGCAGATATGAGAAATAGACAGTATTCCATGTTAAACAGGAATCAAAAAGAAATTGTTGATAAGATTTTAAGAGTATCAACTGTTATTGATTATAACAGCTCTCGGTGTTTTTATATCGATGGCTCTGGTGGATCTGGGAAAACGTTTGTATATACAACATTATATAATATACTAAAAAGTCAAAGCAAAAATGTTTGTTGTATGGATTTTACTGGAATCGCTGCAACGGTACAATCTAAAGGAATGACGGTTCACAAAGTACTAGGTTTGCCTTTACCTTTAATATCAGATTTTTCATCTAATATCGCTGTGCAATCAAAAGAAGGGCAATTTTTGAGGCAAACAGATGTGTTTATTTGGGATGAGGCCCCAATGGCTCCGCAATACGCATTAGAAATCATAATCATAGACAGGACTTCAAAAGATATTATGAGTAATGATTTATTGTTTGGTGGTAAAATTGTCATTTTAGGTGGAGATTTTAGAAAATTATTACCTATATTACCACGAAGCATTCGAAGTGAAGTTATAAATTTATCTATCAAAAGTAGTATTTTGTGGAATGTGTTTCATAAATTTAAGTTAACGACTAATATGAGAGCTATAGATGAAGATATTACATTTTCAAAATTTGTTTTGGATGTGGGAAACGGTGATTTAAATGACAACAATGATAATATTGATATTCCTGAACGATCTACAACTATTGATTCTAATTTAATTAATTGTATGTATGGACATTTGATAAAAAGTCACCTTTATGATGAAATGAGCTCATCGGTTATATTAGCTGCACGAAATATAGACGTGAACGAAATTAATAAAACTGTCGTATCGTTATTAGATAGTTATAATGAACGTATATATACGAGTGTTGATTCCGCTGATCATTGTGATGATAATGGTTTAATGGGTGAAGGAATTTTACCAGAATATCTTAATTCATTGAATCTACAAAATTTACCACCTCACGAATTGCATTTACGAATAAATTCTATTGTTATGCTTATCAGAAATATTAGTATACATGAAGGATTGTGTAATGGAACACGATTAAGAATTTTAGATTTAAATAATAATTTATTGAAATGTAAAATTTTAGCGGGGGATAAAGAGGGTCAAGTTGTTTTTTTAAATCGCATTACTTTATATTCTGATAATAAGTATCCTTTTACTTTCAAAAGAAGACAGTTTCCAATAAAATTGGCATTTGCAATGACTATCAATAAAGCTCAGGGCCAAACATTTTCAAATGTATTAATTGATTTACAAAAAGATGTTTTTAGTCATGGACATTTATATGTTGCAATTTCGCGTGTCCGTTCTTGGAGTGGATTAAAATTCTATTTAGGTTCTAATCGAATTAATAATAAAGTAAAAAATTACGTTTATAAAGAAACTTTATAATAAATAGTATCTTTAATGTATGTATGTATGTATTATTATTATTATTATTGTTATTATTATTATTATTATTATCATTATTATTATTAGTGTACAATTTAAAATGAAGAAAATATTTACATTTATTTACATATGTTTAATATGTTTACTTTATGCAATGCATACGTAAAATCGTGTTCTTTGAAATGATATCGAATATGTCTAGAGAATATATAGAAAGAATATGGTTTAACACGAATTATAGATAATTAAAGTGTTTAAAAATTGTTATACTTTGAGTATAACACTATACACACTGCACCCATGCTAGAGCCCTCTCCACTGTCTTTTTTCCTAAATCTATTTGCTTTTTATTTTCCATGCTCTCTTCTATCGGCCGTATTCAAGGTCTATTTTTTGTTTCTACGTGATAATGAAATTCTTTACACCATGTATCTAGAATTAACATTTTAATCGAATAATTAACAGTATACATTAATATGCTATACAAAAAGTTTCAAGTTTTTCAGTTAAAAAATCTTAAAATTTGAAGATTTACGAAAAAATTCAACATTTGCAAATTTTCAATTAATTATAACATTAGAAATATTGCATATTTTGCTCTAAAACTTTACATTTGTGTTTTGGGGTTAATTTGAAATGAGTAAAAAAATTTTGAGCGATTTTAAAATTTTGAGATGAACAGTTGACATGAAGTTACCCACTTTTTAAAGTTATACATTAGATATTTTCATGTCAACTGAGTAATAGAAAATATAGTAGAACATCGGAAAAGAGAGAGTAAGGGAGAGTGAGAGAGCGTGAAAGTGCAGGGATAGCGAGAGAGAGCGTGAAAGTGCAAGGATAGCGAGAGAGAGCGAGAGGAGCGAGAAAACGAGATAAAGCAAGGATAACGAGAGAGAGCGAGAAAGAGCGAGAGAGAGAGAACGTGAAAGGGCAAGGATAGCGAGAGAGAGCGAGAAAGAGCGAGAGAGAACGAGAAAGAGCGAGAGAGACCGTGAAATAGCCAGGATAACGAGGGAGAGCGAGAAAGAGCAAGAGAGAGCGAGAAAGAGCGAGAGCGAGCGAGAAAGAGCGAGCGAGAGCGAGGAAGAGCAAGGATAACGAGAGAGAGAGCGAGAAAGAGCGAGAGAGCGTGAAAGGGCAAGGATAGCGAGAGAGAGTGAGAGAGAGCGAGAAAGAGCGAGAGAGAGCGCGAAAGAGCGAGAGAGAGCCTGAAAGAGCAAGGATAACGAGAGTGAGCGAGAAAGAGCGAGAGAGAGCGAGAAAGAGCGAGAAAGAGCGAGAGAGAGCGAGAGAGAGCGTGAAAGGGCAAGGATAGCGAGAGAGAGCGAGAAAGAGCTAGAGAGAGCGAGAAAGAGCGAGAGAGAGCCTGAAAGCGCAAGGATAACGAGAGAGAGCGAGAAAGAGCGAGAGAGCGAGAAAGAGTGAGAGAGCGAGAAAGAGCGAGAGAGAGCGTGTAAGTGCGGGAAAAAGGGCGAACGAGCGAGTAGTCGATAGATCGATAGACGCCGGTGGGCCCGTCTCCAGTGGCCGAGGCGCTGATGTCGCGCCTCTCCCACTCCTGCGGCCGTAGCTCTGGAGCTCCGCCTACTTCTCTGTCGCGCGCGCCGACGTCGGAGCTGATTGGCCGGTTTATTGAACTTTTGATCGCCTGTAACGGCGTTAATATGCAAAATTTGCAAAAACGGCACAGGGACTTTTGTCTTAGAATTTTGCCCTCTTCACGACCGTGTTTAGCAAAACATACATTTTCCGAATAGGTTGTATATACATGGATCGCACGCCCGCTTTCTGCTACTAGCCCTAGTGGTCCTAGTGAGTCTATGTTGACTGCGGCCCTACGGTGGCGTGCGCGCGCGTATGTCCATGGTGTGATGTCAACAATCGCATCGTCTGGCTCCCGGCGTTCCCAGTGATGATGGTGGCTCCTGCAATACGCCGCCCTGGAGAATGTCGTCCCTTTCATCGTATTTACTGGTTGATGATGATATTCCTGAGAGACAGGAAGGCAGCGTGTCGACGGCGAGAGCAAATTTCGTAAGCCCTTTCTCGTTCCTAACCTCTCTGATAGGTAAGCTGATGGTATTTTCTCTTGTTGCAGGTATCTGGTGACGAGAGGAGTGTAAACGATGGGCACTGCTGCAGAATCTTTCTTGAGTGTGGTGATGTTGCTTGGCTCATTTATTTATTAGTCATATGTGGTTTTCAGATACTCAACTTTCCATGTGTGTGTTTGACTCTTATACTAGTGGCTCTGTGTACAGTTAATCTGCTGCTGGTGCCTTCAGCGACTCTCAGGATGGAGGTGTTTTCAGCAATGAAACAACAAGTGAAGGTTCCACCAGTCTTTCCCCTCTAATTATTAAAGGTAACTGGTGCAGCGAGAATAGTGAACAACAACCATTGCTACAGTATTTTCTTTTATATGGTAATGTTTTTTGTGTCCTCTATTCATTAGTCATATGTGGTTTCTAGGTGCTCAACTCTCCTCACTTGTCTCCTAGATCAGTGACTGACTATTCATGTGTTTTGTTGATTCCTACGGTGAGGCAGTCCTTGAGATTGAAACACGCATGTCGGTCTCTATAGTATTTTCCTCTCAGATGGCTATTAGATAATTCTGAGCAGACTGGCATCCATGGAGTAGTGCCCGCCCTGGGCCATCTAGCCTCATTTTGCAGCTTCCCCAGCTCTACAATGATCTTCAAGTGTTTAGTGCTTTAGACTGTGAGGGGATAGATAATTAGGAACTGGGGGATATCATAAAAGTGCTGTGTGTGTGGTTAGATGCGATACGGGTAAGCTGTTGTCGCTGGTCATATTAGCTCATCTAGTTAAGGACGCTCTTGCACGACAATACAGTTTGTGCGCTCAACGAGAGCACAAACTATACCAAACACGTCGTTCTGTCTCTCTCGCTCTCGTGCACGTCGTCTGCTATTTGTGTTTATAATCATGAATTAAAGGAAATTTCCCACGGCTACGTACAATTTACAAGGTGTGGTTTGAAAGGGGAAGCCGCAATCTTTACGCTATATGTTTTTTACTGGTCAAAAATTTGATCCCTTTTCAGAAATACTCGACTTAACCTATTTTTTCCCGCTGTCCCATAACATGTAAAACATGATAAGTTCAAACGTTAATTTCTCAAAATTTTCCACGGTTATAGGGTAAAATAAACATACCACAAGATTCGGTACATCTTGAACTATTGAAAATGTTATATCCCAGTTTGAAAATTTTCATGCGAGAGCGTCCTTAATTTCTAACAAGGAAAGTACCCCAGGTGCCCCCCCCCCGATTTCAATAATACTGAGATATTTTATAGTATATCAAAAAATAAAAGACACGTATTTTTTTTATCGGCGGATATGCACTCTAAGGGGGTGAAAACCACCCCCGAAAGTCACCCTCAAATTCACATTTTCTACAATATCTTCAGTTCTCTTCAACATTTTTCAATAAAACAAAATGGAAAAGAATTGTCACAAGAAACGCAACAAAAGTATATAGGCTTCGATAGTAAGGGTTGCAACCCTTAAATTTAATAGGGGAAAAACTACATTTTCTGAGCATTTTTTTCGTCTAGAATTTTACAGAACTGTTACAAAAATATAAAGAAATGTTTTTCTAATACACAGTGACAAAAGAAAGTTGACATGTTTCGGTATTTCCGCATAATCTTTTATTATGGGGGTGAACTACCCCTAAATCGTACTATAAAGCAATACAGACAAATAATACATTGAATGAACCCCCGATTTTGATAAAATTGTGATGTTATAGAGTATTGAATAGTAGGAGATAAGTATTTTTTTTTATCGGTGGATATGCACTCTAAGGGGCTGAAAACCACCCGCGAAAGTCACCCTCAAATTCAACTTTTTTTTTCAATCTCTTCAGTTCTCTTCAACATTTTTCAATAAAACAAAATGGAAATGAATTGTCACAAGAAACGCAACAAAAGTATATAGGCTTCGATAGTAAGGGTTGCAACCCTTAAATTTAATAGGGGAAAAACTACATTTTGCTTCCTCATAAAGGAAGCTTTGTAATAGTAAAATTTTAATTTTCTTTAAATTGCTCTAGAAACATGAATAAAGGTGTTAGAAGTTTGTGTCACATGATTTTACAAAATGTCTGTATGGATATGTGTGTGTGTGTGTGTGTGTGTGTGTGTGTGTGTGTGTGTGTGTGTGTGTGTGTATGTATCCCGCTTTATTTTCGGACGCGGTCGATTTTAACCGGATGGGTCTCATTTTTTTTGTTTTTTGATTCCGAATTCGGGAAAAAAATAATTTTGTACGACTAACTGATTCGTTTTTGTTTTATGTCGAATTTTTCATTTTCGAAAAATTTATTTTTGATTTTTTTTAATGATTGGATTTAAATTTTATAATCGGATGGGTAGCGTTCGAAAGAGCATAAAAAAACCTATATTTAAAAAAAAAAATTTCTCTAGCTATCACGGTTATTTTGTTATTAACAAAAACGTGTTTTTTTTTAAATGCTTATAATTCCCAAACTAAATGATCAATTTTTTTGAGAAAAATCATGATAATGGAGATTATGAATAGCTATAATCTGTATAAAATTGAATCCATTCTGTTGATTAGTTTTTGAGAAAAAAATTGAAAAATGAAAAAAATGTGTTTTAGGTGGCGACAATTTATGGGAGTAAAATTGTGTTAATCCCCTCAAAATTCCTTGTAGAGGTAGATTTTTGGTTGCCACCTGCACCTTTTTTTGGGATAGATGATTGGTTCATAAATTTCAGAGATTTTTGAGGTTAAAATTTTTGTAACCTCTTTTTCGATTCGTAATTTCTCGGGAACGGTTGTATGTATCAGAATGGGATAGGTAGCATCTAAAAGAGAATTAAAATACCTATAATTTCTAAAAACAAAAAGTTTCTAGCGATCACGGTTCTTTGGTTATTAACAAAAACGTAAAACCTGAAAAATGAAAAAAATGAGTTTGGTATGTCCAACGATTCCGGAGGGAAAATTGTCGTAATTTCTTCAAAATTCCTTGTGGAGGTAGATTTTGGATAGCTCTTGGTCGAGTTCTTTGGGTAAAATAATTGGTCCATAAATTTCAGAGATATTTGAGGTTAAAATTTTTTAAACTTTTTTTAAATCGTAATTTTTCGAGGACGATTCTATGAATCAGCTACAGATTTCTAGACAATTTTGTATGTGATATAGATATTATGTATGTGAATTTTCATCAAGATCGTACGATTACTTTTTGATATTCAAAATTTTCCTATTTTACAAAGTTACTTTATTTGTCGCCTGATAACTAGAGAAAACTTGTTTTAATTTTTGCTTCCTCCTAGAGGAAGCTTTGTAATAGTAAATTTTTGAGTTGTTGTAAAAACATGTTATAATTGTGTTCCGAGGTGTTAGGAATCAAAATACATGGTTTTTGAAAAATGTCTGTATGGATGTGTGTGTGTGTGTGTGTGTGTGTGTGTGTGTGTGTGTGTGTGTGTGTGTGTGTGTGTGTGTGTGAGTGTGTGTGTGTGTGTGTGTGTGTGTGCGTGCGTGCGTGTGTGTCTGTGTGTGTGTGTGTGTGTGTGTGTGTGTGTGTGTGTACGCCTGGATCTCAGCTTCTACTCGGTCGATTTTGACCGGACTCATTTTTTTTGTTTTTTTTTGCGTGATAGCGGGTCAAAAATCCGTTTTTTGATTGGGGCGATGCGTTTTTGTTTTTTTCAAACTTTCGATTTTCTCAAAACTGTTTTTTGATTTTTTTAATACTAGGATTGAGTTATTCGAATCTGATGGGTAGCGTTCGAAAGAGAATTAAAATACCTACATTTTCTAAAAAAAAAAAGTTTCTAGCTATCACGGTTCTTTTGTTATTAACAACTAGGGGGGCTGCGCCCCCCAGCGTGTCTTCGGCACGCCACCCCCCCCCCCGCCCCCACACACACCTGCTCCTCGCTTCGCTCGTCACCCGCCCCCTCCCTATGTAAAAACTTCGTTTTTACATAATAGGCACGACCACAATACTCAGGAGAACCTTGTATTTTTATAAAAGCGAAAATTGATTAATATTGTCATTACGAAGGGCAATGCACTCATGATTTTGCATACTGTTAAAAAAAAAAAAATAGTTTTTGTTACCATATGACAAACAGTAAGGGTGCGATCCCACACACACACACATGCGTTCCGTAAAATTAAACGGAACGACAAAATCGGAGTGAACTTGCAATTCGAATAATGGCGCGCGGATTTCCGTTACGTTTTTACAAAGCCCTATTCCCATGAGAGTGAGAAAAAACGCCGGAATGAGGATTGTAGTGCTTCAAGAAATTAATTTGATAATAATTTTAAGGAAACATAATTTTATTTTGTTGAGTATTTATTAAATTGTTGTTTTTTAATTTATTCTAATACAATTTTACCATTACATTAACAAATTTTGATAAGTTTTAACCGAAAGGGAAGTTAGAAAACCATTCCGCTAAAAAAAAAGTACTCCATGGGACTAGGGTGTTGAAATTTTCGTACGGAATAGGCCCGCTCATTATGAATTATTACCATGTACATACTGTTAAACAACATTGTTTATTATTCATGAACAATGTTTTTAAAAAGAAAAAGAAGATAAATATCAATTAGATTGTGCAAAAAGTGAATATTAAAAAATTATAAATATGTAATGTTATTAATTAATTGCGAGTAACTTTTATGGAATTAATTATTTTATTGTTATTAAGACTATTATTGTTTTTATTTATTAATATGATAATATAACTAATCAGACCCACATTTACTACGTATTATTTAATCATGTAGTTAACACATTTTAAATTTCGCATCACCGCCATTACGATTTTACCATTCCGTAAGTTTTTCCGTAACGCATGGGAGCGCACCCTAAAGCTAATAAGCGAAAAATTTACGGTCTAAAAAACATTAGTGACCGTCTCTTACAGACATGTTACCGCGCAATGGTTATCAAGTCATGTCATATTGTTCGTCTATAACGTATTGCGTATAATATATAGATGTTTATGCAAAGTGATGACAATGCGAGCTTGATTTTACGCAATTCGCAATAATTGCAATAAACGATATAAAAATTACAACATCATATATTCACATGGGTAACGTGTATAGCATCGCCAATCACGTAATGGCGGTGACACTGCTGGTTTGTTGGCTTTACCCATGTGAGTGTGCGCGCATGCGCATGCGCTGCAGTTCACCTGGCTACGTCTGGCTCGTCAGCTGATAGCTCGTAGCTTCTTTGCGTAAGCGACACGGCGCCGCGGATGATGCGAGAAAAAGGCCGGGCCGAACTTCTAGTGAAAAAGTTTCAGTGCGGAGTGAACATAAGAAAGCTGCCTACTACGTACGTATTATGGCTACAGTGCTTCGCTTCCTATCTGGCTCTCACCCGCACCATGTCAACCATGTGCGCACGGCAGTCCGGCAGACGGCAGTCATCAATGTTTATATCTGCAGTCACTGTATTTCCTAAATTGCTGTATGGATCGATATTGATGTTGGTCGAGTTCTCTGCTAATTGAGTTGTGGTCTTATCCTTGAGTAAGTATTATTTCAATAATACTAGCTCCTTTCTAATCTTGCAGGGTTTTCATCTTTTTTTCATAAGGACATTTTGTTAAACTTTGAGCAAGGGTCAAGGTAGTCTTAGTTGGAAGTGCACAAGAGCTTTTTCGACTTTCAAGTATACAAATACCTTTCCTTTCTCTGAAAATATCTTCAGCTTTACACACCACCATATCATGCATGCTGAGGGATTATATACCATGTTTCAGATCTAAATAATCAGCAAGTGTGGAGTTACAGCATTTTCTGTGTGCTTTTTGAGGAAATTATTAAGAAAGAAAAGTAATTTCCTCCAATTTGGCTGATTGAGTATATCTGAAACTTAATGTACAATGCCTCAGCATGCATTGCATTGTGTATGAACATTCTTGTAAACCTTGAGAAAGGATGAGGAGGTTTTAGTTGAGAATACACATGCGCTTTCTCGACTTTTGAGTGCAAAGATCCCTTTCCATTCCCTACAAGTATCTTCAACTTTCTATACATGATGGAATATATGCTGAGGGACAGTATATCAAGATTTACATATGCATAATCAGCAAGTCTGGAGATATGGCAATTTCTGTGTCTCTTTCAAGAAATTTTTGAGAAAAATGTCATTTTCTCCGTACCGGCTGATTGAGTCGATCTGAAATTGCATACACAATCACTCTGTATGTATTGTATTGTGTGTGAACATTCTGGTAAACTTTAAGTAAGGGTGAGGAGATCTTAGTTGAGAATACACATGCGCTTTCTCGACTTTTGAGTGCAAAGATCCCTTTCCATTCCCTACAAGTATCTTCAACTTTCCATACATGATGGAATACATGATGAGGGACAGCATATCAAGATTTAGATATGCATAATCAGCAAGTCTGGAGATATTGCAATTTCTGTGTCTTTTTGAAGAAATTTTTGAGAAAAATGTCATTTTCTCCATACCGGCTGATTGAGTCGATCTGAAATTGCATACACAATCCCTCTGTATGTATTGCATTGTGTGTGAACATTCTGGTAAACTTTAAGTGAGGGTGAGGAGATCGTAGTTGAGAATACACATGCGCTTTCTCGACTTTTGAGTGCAAAGATCCCTTTCCATTCCCTACAAGTATCTTCAACTTTCTATACATGATGGAATACATGCTGAGGGACAGTATATCAAGATTTAGATATGCATAATCAGCAAGTCTGGAGATATTGCAATTTCTGTGTCTTTTTCAAGAAATTTTTGAGAAAAATGTCATTTTCTCCGTACCAGCTGATTGAGTCGATCTGAAATTGCATACACAACCCCTCTGTATGTATTGTATTGTGTGTGAACATTCTGGTAAACTTTAAGTGAGGGTGAGGAGGTCTTAGTTGAGAATACACATGCGCTTTCTCGACTTTTGAGTGCAAAGATCCCTTTTCATTCCCTACAAGTATCTTCAACTTTCTATACATGATAGAATACATGCTGAGGGACAGTATATCAAGATTTAGATATGCATAATCAGCAAGTCTGGAGATATTGCAATTTCTGTGTCTTTGTAAAGAAATTTTTGAGAAAAATGTCATTTTCTCCGTACCGGCTGATTGAGTCGATCTGAAATTGCATATACAATCCCTCTGTGTGTATTGTATTGTGTGTGAACATTCTGGTAAACTTTAAGTGAGGGTGAGGAGGTCTTAGTTGAGAATACACATGCGCTTTCTCGACTTTTCAGTGCAAAGATCTCTTTCAATTCTCTCAACATATCTTGGTAAATATATAGTGCTATGAATGATCTTATCGACACGCTAACACTATATTGTGAGTAGTTTGCTGTGAGAATGTTTTCTCGTTTACTTTACAGCTAGCATCTATCCTGCTATAATTTTCTACCCCTTTGACAGGAGTGTGGCTTCTCTGTACTCCTTCCGTTGCCAAGTTATTCTTGTTGTAATTATGTTTTTGGCCTAGGGCGAAGAGCTCCTGCAGACGACATCACGGCGTCCTAAACACCTGCAGCTAGCGTTTTTTATTGGGACTATATGTTGGATTGATTGACATATTTTATGTGGACATTGACAACCTCTGAACTCGTTGAAAAAATTATCTGGTGAGTAGCTTACTGTAAGAAAGTTTATTGGTTTATACTTTTAAGCTAGTATCTATCCTGCAATCATTTCCTACACCTTTGACAGGAGTGTGGCTTCTCTGTACTCCCTCCGTTGCCAAGTTATTCTTGTTGTAATTATGTCTTTGGCCTAGGTCGAAGAGCTCCTGCAGACGACATCACGGCGTCCTAAACACCTGCAGTTACCGTTTTTTATTGGGACTATATGTTGGATTGATTGACATATTTTATGTGGACATTGACAACCTCTGAACTCGTTGAAAAAATTATCTGGTGAGTAGCTTACTGTAAGAAAGTTTATTGGCTTATACTTTTCAGCTAGTATCTATCCTGCAATAATTTCCTACCCCTTTGACAGGAGTGTGGCTTCTCTGTACTCCCTCCATTGCCAAGTTATTCTTGTTGTAATTATGTTTTTGGCCTAGGGCGAAGAGCTCCTGCAGAAGACAACACGTCTTCATATAATTGTTCTTTCCTCGAGAGTGTCATTATATGACCATCATAAAGCAGGAGACTTTAAAAAAAATAGGACCAAATTGGGAACGGCAACTTTGAGAAACTCAACAATGGCATTACAGTGGGTAACCTTGAGTGAAGGGCTTCCTGATGCACACATTTTGGCAGCTTCATCTTTCTATAGATTATCAATGGAAGTTGATCTACTCTGTATTTATTTTAATTCACTGTGACCACTTTGTGGTCTCTTCTTTGAATAATTATTATTTCAGTAATCTACTGCTTTCAACCATTACTATAGCTTCATTTTTTATTTCAGGGTTTTTATTATCCTTTCAGAAAAAGCAGCAACTATAAGAGGCGACCGGTCAAATTTAACAGATCTATTCCTCATTCATTGATGTGGTTGATATTTACTTTGAGGATGTCTTTTCCAACTTCATTTAGAATAACATAGGAATGATAGCAATCTGCTTTTATAGTGCATTTCAGGCATCTTATGTATTTTTAAGCTGATTTTATCTTTTTTTTTGTAGGTATAATTTAATAAAAAGAATAAAATAAGTCATGCAATTTCTCAGATTTAATTCAGGCACTGCTTGTGTATTTTTTATAGAACTGTATTTTTATTTTTTTTATTAAATTACATGTACTTTCAAAAAGATAGAGTCAACTCAAAAATACATGGAATGTCTGAGATGCATTACTGAAGCCGGTTTCTATCATTCTTAGTCTTTTGGATTAAGTACGGACACATCACCTCAAAGTAAATATCGATAACATTGAATGCTCAATACACCTGCTAAATCTGACAAGTGGCTTTTATATTGTAGGAGGCGGATGAATTTTCTTATTAAGTTTTTAATTTTGTTCCGTATACTGTAGTGTAGTGTAGTGTGAGTGTGTCTGAAACTTCTATACATCTATAGCTTGTCCGGCCATAACAATAAATCTGAATACGTGTAAAAATTGTGAAAAAAGTTATTTTAATCTGTAAAATTCAGTCGAATTGTAGTAGTTAATGAACAATGAGCTTATCCATTAACTACCAGTATTAATTGACTTTTAGAGGTTATATTGAACTTCTCATAATTCTGATAGGTTTCTAAAATATTTATTTAAGCATACTCTATAAATCTTTCGGACAGGCTCACGCTACATGGCTCTTCAAATTTCATAAGAGAAAACCTATTTAATTAATTAGGCTGAAATTTACAACATGAAATGATAAATTAATCCTGCTCCTGTAATATTATAAAAGCCACCAGTCAGATTTAGCAGGTGTACTCATCATTTAGTGTTGGCGTAAATGTGCTTAAGTATAAAAATAATAGAACTCTGCTTCTATAATGTATTTCAGGCATCGTATGTTTTTTTAAGCAAATTTCATCTTTCTAGAAGTAGGTATAATTTAATAAAAAAAATATCCGTGCGATATGTAGTCCATTATTTTACCGTGTTTATCGCACTTGCTACGCTCGTGCGCTAACCTCACGGTGCGATAATGAACTGCTTAGCGCACGGATAGACGTGACAGCGGACTTAAGGCAGACAGTGTTATAAAAAATTGTACGATACTAATGCGTTAAGTAACACATTACACGCCGTGAAAGGATCCTCGCTACGCTCGGGCCTTAACTTTACGCCATGAAATAATGGGCCACTTATCGCACTTGTATCGTAATGTATTAGTACGATAAATTTTTTATCGATATTTATTCATTAATTAAAAAAACCTTTTTCAATTCATTGGCCCGTAGTTTCCTCAACCTTAATATGTTGATTCTTGTAATTAATATTTAATAATGAAATTTATAAATCTACGACTACAAAGAATTTTGAAGCGATTAAGTCATTGTTACTCCTGTAATCGTTGGATATACAAAAATCAATTTTCATTTTTCAATTTTTTTCTAAAAAACTAACCAACAAAATGAATTAAAACATTACAGATTATATTTATTTATTTTATCCATTATCATTATTTTTCTCAAAAAAAATTGACCGTTTAGTTTGGGAGTTATAAGTATCTAAAAAAAAACACGTTATTGTTAATAATTTTTTTAGAAAATATAGGTATTTTAATTCTCTTTCGAACGCTATCAATCCGATTCGAATAACTCGATCCTATCATAAAAAAAAAATCAAAAAGCAGTTTTGAGAAAAATCGAAAATTTGAAAAAAAACAAAAACACATCGCCCCAATAAAAAAAAACGGATTTTGACCGGAAAATGAGACCTGCCCGGTTAAAATTGACCGAGTAGAAATTGAGATCTAGGCGTACACACACACACACACACACACACACACACACACACACACACACACACACACACACACACACACACACACACACACACACACACACACACACACACACATTTTTCAAAAACCATGAATTTTGATTCCTAACATCTCGGAACACAATTATAACATGTTTTTACAACAACTCAAAAATTTAATGTTACAAAGCTTCCTCTAGGAGGAAGCAAAATGTTTAATTGCGAAATAAATGAAATCTATGAATTCGTTTTTGAATTCGAATTATCTACTTTAGTAGCAAACAGGGTCAAACCTTTCTTATTATAATAATTGTTGTAAAATTATATATATTAAAGAAGTCCATACCAACAAATTGTCAATTTCTGTACCAAGATTGATACCTCGATTTTTTTTCTATCTATTTTATAGCTAAAATTTTATTAAAGTAAAATTTCTTTTTTTTTAGTTGGATTAAATAAAGTGTAAATAAATTAAAATAAAATAATTAACTTCTTTAGTAAGGTCGTATTTCAGAAAGAAGTTTATATATATATCGCTGTTGATATATATATATATTTTTTTTTTAATATATCAGTAATTTTATTTCAGGTAGGGGGGCTTCGCCCCCACCCCCCTGAGTGGGGGCTTCGCCCCCTACACCCCCACCAGGGGCTCTGCCCCTGGACTCCGCCCTGCGCCCCACATCAAACCCGCCATACCTCATTACCTACCAACAACAAACTTTATTGTTTCTTTTATTTTGTTTTATTTAGATGGGACATTTCAACATAATAACTATATCCTCAAGGATTTTCATTCATGGTCACAAAATCATTTCGTAGATTCATTCGTCATCGAATATCATTTAATGTGTGATATCAGGAATATGGTTACGAGTCGTGAGGATGGAATATTATATTTGCTAATTATTTGGCTCAATTTTATATTTAATCAAAAATTTAATCTTTGTTTTTTAATTTTATTTTTAAGGTTTAAACTTGAAGAACTTCTATTAATCACATTGTTAATAGAAGATTAGATTATATACAATATTAGCTGCCTGTCTACGACCAAGTTTTAGAAAAAAATAATTTGTTTCTTGGGCCAACTTAGAATAATTTTAAGTAAAAAAACATTTAGGGATTTAATCTTTTAATTTTTGTTACTTCAACATCAATTTATATTTCTTATTATATATTTTTATTAGTGTTTTAGTTTACATAATATTTGGCAGTTTGTAAACAATAGATTTTTCTCTGAAATAAGAAGTCACATTTTAATACATAAATGTAAACTAATTATTTCATACTTTTTACATATAAAAGTGGTTATATTTACCTTACCTTAAAACTTTCTCCGATGGGCCTTTTATATGGTCCAGAACCATAGTCATCGATGAAACAAGTTTTTTCACTAACCGTAAGCTTTGAAATTTTCCTGTGGATGGATTGACTCCAGATTTGAACTAAATTACTCCTGAATAGTATAATTCTCATATGAGTGTAGGGATTTAGGATTAAATGTCGGAAAAAATTTTTACATCAGAAAAATTATGAAAAAATATAAAAAATTTAAAAAAATTAAAAAAAAAACTCTTGAAAAACAGCACAATTTTTTTTTTCTCATTAGATCAAAAATCCCTACACTAATATGAGAATTATACTATTCAGGAGTAATTTAGTTCAAATCTGGAGTCAATCCATCCACAGGAAAATTTCAAAGCTTACGGTTAGTGAAAAAACTTGTTTCATCGATGACTATGGTTCTGGACCATATAAAAGGCCCATCGGAGAAAGTTTTAAGGTAAGGTAAATATACCCACTTTTATATGTAAAAAGTATGAAATAATTAGTTTACATTTATGGATTAAAATGTGACTTCTTATTTTAGAGAAAAAAGGTGTCTAGCCCCCTTAAGTAGTCGATTATTGCACCGTGAGGTTAGCACGCGAGCGTAGCGAGTGGACTGATTAAGGTACGGATATGCGTGACATCGGACTTAGGTAATGTCTATGCCTATGTCTATGTGTTGAGGCGGGCGAGCGGCTCTTTTCCGAGACGTGCTGCCCAGCACTCAGGCTTACGCCCATTGTGCTGTACTTCTTGGCTTCAATTTTTTCCTAATTATCACTGCGCTGAAGCCTTCGGTCCATCCGCTCTGTAGCTTGGCAGATGGACTGAAGGCTCTGTTCTCTTAAAGTTTCAGGCTGAAGGAAGCCTTCCCCCCATATCCCCCGCCTAGTACCCACAAAGGCCGGGCACCGGCAGAGGAGATGGAAGGTTGACTCCTCCAGCCCTCCACACCATCTGCAGTTTCCCTCGTTTACAATCATGCGTTTGTAGAGGTAGTATTTGACCCACCAGTGACCCGTGAGCCAGCCCACTACCCTTCTTAGTCTAGGCTTATTCAGCCTGCTTATGTCTTGAAGCCATCGTTCTGGCGGGGAGTCACTCTGACCCGGCGAGCGCCTCTACCCGCCAGCCGATCCGCCTTCTCATTGCCCCTGACCCCCACATGCCCCGGCACCCATATCAGGGTGACCGCGTTATTGCGGGCCAGGGCCGTGAGGATCTCTATGCATTGTAATACTTCCTTGGAGTAAATGCTAGTGCAGCTGAGGGCCATCAGTGCAGCTCTGCTGTCTGAGCAGATGGTGATGGGGCAACCCCGGTTGTCCCTAGTTAGCTGCACTGCAGCACACTCCGCTATGGCTCTTACTTCTGCCTGGAACACCGATGCGTGAGCGTCAAGTGTGTACACCAACTCCGTAGAGCTGCCTTGCTCTCAGGCACCCGCTCCCACGCCATTCTCATTTTTGGAGCCATCTGTGAACCACACTACGCCCGATTGGGTGTAGGGGTGGGTACCATTGGCCCACTCTTCTCTGTCGGATATGGGAACTTTGTAGGGTTTCCGGAATATAATCCTTCGTCCTATTTTGTCACACCCCGATGCTTCGATATCCGCGGGTAAGACCTGACCAAGTTCTTGGTCAAGCCCTTCCCCTGTCCCAATGACTTCTCTAATGCGCCACCATGTCTTGCTTGCTTCGCCTTTGATAAAAGCTAGCAGTGGTGGTATTCCTAGTATTAATTCAAGGGCTGCAAGGGGCGTAGTGCTCGGAGAGCCCGTTATGCCCCCTATTGCCAGTCTTTGCACTTTGTCTAGAGAGCTCTGGTGAGTTTTTAGTGAGCATTTCTGCCACCATACCAGCGCTCCGTACGTTAATCTGGGCCTGATGATAGCTTCATACATCCACCTTACGTTGTCCGGTGACAGACCCCAGGTGTTGCCAAAAGCTCTCCTGCAGGCCCAGAAGGTATTGATAGCCTTCTTGCATATGAACTTTATGTGTTTTCCCCAATTAAGTTTGGAATCTAACGTCACTCCCAGATACTTAGCTTCATTTACCAGTTTCAGGGGTTTGCCACCCAGGTGCACTCCCCCGATAGGTTTGACCTTGTATCTGGTAGTAAACAAAATCATGTTAACTTTATCTGGATTCACTGACAGCCTGACGGACTCACACCAAGCTTGCACTATGTCTAACGCATGTTGCATTAGTCCTGCAAGTGTGTACTCGTCGTCGGCTTTCACTAGTATAAGGATGTCGTCCGCATAGGCTTGGGTAAAGAAGCCTGCCTCATTCAGTAGTCTGATGAGTTCATCAATCACCAAGCACCACATCGTAGGAGACAGTACTCCTCCTTGGGGACAGCCCTTTCCTACTTTTCTTTCTTCTGAGTGCGAGCCCTAGTGGGCCTTCACTCTTCTGCAGCTAAGCATGCGCCAAAGCCATCTGCTAACCGTATTGGGTACGAGATGGTCCTCGGCGCCCTTCACAATGCTTTCTTTCGTGGTGTGATTAAAGGCACCGTCCACGTCCAGTAGACTAGCAAAAACCAATCCTTTGTTCTTCATCCCCTTTTTTACGAAAGTCACTGCCTCAGCCAGAGCGGTATCCACCGATTTGACTGTCTGATATGCGTGCTGACTATCATGCAGGGGATGAGCTGCTAGTGGTTCTTCCCTAATGTATCTGTCCACCAGTCTCTCCATTGTCTTGAGGACAAAGGATGTCAGACTGATGGGTCTGTAGTCTTTCGTCTTTGAGTGCTGCGCGATGCCGGGTTTTGGCATGAATACCACTCTGGCCACTTGCCAACATTCGGGTATGTACCCAAACGCTATGCAAGCTCGAAAAAGTTTTACTAAGATGGGGGCGAGTAAGTCGAGCCCTTTCTGTAGCAGCGCTGGGAAGATACCATCTGTTCCGGGTGCCTTGAAAGGGTCGAAAGTACTCACCGCCCACCTACTCGGTCCTCGGCGCAGATTCGTCGCGCTAGCTCCCAATCCGCGCTGTTGGCCCTTAGTTCATAATGTTCTATCACGACTGTATCGTGCTGGTGAAAGTGCGTGTCCAAGAGGCAATCTAGTGCCGTCCGCTCATCTTCCGCCCATTCCTCCGTGTCGAGTTTTATAAGATTTGTCCCTTGCGTTTTCGATTGTCTTAGTAGTTTGAACAATCTTGCTGTATCAGAGACACTGCTCATGTTCTCGCAAAAGTTCTTCTAGCCGTTGCTTTTGGCTTTTTCGATTTCCTTTTTGTACTTTCTTTGAGCGTCCTTAAAAGCTTCTCTATCTGCTGAATCGTTCGTTTTCTTAGACCTATTATAAAGTCTTCTCGTCTTTTTCTTCAACGTCTCCAGTATGGGATTCCACCAAGGTGCTCCCTTTTGCACTGGCTTCGTACGTAGTCTGCAATTGTTTTCGTAAGCACTAACGATGATGTTCTTTAGAACCTCCCCGCAGTGATCGAGTTCCATCTGATTGCCATAACCACCCGCGAACGACTTGAGCTTTGCCCCTAGTTCTTCAACGTAGGTGGCCCAGTCTGTCTTCCTCGGGTTTCTGTAGAGTCTAGATTCTGTGCTGCGACCTTTGATTTCGAAAACTATGTGGTTATGATCCGACATAGAGATCTCGTCGGAGACCCTACAGCCCGTAATCGCATTCCCCATGTTTTTCGAAGCTAAGGTGATGTCAATGACCTCCTCCCTATTATGATTTTGGAAAGTAGGCTTACAGCCTCTGTTCAGGAAGTCAAGGTTGGTGGTGGAGAGGAACTGCAGGAGTTTCTCACCCCTGTTGTTCGTGTCCGAGCTGCCCCACGCCAGATGGTGTGCGTTAGCATCGCACCCCAACAACAGATCCAACCCCTTAACCTCACAGAATTTAATTAGTTCTATGACCTCCGCCGTAGGACAGAGGTTCGATTCGTAGGGGAAGTAGGCCGATGCGACAACCACTTTCCGCATGCCGCCTTTATCGTCTTTGTACCAAAACTTAGCCGTTGCTAGGTCGCGTAAGCAGTACTTGGGTATGGCTTCCACTCTTAGGCCCTTAACCAATAGGCATGCTCTAGAGTTGTCCACCCTCCCGCATATCAGCTGACCGCAACCACTCAAGCCATTAATCTTTGTTTTATATAACCAAGGCGCTTGGACGAGCGATATGCATGTGTGCATCCTTGCCATGCATCTGGCTAGTACCACCGAGGCGCTTTTGCAGTGATGCAAGTTTATTTGCGTGAAGGTTACCTTAGGACCTGCCATCTCGTCACAGATCCGTTAGGTTATCCTCCTTGAGGGTCGTGGGCCTTTCTTTGTTATCGAAAGGCCCTCTGTCCCTGTCCTGCCTTTCTTCCTTGTCGGAGGTAGGGGTGTCCACTTCCATGTTGTCGGTGGTACCCCCGTCCTTTACTCCTTTTTTATCCTTCCATACCAGGCAGTGCGCTCTGAAGCCACCACAGTATGGTAGGAAGTCGATGCGTTTTAACGCCTCGACCTCCGTTGGTACCATGGTGACGCGCACCACCGTTTCAACTCCTAAGTCGCTTTTCTTTGCGGGAACCTCCCTGGAACCCTTGACCTGCCAGGTATCCACCTTCAGGCCCGGGTTCTGCCGGGACAGCCTTTTCAGGACCATCCCTGCATCGTGCTTGCCAGGGACATAAATTGTGACCCTGGGCAGCTTTGGGAGGTCCCCCATCTCTACTGCCTTGAGACTAGCACCCGTCCAGGGTACACAGCCTCCTACTTTATCCTTCAGCCACCTCGCGTCCTCCTGCGATCTGCAGTGGAACACACGTGCTCCCCTCCAGAACCAGTTGTTCAAGAAGGACGGGAAGTAGCTATCCTTTGGTGCCTCGTCCATGGCGTTTTCCACGGACGATAGCACCAGCTTACCTTGCTTTTCGCTGAGGCGGTCCTCCGGATAGGATTGCGGGATAACCGCAATCCTAAGGGGAGTGGCGACCGATTCACTATAGGTCGGACGCCCCGCCTCAGTAGTTCTTTTCTTGATCTCTCTTGGGTTGGAGCTGTCCGAGTCGCGGTTCCTTTTGGCAGGGGTCAGCTTGACACCGTCCCCCGACCCACCAGACCCGCTGATCCCGATCAGCCCCATTCCAGTGAGACTTTTCGCTTGGAGCGGATCCACCGAGAGCCGATGAGCCAGCGGCAGGGATCAGCGATCCACTATCTCCCTTCCGCTTGGCCAACAGCCTCCTCTGTCTCTCCGCCCCGCAGGGTTTCTTTCCTTTATTCTTTTTCTTTTTGTTGGTCACCGTCCCCTCAGTATCGCGGACTTTTTGGCCCACGTCCTGCGGGGTGCTGTTCCCACTTTTATCTGTGCTAGCAGTGTCGCGGTTCATAGGAACCACGTCCTGCTGTGAATTCACTAAGAAGGAGCTAGGGAGCTCAACATTTGTAGACGCTTTTAAAGCTACTTCCTTTATTTTTTCCATATCCATGTGTTTTTAAGAGCGGGTGTATTTGTGTTAGTGGTCGGGTAGTACTTTGACTCTCAGATTACCCCTATCCGAAGACGAAGGCGCAGTTTCTCCCCCCCCCCAACCGGTGGCCTCGATAGAGCCCCCCTCCCTGGATAGCATGGCCCTATCCGGACACCAACCGGCACTACTACCCAGAAAGACATTATGCGCCAGCTGGTGGGGCAGCCAGGAGTTGGGCGGTTACTCCTTCCCGGGCCCCTGTACTATCTGGCGGCCTGAGAGCGCCGAACAACCCAGTTTTTAAATTGTACCCTCCAGTAAGAGGAGAGATGTCCCTTGCCAGACGACCCTGATCGGGGAATTGAGAGCCTCCATACCCCAGTGGAAATTTTAAATGTATGAAAAGGTATCAAACTGTATCAAAAGGTATCAGAGTGTACCTAAGTGTATATAGAGGTTGCATTTCGTAATTTTTGCAGCACACTTTAATACCTTTTGATACCTATTGATACCTTTTGATACATTTTGATACCTTTTCGAAAAAATTGAAAAATGTATTATGAATTAATTTATCATTCTATTAAACACATTAACACCTTTTGGTACATCTTAAAACCTTTTCATACATTTTGATACCTTTTCATATATTTGTGTACATTTTGGTACATTTTGATACATTTTGATACATTTTGATACATTTCCATACATTTATACAAACAAATATTCATTAATGCCTTTTGATACCTATTGATACCTTTTGATACCTTTTGATACATTTTGACACATTTTCAAAAAAATTAAAAAATGAAATATTAATTCATTTATCATTATATTAAAAACTTTTTCATACATTTTGATACCTTCTGATATATTTTTGTATATTTTGAAACCAAAATATTTTGACCAAGAAGTAGGATGGTTTTGCTTCAAATGGAAAAGTTCAGCTGCAATTATAATCCTGTATTAAATTTGGAAAAATAAGAAGAGATTATGATAGATGTTAATATTGAGTATGTTGTCCACATCCTAAAACAAAAATGTTATGTTATTATTTGTTATAATATTGCTTTGCTTGTTTTTCATAATTAGTTAAGATATTATTTTGTTCATTTTAATAGCGTTGAAAATTCTTATTATGCTGATCGTTTTGAAATTTATTCATATTTGGTTCTTTAATAGGCCATGTTTTGTCTCCCTTTTTAAACCTTTTTCTGATAGCAAATTTATTGTAGTAACCTTTAGATTTTAATTTTAGTTTTGTAATTTTTGATAATTCTTTTAAATATTTTTTATAATTAGATATCCATTTTAGTTTTCTGACGTTTTTATTAGATTTTACTTTGATAGGATAGTTAAAAAATAACTGCAATTGGTGTACTTTATTAGGATTTGTATTTAGATTGATTATTACGTTATGATCTTGATTACCCAAAGTTTCTTTTAGTTGATTTTTATTGTCAAGCTGTTCTTGGTATTCTTGATTATCAAATATTTTTAGATGACTTTTATTCTCTAAATGTTTTCTTAGTTTTTGATTATCAAACATATCTTTTGGTTGATTTTCATTTTCGAAAACTACTTTACTATTATTTAATAAGTTCTTTAGATTTTTTGTATCATTTAATAAAGACTCTTCTGAATGTATTGATGCTATATTCTCTTTTAACGAATTTTCAAGCGAGTTTTGTTGGAATTTAGTTTCCATTTGATCATCTTCGGAAAATGGTTCAGCTAAAGCAAAAGTTATGTCTAAAATGACTTTAAGATCATCATAAAAAGTTACTGTTTCCAACGAATTATTACCTTCTTTATTATTTTCATTCGAAATTTCATTCTTTTGGTTATTTATATTGGATTCATTAAAATCAATTACATTAATTTCATCACAATCCTCATGAGTTTTTAAATTAGATTCGTTGAAATTCATTTCTTCATTAGTCTCATAATTTTTACAGTAGATTCAATAGAATCAATTAAATTTGTTTCCATAATTTCTTCAATTTCATGATTATTTTTGAAAATTTCGTTAAAGTCTATAAAATTAATTTCATTAGTATTTCCATGATTTTTTATAATCATATTATTATCTTTTGGTTCATCAGTGATTTCATGTATTTTTATAAAAGGTACGATAATTAAATTGATTTCTTTATCATCATTAATTATTGTAGATTCCTCTATGATATTAGTTTCCTGTTTAATTTTATTTACTTTATTGTCTGTAATTAGTTCATTACCATTATACCTTTCAATATTCGTTGTATTAACTTTGTTTTTCTGAATTTTTGATTCGTTAATTGTTTCCTTTGTAACATTATGGTATGATTCATCAGTATTAATACTTGGATATTGTTTGATTTCCTCACATTCTTCAGTAGTATGATCTGGATTTTTACAAAGATCACAATGATTTCCTATTGCATTATATTGCATCATAAGATTTTTAAGTTTTCTGCAGTTGTCGATGTCATGTCCAATTCTTTTGCAATAATCACATTGAATTCTTTTTCTATTTACTGTATTGGGTTGTTGATTATTAAAAATCGTGTTTCTTGGCTTGTAATTTTGTTCTTGAGTTTTGTTAATGAATCGGTTATAATTTCTTGTAGTATTTGGTAATTGATGAATTTCTTTATTTTCTAAAATTTTCTAGTTTGTGCTATTTTGAGAATGAGCATTTCTTTCCGGGCAATACTTTGCTGTATGTCCGATTCTGTTGCAAATTTGACAAATTATTCTATTTCTTAAAATCGCACGCTTGCAATCTGATGAATCGTGGTCTTCTTCCTTACATAACGCGCACCACATTATTTTTTCGTTTATAGGGCAGTATTTTATCCAGGGCCCGAGTTTATTGCATTTCATACATACTGCTGACAGACAGTCTTTAGTTGAGTGACCCGTGCTTCCGCAATACTCACAATTAAGTTCATATTTCTTTATAACAGGGCATTGAGTAGCTGCATGTCCTATCATTTGACAGTATTGGCAATAATCTTCATTTGTTTGGTTAAATGTACACTTCTCTACAGAATGTCCTCTGTGATTACAGAGTTTACAAAAAAGTTCTATTTTATTTTTAGCATTCTTGCAAAAATAAGATATATGATCTTTACTTTTACAATAAACACAAACTGCATTAGAGCAAAACAATGCTTCGTGATATTGATCTCGGCAAATTTGACAATGAAATACTTTAGTATAATAATGGTTTTGTTGTTTAAAATTATAAAATGTATTAGCTTGATTATTCATCATGGTTTTTTCATTTTATTAAATGTTCGTAATTATTATTGTAGTTTATTTTTGAATTTATCTTTTATTTTGTTTATTATTGTCTTACTTTCATTTTCTCGTTTGAGTGTTGTTTATTTTTTATATTATATTTAAATATTTTTCATTTTCTTATTTTATTATATTCCCTTTTGCAATGTAATATTTTATTGTAATCTTTTTTTTGTATGATTCTTCATTATAATATTCTTACTTTTATTGTAATACTTTTCGTTTGTTTAGTTATTTTTTATTATTATTTTGATTTCCTTATTTTGATAAAAAATGACTTGATCATTTTATACACTGATTATATCTCTCATATGTTTTCTATTTTGTATTGTGTAAATTCTCTATTATTTATTTCCCTTTATTTATTTCTCTTCATTCGTTTCTTATGTTTTGTTCTTTATTTTTTTTATTTATGTATTAGTATACTTAATATTTCTTTTTAAATATCTTTTATTATTAGTTCAACTATATATTTTTTTGTGTATTATTTATTTGGCAATTTATTTATTTATTTGCCAATTTTATATCTCTATTCTTAATGTTTTTCGTGTAATTTGATTTCTGATATTCTTATTTCTTGTTTATGTATAATATTTATCCATTAAATGATCATTATTTTGTATTATTATTTCATTTTTCTCCTTCGTGTTGGATTTGTTTTATTTATTTCAATTTCTTTTTATTTATTTATTCATTTGTTTATTTCTTTTTTCACTAATATTTTAGTTATTTGTTTTTACTGATATTATTTAATTATTTGTTTCTTAATGTTTCCCTATATGAATTTTTCACTTTAAATTTCTTGTTTGTTAAATATATTTGCGCGATGCTATTTACTTATATATTTTGATTTATTTTGATTTTATCTTTATGTGAAATCTTTTTTTTTATATTCGTTTACGTTATTTGTATTTGGGTTATCCTTTCTTCTTTCCCTATTTCTATAACATCGTCTATTTTCCCTTTTTTTTTATTTATCTGTTAATATGCTAGTAATCTGGACGAGCCGTAAACGTTCATCTTCAGAAGTTTAAACGATCATGCTACAATGATCCTCTCAACTTCTTACTGCAAAACGAGAAGCTCGGAATCAGTTAGTAGTGATATTTTTAGTAATTTTCAAATACTATTCGTTTCCTCTTACTCCGGTCTTATTTTTCGTATAAATCTAGTGAACTTACGTTCGATTCGTACCGGAACCACTGTTAAGTTCCGGAGAAAAGTTATTTTTATTCTTTAATTTGAAATAGTCTAGTGAACGATTGTTCGACCGGTACCAGAACCACTGTTAAGTCCGGAAATAAGTGGAAATAAGTAGTAATTGGTTTTATGTAGGTTTATTATATAAAATACAATAATTTATTACCAATACAATCTGCTGGCTTCTGGTAGATCGATGCGTTGTAATTTCAATTACAATTCTTTTCTATAACACTTGCTTTTATAAATTTACTATAAATAACTTATACGATCTGCTTACTAGACGAGTAAGGCTTACGATTACAATTTCAACAACTTATAAAATCTGCTTACTAGATGTGTAAGGCTTACGGTTTCAACTTCTCGATGTCGTAGAGGTACACGGAGTTCGCCAGGTTTCTTGTACGCTGTGACTGATTTGCGTGATGCATTTCGCAGTTTTATTATGCGGTTTAATTGGGTTATAGATGATAAATTGAGATCATCTTTATTAAGAAATTTTCGGTTGCGGCTTATACGCGTAGCATTTAAGTGGTAGCATTGTGAAATGCTGATTTGTTAAAAATTTACACGCCACTGTCTTCTGGAGGTCGATGGCTCTCTACGTCACACGGTCTACGGTACGATGCCTGAGCGAAATGCTGCGTTGCATTCTCGCGTTTATACGTCAGGAAATATCTGATGTGAATAAACTTTCAGAATGAAATTCTAAATCTATAATACGTCTCCGGACGTAACATCGTTATTGTAACAAATGTGGTTCCAGATTATTTCCAATCATAAAATTTATTAATTTTATATTTATTCGTTGTCTAATTAAATAATCATCTCTCTAGGGCTTTGGATGTGAATATTTGTAATTTGGAGATAATGAAATTATTATAAGAATTAGTTTTTTAAGATTTCACAAGAAAAATATTAATAAATCAAAGAATTTATAAACAAACAATTATTTTTAAAGATTGTGATTAGGGATTAATATTATATGAAAATGTAAAGAAAAATTATTGCAGATGATTTGCGTTGTTAGAATGTAAAAATATAAAATAGTTAAATAAATATAAACCTTATAAGTTTTAAAATTGGAAAATAATATTTTGTCGCAGGGTAAAGAAAACATATTTTCGATACTAAAAGAAAATTTCCAATCAAACTAAACTAGATAATTATTATTAAACAAAGATCAAAACAATAGTAATGTTTATTCATTTTCCTTTTTTTTCGTTTGTTTTTATCATAATCTAACATTTGTTACATACCAAATAATTTTCCTACTTATAGTTAATTGGATATTGAATGTTAATCTAAAATAATTTTCTCATGCTATAGTGTGTTGAGTCCCGAAAAGTGTAAGAAAACGCGTCTCCACGCAGGAAAACTGAGGAAATCTATTTTTAGATACGCCATGTGTTTTATAGCCCCAAGATTACACATCCGCTCGAGGCAAGCGTCCCTTAAAGCTAATTCACACTGTGAAAGAATATTTTCAATCATAACTATAGTTATTATAACCTGGAAAACATTGATTTATTTATTTATTATGTTATTAAAAATTGCAAAAACTTTAGTGGTAGCTGAATGCTTTGTTATTTGGTGGGCTTCCTTTTACAGAGGTAAAAGAAAAGAACAAAAAATTAAATGAGTTTATTACTCTGGTAGAGAAAATAATCTTTTAAGTGTGGGGCTTAAAGTAACTATCGTAAACTTAAATTTATTTTACAAATTCTATGCTCCTTTTTTTTTATTATTCATCCCACGCCTGAACGGTTGCTATTTAATGTGTATTGTGTACTGTGTATCTGTTAAATGCTAACTTAGTTAATTTATATAAAAAATACGAACATATTCAGTCAAACATAAAGGTAAAATTATAATTGGCGATTTGTACTTAAGCTATTATTTAGTACATATTTTGTAGGAACTTAATTTTAATTTATAACTAGCGCGTTAATGCAAACTAAGGTATTATTAATAACAATCGTGATGCAGTAATATTATACTTCTACTAAAGGTTTCGCTATTTCAATTTTTACGGCATATAAATATAATTTCCTTATTCAGATTAGTACATAATTTTGTTATGTTAATAATCAATGTCTGGTGAATATACTGAAAAATCTCAAGTGAGAGCTCAGGTGAGATCTCAGGTGAGATCTCATCTAATTTCTGGTGTCAATTTCTTATGTGACCTTAGTAAAAAATATTTAAACTAACAACTCACGTGAGAATAACACGTGAGTTTTAGGAACTTGTATTTTTCACATTGGTTAAATTTTAAACTCGATTCAGATGAGAATACACCTGAGAATCTCAGGTGGGTTTTAGCAACTTGTATTTTTTTACTTTTGTAAAATTTTAACCTCGATTCAGATGAGAATACCCGTGATAATCTCACGTGAGTTTTAGGAACTTGTATTTTCTTACTTTTGTATAATTTCAAACCCGATTCAGATGAGAATACACGTGAGAATCTCACGTGAGTTTCGGGAACTTGTATTTTCTTACTTTTGTTAAATTTTAAACTCGTTTAAGATGAGAATACACCTGAAAATCTGAGGTGAGTTATAGCAACTTGTATTTTTTTACTTTTGTATAATTTCTAACTCAATTCAGATGACAATACGCGTGAGAATCTCACGTGAGTTTGGGGAACTTTGTATTTTTTTACTTTTGTAAAATTTTAACCGCGATTCAGATACTTTTGGCAGTCTTGCTGTCGGACAAGTTAGGAAGAGGACGTGCAAAATATCAATGTTACTTAATGTTGTACGAAAGGCCGGCAGCGTCAAGAACCCTGCAACAACAGCAATCGGCAATCAGCAGCGCAGGCAACGGCTCATGGCAGACGATGGCGGCGCATACACGACGTTCTCATCGAAGGCGAGATTTAATTCACCCGTACGACTGGATATGAAACTCGTTCATTTAATTCTTATGTACACATTTCCATCGTCACCGTCGTCATCGTTGCTGCTACTCTCATAAAAATAACATAGCATGTAGATCGCCATCTAAGATAAAAAAATTATCACAAAGCATTTGATTTGAAAATAAGTGTTATATTTTTCGTAATAAAAATACTTATCTGATCAAATCACCTTCATTGCAGCTTCCCGTTTATACGTATCTTTCATTATATTTATGCCATTCTGCATTTACTCCGAAAAAGATTAGTATCCAATTTATAACCCCTCTTGTTGTCGTGACATGAAAATATTTCTAAGTAGTCCAAACGACGTGAACGTAGTTTGTTTAGCTAGTTTCATGTTATTTGGACTTCGAAATATTTTCATCGGACGACAACAAGAGGGGTTATCAATTGGTTACAAACTTTTGTCGGAGTTAATGCAGACAGGCTTAAATAATGGAATGGTATAAATAATGGTTGCGTATAAACGGGAAACGCAATAGAGGCGATTTTATCAGATAAGTATTTTTATTGCGAAACATATTAAATTTCTTTCGGAACAAAATGCTTTGTGATAATTTTGTTGTCTTAGCTGGCGATCTACATGATATGTTATATTTATGTGAGCAGCAATAACGATGACGACGGAGACGATGGAAAAGTGTCCACAAGAATTAAATGCACAAGTTTCATATCCAGTCGTAAAGGTGATTTAAATTTCGCCTTCAGTGAGGACGTCGAATAGGGTAGATGTCCGTATTAGTGTGGGTTTAAGAAACTCTTCAGTTTTGTCGCATAATAATAGACTATTTAAGCTGTATCAGAGATTCCGAGTGGTTTATATAGATAATAAAAGTAATAATCTACACGAAACAATTTTTTTTATAAAAAAATATTAATATTTACGAAAGTTACAAGCAATATAAAAAAAAAAAAATTTTGTACGCATTTGTGTGCCCTAGCCGACAACAAAGTACATTTTTGTGTGCCCCGTATTAATGTGGATGTACACGTTTGTGTGCCCCACATTAGTGTGTCTTGATAATATTATCATTGCCAACAAAATTATTTTAACTGTAGTGCATTTATAATCAATTTCTAACCCTTGTTTACATTGAATGTTAATTAATTCCAATACGGTAAAAACTGCTGAAGGTCGTCAGTGCGATATGAAACAACGTTTGTGCGCAGACAACCTAACCTAACTTTCCTGTTCAAGCGCCGATACGAGCATGCTCGTATTGTATTTGTGCACACACAAATCTGGACAAGTCGTTTTTCACTGCCCTATTATAGTAGACACCATTAATTAAATATTAAAATCAATTGAAAAATATTAAGGTTTATTATATAACATAATATTATTTTATGATATAATCAATTGTATCCCACATTAAAATCCTTCCGAAACATTATTTAATGTTACTTTTAAAAATGTCATTTCTTAGGAAGTTTGAACAAGGAAACACCGTGACACACCGCAAACCGTGAAACATATTTTTGAAAGTTCTTTTTTAATGTTATAGTAAATGAAAATAAATTAAGTAATTAATTCTATTTAAACTTAATTAACTATACTTTATGAAAAAAAATATTTTAGTGTTACGTTTTTACTCGTTCACTTCTAGGATATGTTTTAATAATAAGGCACACAAATATGGACAGGCACACTAATACGGACCACTACCCTACGCGTCGCTCTCTATCGTGAGAAGGCCCATAGCCTAACCAGAGGTGCAGAGCGATAATTTTCTACGCCGCTGCTCGGTCACTGCGCCGTTTTACAGCTTCCAGGACTCTCGTCATCCACTGGCCATCGTCTGCCATGCGCCCGCGCCGTTGCTTGCGCTGCTGGTTCCCGATTGCTGTTGATGGTTATTCGACATTGCCGGCCTTACGTACAACATTAGGTAACGTTGACGTTTTGCACGTCGTCTTCCTAACTTGTCCAACAGCAAGACAAATGTACAGTTACGACAAAGTTTGGCTAAAGTTTGACCAAAGTTGGGACATTTATAAGAAAAAATTTGTCTGGGCAAAGTCTGGCATTTTCCCAGACCTTTCAAACGAATTTTTTTATAAGTCTGGGAAAATGTCTGGCACTTTTCCAAGACTTTTTTAACGAATAATTATATATTTCGCAAAGTGGCCGTTGCCAGACTTAAGTACTAGACTTCTGAAGCTAGATTTGTGCCAGACAATTACCAGACCACTCCCAGACAAATTTTTTAAAATTCTACAAAAGTTGAAAAATACAAGATCCTAAAACTCACGTGAGATTCTCACGTGTATTCTCATCTGAATCGAGATTAAAATTTTCCAAATGTAAGAAAATACTAGTTCTTAAAAATTGCGTGTGTTTCACAGGTGGATTGTCATCTGAAATGAGTTTAAAATTTTACAAAAGTAACAAAATACAAGTTATCAAAACTCACGTGAGATTCTCAGGTGTATTCTCATCTAAATTGAGTTTAAAATTTAGCAAAATTAAAAAAATACAAGTTCCCAAAACTCACGTGAGATTACCAGGTGTATCCTCATTGCACGTGCTCTTCCTAACTTGTCCAACAGCGAGACTGCCAAAAGTATCTGAATCGAGGTTAAAATTTTACAAAAGTAAAAAAATATAATTTCCTAAAACTCACGTGAGATTCTCACGCGTATTCTCATCTGAATCGAGATTAAAATTTTTCAAAAGTAACAAAATACAAGTTTCCAAAACTCACGTGAGATTCTCACGTGAATTCTCATCTGAATCGAGTTTGAAATTATACAAAAGTAAAAAAATACAAGTTGCTAAAACTCACCTCAGATTCTCAGGTGTATTATCATCTTAAACGAGTTTAAAATTTAACAAAAGTAAGAAAATACTAGTTCCCGAAACTCACGTGAGATTCTCATGTGTATTCTCATCTGAATCGAGTTTGAAATGATACAAAAGTAAGAAAATACAAGTTCCTAAAACTCACGGGAGATTCTCACGTGTATTCTGATCTGAATCGAGGTTAAAATTTTACAAAAGTAAAAAAATTCAAGTTGCTAAAACCCACCTGAGATGTTCCCGAAACTCACGTGAGATTCTCACGTGTATTCTCATCTGAATCGGGTTTGAAATTATACAAAAGTAAGAAAATACAAGTTCCTAAAACTCACGTGAGATTCTCACGTGTATTCTCATCTGAATCGAGGTTAAAATTTTACAAAAGTAAAAAAATACAAGTTGCTAAAACCCACCTGAGATTCTCAGGTGTATTCTCATCTGAATCGAGTTTGAAATGATACAAAAGTAAGAAAATACAAGTTCCCAAAACTCACGTGATATTCTCACGTGAGTTGTTAGTTTAAATTTTTTTACTAATGTCACATGAGAAATTGAGACCAGAAATTAGATGAGATCTCACCTGAGATCTCAGGTGAGGATCTCACTTGAGATTTTTCAGTAGATTTCTTCTAGAGTGGATTACTTATTTTGCATAAGAAAAAGTAATAATCTTTGGTAACAGATTTTCTAATATAGCAGTGATGGGATTATCGGGAGAATTCTCCCGACCGTAATCACAGGCCGAAATGTTTGAATGTTGGCAGCAGCGCGACACGCCAGCGAGCCGCAACGTTCCGATTTCGGATTCCTCGTCTTATCGTCTGACTTTTCAAAACAGTGGGAAAGCGTATTAGGAGGTTAGAGTATTAATATTATTTTTGAATGTGAAAGTAATGATTCAACCAAAATTGACTGGAATTACTATTGTGAAGTCACTGTTGTTATCGAGTAAGTATTTTGATTTACTTTTTATATTTACATATTTACATTACACTAATTTTTTTTTCTTTTAGGAAAGTGCCACATTATTTTTTACCAATTTATACAAATTACAACACTGTAATTAAAGATGTGATAGCTGGTGTTCGTGATGTTTTTTTGGATGAAGGTGTGGCTGAGCAAGTAGTTCTTCGAGAGTTGAAGAGATTGATGTCGATGAAGACAATTGTAGTAAATCCTGATCCTCCAGAGGCACAACCACCGGTATTAAATACTTATGCGAGTACCTCATCCAACAAAGTGGCTTCAAAAGTAAGAGTTCATTTGTTGTTTATAGCCTTCGTCAGTTTCAATTTATAAAATAAATTACTCGCAATTTAATTTTATTATATAGGAAATATCAGTGCCAATGCTGCTAAAACACAAGCTGCATCAGGGGCGCAACAATAATTCCAAGAGCTTGTCTAGTGCTGCTTCGCCTCCAATACAACAGTAACAAGTGTCACAGCCAGCGATATACAACCTTCTCCAATTCATCATCAAGCCCAACTGCAACCTCAGCCTCAACCTCAACAAATGACGTATCTAATAAAATATGTTCAACACATGCAGAGTATGCCAGTTCAACAACAAGTTTGGCAAATGCAACAGATTCAACAAGTTCAAAAAGTTGGCTGTATTGCTATGACACAAATACATTTATGGTAGAAAACGCTATAATACAACACAAGCCATGGAAATGAGTTAACTCTTAGCTAGTCTGGGAAATACAACTTCTTCAACTGGAACATTAAGTCAAAAGTTATTATTAATGTGATGTTTTTGCAAAAATTTGGAGAAGGAACATTAAATAGGTAAGAAATGTTTTTATTGTTTTTACCGCATTTGCATCTATCATTGCTATGATAAAATTATTCCTTAAAGTCTTCTATAATTTTATCAATTATAATTTAATATGCCAATTGACGTATAATTTATATGACAAACAGTATAGTAATTTTTGTAATGATCAAATGAGTAAATATTAACACGAATAAAAATGGATATTAAAAGTTTTTCATAAATTAATTTTCTTTTTACAGCAAAATTTTATAAAGCAGAATTACAGACTGGAAGTCAATATGTCAAAGCCATAAAAATGTCATGTAGCTGTTAAAAATGTATCCTTAGTCGAAGGATTAAGAGCTTGCCAGAATCCTAATGGATCTTTTACGGCTATGGTGACTGCTTGTGAGAGTGATACGAGGTTTGTTTATTGTGCCTGCTGTGTGTCAGCTATTCTGGATGACTGGTCTAGAGTATAGATAAGTATACAAGTTTTATATAAAAAAAGTACAAGTAAAGTTTAAGTATAGTTACTTTGTAAAAACTTTTATTTTTACAGCGCCGTCAAGAATTTATGGATTATTTCTTTTATTTTCAATCGTATTGTTTCCTGGCATCAAACAGAAACACTTAGTACCTCAAAAAAAGATACTCGTGCCTTCCCATTGGATCTCATAGGCCCTAGGAGCTTCTGTATTCACCAAAATAAAAAGAAATTGCTATTTTCATCATAAACACTGATAAACACAATGAAAAGTTTAAACGCATAAAAGGCAAAAGAGTAGTTCAGTTAAAGTTTAAAATAAGTAACAAAAACAGTATATTATTGATAAATGTGCGAAATATAAAAATAAGTAAAAATAGATCAATGTGCAGTATTATCTACATGCAAGTGCACAAGTTAACGCGTGTCAACTTTAATATTCATATTAATCTGTTCGTAAATGATATTGTGATGATTGGATGGTGCTGCTTAAGCTATAAGTGTATTTTAGTTGAATAATTGTGGTGATTGTGTGTAAATGTAATAATAACTTTTAATTGAAGAACAATTAAAATATCGCCAAAACATGATATTGAAAAT
The DNA here is from genome assembly GCA_036365515.1 of Torymus aiolomorphi. Lineage (NCBI taxonomy): Eukaryota > Metazoa > Arthropoda > Insecta > Hymenoptera > Torymidae > Torymus > Torymus aiolomorphi. The sequence continues at coordinate 21,497,847 of CM070873.1, read as the reverse complement.
ACTTTGTGCTAACAGTGTTGTATTCTTTCATAGTGTTATGGTATAAAGATTTATTTTCAATGTCTTCACAATTCTCACATATTAAAATTGATAGTTCACCATGGTGGAAGTTTAAGTTATGTGTTACACTTTGAAAAAATATAATCTTGACAGTTTGTTGGAGTTTTTACAATGTTTGGAAGTGTTTGATATGAAAATGAACAAATTAGGTGTATGTTTAAAATTGATAATTCAGCTTGTATTTTTCAAAATACAACACATGACTTAAACTGACACCATGGTGAACTGTCAATTTTAATATGTGAGGATTGTAAATGAATCATTGAAAATAAATCTTTATACCGTAGCACTATGGAAGAATACAACATCATTAACAAAAAATATTTTCAATAACATGTTTTGCCTATATTTTAATTGTTCTTGAATAAAAAGTTATTATTACATTTACCTCAACTTAATATAAACACAAAACAGTTGTAATAATTAACATAAATAAACTAGTTTATGTTATTTCATAAAATAAGTAAAGAGTAATTAAAATTTTCATTGTGTTCATCAGTGCTTACGATAAAGTTTGCATTTTATACGTATAATGTAGCAGTGCTTATTTTGTGACTTATTTTGTAAATCTCTGATTGGCTGCTTTTTAGTGTACGTACTTTAATCTAAACAAAACAAAAATAGGGTGAGAATAGTTTTTGCTCGACAAATTTTTATCTGAATCCTTTTTCAAACCCTCTTGAAAATAATTATATTCATTTTTAAATGTCAAGAGCCACAAATGATTTATATTTTTGAGAACCAGACGGCTTTGAAAACTTAATATTATTCATTCATCTCAAATTGTGGACCTAGTTACTGACCTTTGTCAAAGCATTAAAAATAGATTAAACATCAATATTCAACAGTTTTATGATAACACTTATACTTACATATCATATTTTATTTAAATATGATTCTAGTAATAAGTTTTTTCCTGCGTAATGGAATACACATTGCTAAACTGTCTGTCATAACATTGATTTTAACCCCATAGTACTAATTAATTCTTTAGGTTTTGTACACATAATAGTAGATTAATTATGAAATTCAATTTTTAGTAGCTTATAAAATATACGAATAGAGTGTATTAGCAGTGCGAGCAGCTCCCATTGAAAAGCTAGACATATAAGTGTTATCATAAAACTGTTGAATATAGAAGTTTAATCTATTTTCCATGCTTCGACGAAATTCAGTGACAAGGTCCATGACATATATTAGATTCATGAATAATATTAATTTCTCAAATTGTCAAGTTTTCATTATTGGTGTCTCTTGATATTTAAAAATAAATAGAGGGTTTGTATAAACAGATTGTATAATTAAAAAAGCCAAGTCTGTGTATCGCTAAGAAAATTTAATAAATATAAATACTTCAAAAATTTATAAATTTAATACATGTTTTTTACTGCAAAGTCTCAGATAATTGATGAAAGAACCTCTTAGATTTAACATGGGTAAAAGTAAAATTAGATATAACACTATAATTTTTATTTATATATTCAATTCAAAATCCTTGATACATTAAGTATACAGTACGGTAAATATATTTCTTTTTGTATTCTAAAGAATAATTATATTTAATCTTGAAAATTTATGCCCTGATTAAAAAGGGAGGTATATTCAACTGTCCTTGATTCGCCTCACGATGACGAGCTTCATACGCGAGATCCTGCTTTTATAAAATAGAAAACTCAACAAATTAAATGTAGCCTAATCGTGATAGGAGTCAGCCTCTCGAAGACGAGCGACGTACGCGATCATTTCCTTTTTTAAAAAGTGAATACCCTGAACAAAAATGGAGGTATATTAAACTGTCCAGGAGTCGCCTATCGAAGACGAGCTTCGTACGCGACTTAAAGCTTTTATAAAAAAAGAACCCTGCTCAAAATGAATGTAGCCTAATCGTGCCAGAAAAGTCGAGCTCTCGCAGAGGAGATTTGTAAGCGAGATTCTGCTTATATAAAATAGAACACTTAACAAATTGGATCTATCCTAATCGTGAAGGAGTCGGCCTCTCGAAGACGATCTTTGTACGTGAGCTTCTGCTTTTATAAAATAGAACACACAAGAAATTGTATGTAGTTTAATCGTGATAGGAGTCGGACCATCGAAGACGCGCTTCATATACGAGCAATTGCTATTTGAAAAAGTGAATACCCCGATAAAAAATGAAGGTATATTAAACTGCCCAGGAGTCGCATCTCGAAGACGAGCTTCGTACGCGAGCTTGTACTTTTATAAAATAGAACACTTAACGTATTGAATGTATCCTAATCGTGATAATAGTCGGCCTCTCGAAGACGAGCTTCGTAAGCGAACTTTTGCTCTTTAAAAAAGGGAATACACTTTAAAAAATGGAAGTATATTTAACTGCCCAGGGGTCATCTACCAAATACGAGCTTCGTGCGCGAGATAGTGCTTTTATAAAATAGAACACTGAACGTATTGAATGTACCCTAATGGTGATAGGAGTCAGCCTCTCGAAGAGCTTCGTTATAGGCGAGCTTTCGGTTTTTTAAAACTGATTATAACGTGATAAATGGAGGTATATTAAACTGTCCAAGATTCGCCTATCGAAAAGGAGCTTTGTAGACGAGCATCTACTTTTATAAAAAAAGAACGCTGCTCTAAATGAATGTAGACTAATCGTGACAAAGGAGTCAATATCTCTAAGAGGAACTCCGTAAGGGAGGGTATCGAGAAGGCGAACGTTCACTTCGTATTTGCAGCAAAATATCAATTTTTGTTACTTCGAATTACGTTATTTCTTTATGACTTTTTTAAGGAATCCATATTTAATTAGAATGTTCGAATCATCGACTGGTCATGAAGAATAATAAAAATATGATCGATATAGTTGCATTCGAATCGTTATTGTCCAAAATATGAAAATTTTTTCTAACCATCAAGTAGAAAGTTCACAAGTGCGAAAAACATGAAGTATTTAGACTAACTACTATCGTTTTTCACCCTTATGAACCATCTACTTTAGAGCCAGAAAAAATTTTCATGTTTTAGACAATAACGATTCGAATGCAACTATATCGATCATATTTTCTTTATTCTACATGACTAGTCGACGATTCGAACATTCTATAATTACATGCATTCGTTAAAGAAGTCATGAGTAAATAACATAATTCGAAGTAACAAAATTTGATATTTTGCTGCAAATACGAAGTGAACGTTCGCCTTTTCGATACCCACCTCTCCGTAAGTGAGCTGTTGCTTTTTCAAAAAGGGAATACACTCGTCAAAAATAGAGGAATATTAAACTGCCCAGGAGTCGCATCTCGAAGACGAGCTTCGTACGCGAGCTTTTGCTTTTTTAAAAAGTGCATATACCCTGATAAAAAGTGGAGGTATATTAAATTGGCCAGGTGGCGCCTCTCAAAGACGAGTATCGTACGCGAGTTCAAGCTTTTATAAAAAAAGAATGCTGCTCAAAATGAATGTAGCCTAATCGTGCCAGAGGAGTCGAGTTCTCGAAGAAGAGTTCCGTAGGCGAGCTTCGGGTTTTTAAAAAAGTAATTACCCTGATAAATGAAAAATGGAGCTATAATGAACGGTTCAGGAATCGCCTCTGGAAGACGAGCTTCGTGCGCAAGCTTTTGCTTTTTTTTAAAAGTGAATATACCCTGATAAAAAGTGGAGGTATATTAAACTGTTCAGGAGTCGCTTATCGAAGACGAGCTTCTAGGCGCGAGCATCTACTTTTATAAAAAAGAACGATGCTCGAAATGAATGGATACTATAATCGTACCAGAGGAGTCGAGCTCTCCAAGAGGAGCTTCGTAAGCGAGCTTTTGCTTATTCAAAAAGGAAATACACTCATAAAAAATGGAAGTATATTATAATGTCCAGAAGTCACCTCTCGAAGACAAGCTTCGGAAGCGAGATTCTGCTTATATAAAATAGAACACTTAACAAATTGGATCTATCATAATCGTGAAGGAGTCGGCCTCTCGAAGACTAGCTTCGTACGTGAGCTTCTGCTTTTATAAAATAGAACACACAACAAATTGTATGTAGTTTAATCGTAATAGGAGTCGGACCCTCGAAGACGCGCTTCATACACGAGCAATTGCTATTTTAAAAAGTGAATACCCCGATAGAAAAATGAAGGTATATTAAATTGTCCAGGAGGCGCCTATCGAAGACGAGCTTCGTACGCGAGTCTAAGTTTATATAAAAAAAAGGACGCTGCTCAAAATGAATTTAGCTTAATCGTGCCAGAGGAGTCGGTGTCTCGAAGACGAGATTCGTAAGCGAGATTTTACTTTTATAAAATAGAACACTCATCACAATGAATGTAGCCTAATCGTGCTAGGAGTCGGTCCCTCAAAGACGAGCTTCTTTCGAGAACTTTGCATTTTTTAAAAGTGAATACCTTGATAAAAATGCAGGTATAGTAAGCTGCCCAGTTGTCGCCTCTCGAAGACGAGCTTCGTACGCGAGCTTTTTACTTTTATAAATTAGAACACTTACATAAATGAATTTATCCTAATCGTGATAATAGCCAGCGAGATTTTCCTTTTTGCTTCCTCAAAGAGGAAGCTTTGTAATGGTGAAAAAAATTTTTGGAACAAAAAATGTTTAAAAACATTTTTTAAGATTTTTGGCACCAATATCCGATGTTTTTGAGGACAAAAATTTTCGTGTATCTATGTATGTGTGTGTGTGTGTGTGTGTGTGTGTGTGTGTGTGTGTGTGTGTGTGTGTGTGTGTGTGTACCGGCTATAACTTTTGAACGAATTGACCGATTTTCATCTATGAGGGCTTATTCTCTTCGTTTGGACATCGAATAGAGATAGCTTAACCTATTTTTTCATTTTATCGTTTTTCTTTTGTTTTATAACCAAAAAATGATTTTGAATTTTCAGTTTTTTTAATTTTTTCATATCATACAGCCATTATTACATAATATAGTAAACTGTTTTTGAAAGGTCTTCAAATTACCTACAATTTCTTTTTTTAAAAGTTGAATTATCTTTACTCTGTCATTTGTTATTAAGGAAAACATTTTTATATTTCATAAATTAATTTCTCAAAAAATATTTTATTTATCGACTTGAAATTTTAACCACTTATAACAATCATTGAAGACTATATTTGGTTAAAATTTCAAGTGATTATCTTCATTTCTTTTCTAGAAAAAAAAATATTTTTGAAAAAAATTGCATTTTTTTTCGGACGCGATAACAGGAGTAAAAATTAACCAATCGTCTTGAAATTTGGCGCAGAGATAGCTTTTTTATATTTTCGAACCGAGTTCGTTGCCCAAAAAAATCGGTCAATTACGATTAAAGATATTTTAGGTTAATAATTTTTCTTTTTAATTTTCGAATTGCGTTTTTTCAGAGGATTGTTAATTTATCGACCTAAAATTTTAACCACTTATAACACTCATTGAAGACTATATTTGGTTAAAATTTCAAGTGATTATCTTCATTTGTTTCAGAGAAAAAAAATATTTTTGAAAACAAGGGAATTTTCTTTCGGACATGATAACAGGAGTAAAAATCAACCAATCGTCTTGAAATTTGGCACAGAGATAGCTTTTTTATATCTTCGAACCGAGTTCGTTGCCCAAAACAATCGGTCAATTACGATTAAAGATATTTGAGGTTAAAAATTTTTCTTTTTAATTTTCGAATTGCGTTTTTTCAGAGGATTGTTGATTTATCGACCTAAAATTTTAACCACTTATAACACTCATTGAAGACTATATTTGGTAAAAATTCCAAGTGATTATCTTCATTTGTTTCAGAGAAATAAAATATTTTTGAAAACAAGGGAATTTTCTTTCGAATACGTTAACGGGAGTAAAAGTCAATCAATCGTCTTGAAATTTGGCACAGAGACGTGAATTAAAGTAAATGATTTTTTATTTCATTACACTCAAAAGTTGAAAAATTCAGACCCATAACTTGAATAAAAACAATAGATATTAAAAACTTGAATAAAGACAATATATAATAGGAAAATTTACAAGATAACGTCACAAATTATCTCTCAAATTTACATAACATTATCTAAGGTCAACTTTCTAGAATTATTATTATAATATAATCACTGTAATCAGCTTAGACCTTACCTTATATATCTCTCTCCCTCTCTCTCACTCTATCTCTCTCTCTTTTTCCTCTCTCCTCTCCTCTCTCCACTCTTTCTCCTCTCTCCTCTCTCTTTCTCCTTTTCTCCTCTTCTCTCTCTCTCTCCTCTTCTCTTTCCTCTCTCTCTCTCCTCTCCTCTTTCCTCTCTCTCTCTCTCTTTGACGGATAGACGGGGTTAAACCCAAGGGCGTCAATAAGCGATAAATAAATCTCTGGGTATCTTTCGCTTATTCTTATCACTTCTTCAATTAAGTTTGAATGAGAAGGTCAGATATATTATTTACGTACGTGTTCACTAGTCAATGTTATGATCAGAACTAATAAAAACATCAGCTGTTTATCTGTTGTTTATTAAAAATAAGGTATCCTAGCAACTATAGAAGATGAACATATAACGATCATGTCAGATGAAAACATTACGTTCGATTGACGTGTATTTAATTACTCTATCGATATTTAAAAGAAATTAACTTAAAGTTTTATTACATTTTATTTAAATCAATTCTATTATATATAAATGTATTAATATTAGAATAAAATTAGATCAAAATAACTTGAGCTTAATTTATTGTAACTGTAATAACATTATTTTTGCACGTAAAATTTGCGTAAAATAGTATTAATCATAAATGCTGTACACTATATTCAGATAAACTAAGTGCTGGGCAATTGTAAAAAAGTCAATTTGGAAATCATCAATTATTAATAACAAATAGTTTCTTCTTCAATAAGATAAAATTAAAAAATTATATTAATATAATCTTACAAAAATATTCTATTAATATGAAAATGTATTTTTTAAAAGTCATAAATTTGAGATAATTTAATTTAGAAAATTTTTTTTTTTTTTTTTGTGAAAAATTTATTATTATAATTTCAATTTAATGAAAGGAATCGATAAATTGTTTTGAGGAAGCTAAGTGCCAAAGAATTGGCAGCGGTTTTTAAATACGGAATACACTCGTCAAAAATGAAGGTGTGTGTGTGTGTGTGTGTGTATATATATATATATATATATATATATATATATATATATATAACTGCCCCGGGGTCGCCTCCCAAAGACGTGATAGGAGTCGGCCTCTCGAAGACGAGCTTCGTACGCGAGATTCTGCTATTAAAAAATAGAACATTTAACGTATTGAATGTAGCCTAATCGTAATAGGAGTCGGCCTCTCGAAGACTAGCTTCGTACGCGAGCTTTTCCTTTTTTAAAATGTGAATAGTCTGATGAAAAATGGAGGTACATTAAACTGTCCAGGAGTTGTCTATCGAAGACGAGCTTCGTAGGCCAGCATCAACTTTAATAAAAAAAGAACGATACACGAAATGAATGTAGACTAATCGTGCCAAAGGAGTGGAGCTCTCGAAGAGGAGCTTCCTAAGCGAGCATTTGTTTTCTTAAAAAGAATAAAATACACTCATAAAACATGGAGGTATATTATAATGTCCAGGAGTCACCTCTCGAAGATGAGCTTCGTAATCGAGATTCTGCTGTTATAAAATAGAACCCTTTCCAAAATGAATGTATCCTAATCGTGATAGGAGTCGGCCTCTCGAAGATGAGCTTCTCAGACGAGCATCTACTTTTATAAAAAAAGAACGCTGCTCAAAATGAATGTAGACTAATCGTGCCAAAGGACTCGAGCTCTCGAAGAGGAGATTTGTAAGCAAGTTTTTGCTTTTTTAAAAAGAGAGTACACTCGTCAAGAATGGAGGTATATTAAACTGCCCAGGTGTCACCTGTTGAATACGGGCTTGATACGCGAGTCTCTTCTTTTATAAAATAGAACCCTACCAAAATGAATGTATTCTAATCGTGATAGAAGTGGGACTCTCGAAGACGAGCTTCGTTCGCTAGATATTCCTTTTAAAAAATAGAACACTTAACAAATTAAATGTAGTCTAATCGTGATAGGAGTCGGCCTCTCGAAGACGACCTTCGTACGCGAGCTTTTCCTTTTTTAAAAAGTGAACACCCTGATAAAAAATGGAGGTACATTACACTGTCCAGGAGTTGCCTCTCGAAGACGAGCTTCGTACGCTAGCATCTGCTTTTATAAAATGGAACACTTACTAAAATGAATGTATCCTAATCGCGGTAGGGGTCGGCCTCTCGAAGACGAGCTCCGTAGCCGAGCTTTTGGTTTTTTAAAAAGTGATTACACTGATCAAAAATAGAGGTATATTAAACTGTCCAGGAGTCGCCCATCGAAGACGAGCTTCGTACACGAGCATCTGCTTTTATAAAATAGAACATTTACTAAAATGAATGTATCCTAATCGTGATAGAAGTCGGCCTCTCGAAGACGAGCTTCGAACACGAGATTCTGCTTTTATAAAATAGGACACTCAACAAATTGAATCTAGCCTAATCATGATAGGAGTCGGCCTCTTGAAGACGAGCTTTGTACGCGAGCTTCGGCTTTTATAAAAGAAGAACGCTGCTAAAAATGAATGTAGACAGATCGTGCCAGAGGAGTCGAGCTCTCGAAGAGGAGCTTTGTAAGCGAGCTTTTCCTGTTTTAAAAAAGAAATACAGCGATAAAAAATGTAGGTATATTATAATGTCCAGGAGTCATCTCTCGAAGACGAGCTTCGTAATCGAGATTCTGCTTTTATAACATAGAACACTGAACAAATTGAATGTAGCATAATCATGATAGGAGTCAGCCTCTCGAGGGCGAGCTTTGTAGGCGAGATTTTGCTTTTTGAAAAATGGAATACAGTGATAAAAAATGAAGGTATATTATAATGTCCAGGAGTCGCGTCTCGAAGACGAACTTCGTAGACGAGCATCTGCTTTTATAAAATAGAACCCTTATTACAATGAATGTATCCAAATTGTGATGGCAGTCGGCGTCTCGCGAAGACGAGCTTCGTACGAGAGCTTCTGCTTTTATAAAATATGAATGTAGTCTAATGGCGATGGATGTCGCCGTCTCGAAGAAGAGCTTCGTAGGCAAGCTTTTGATTTTTTAAAAAGTGATTACCCTGATAAAAAATGGAGGTATAATAAACTGTCCAAGCGTCGCCTCTCGAAGACGAGTGTCGTATGCGAGCTTCTGCTTTTATAAAATAGAACATTTAACACAATGAATGTATCCTAATCGTGATTGGAGTCGGCCTTTCGAAGAAGAGCTTTTACTTTTATAAAATGGAACACTTAACGAATTGAATGTAGCCTAATTTAAAGTTGTTTGCCAACATTTAAAGGGTTGTTGTAAAAATATTTGTACAATACATGATTTTTATAAATCCATCCTTTACACTACCTATATTATTATATTAATATTTTGATTACAATATATACATATAATTTTTTTTTAATTGCTACAAATCGAACACAAGTAAAAACGAAACGATTTCAGTATGACGTACCATATCGTCTTTTGTTTTGTCTCTATGGCTGGTGTACTCAACGATCTTATTACGACGTTAAATTAAATTATTTACGTACAACGTAAGCATACAATATAAAAGCTCAAATCTAGTTACACGCGTTAAGAATTCGGGACTATAGTAGTACATTACGATGTTACGATACAAGTGGCATAAGTCGCTTTGTGGCACGTCGTGTATAACCTCCCAAGTGTATATAGCGAGTGCGCTTAACGCCATGCCATGAAGAACGACTTATGACACGCGTATCGTACATTATTTTATAGAATTGACTGCATAAATCCGCCACGTCACGGCTATCCTTGCCATTAGCTGTCCATTTTTGCACTGTGCAGTATCGCCCGAGGGATAGCGAGGATGATAAGCACGGTGCAATAATAGACTTATTATGTCTAGATTTGGCGTGACATAAATTTATTATATCGTTAGCGCTGTACTATATATTCTATTAAGTCGTTAGCATATTTTTCGAATTTTTAACAGTAGGATCGCTGTCCTTGAAACAATATTTCATTAATGGTGATTTTTCTACTTTCAGAAATGAAATATTCATTGGTTGAAAAATATCTTTATTTATGAAAAAAAGATTTTGCATTTTTCTGTAAAAAAAGTCCCGTTTTCCTTCATTCCTGACTTCCATTAAGTGAGTATATCAAATACCCTTCCTTGAATCCTACATCACTTAACTTCTATTTTTTTACTTACATCGTAACATCTTAAAATGAACAATTTTCTTGAAATTAATACTTCGATTGTAAAAAATATAAATACGTAAGGCAGCATCCAAGAAAAGCCAGCGGGAATGCGCTGCCAATTTTTCTCATAAAAAGCTTTATGGTCACTTTTGAAGGTATCTACATACATTTATCAGAAAAATCAAGATACAAACATTGCTACCGCTGCTGTGAGTTTGATGAATAAAAAGACAGAAAATACAATGTGGCCAACGTGTAAAATTCACACACACACATATATGTTTTTAACTATTTCTAATATTTGTTATTTTTCCTTTAAAACGCTTTTTCTCAGTCAAGTTATAAGTTCAGAAAATTATTTTAAAACAAATAATTTTTTTTACCTTATAAATTTGTCTGTCTGTAACTAGTAATTGATAAAAGATATTCGAATTAAATTTGTTAGGTATGAAATAGTACATTGTGCAATAATGTGAGAAAATATAAAATTAAAATTGCTCAAAACTGACAATTGAAATTAATTAAAATTTATTGAAATCCAATCAACTTAATTTGATTTCAAATATCATTGAATTAATTCCAATAATTTGAAATAAATTTGAATTGTCACTTTTCGGTTGCGATTTCTAACGATTGTTAGGTGTGAAACGCAAACCAGAGATTACTGACTAAAATACCATGCTTAAAAGTCAAATAAAAAATATCAAGCATTTCGAGCGTGATTTGAGAAAGAGTAAAAATAAAAAAAAAAACAATAATATTGAAGCCCTTTCGTGACTTTGTTGAAAAATATACGGGGTGTACGCTGAGCCGAATATTGAAGTATAATAGGAAAAAGGCTGCTAGGACTACGATCAATTGAGCGTGTTTTTTATTAGAGGGCGATTTCTTGTGTGATTTAGCTTATTATTTAACTTATTTACTTTAGTTTTTAAGAATTACTTAAATTAATACTTAATTATTGAGTAATTACTTACATTTTCAATATTTTTTTTTTATCAATAAAGCTTGACTCGCGGCAAAAAAATTATTTAAGCTATTTTAAATTCCAAATTAATTTAGGTATATTTCAGGAGTACCATAAAACAGAAATTTTTTTTATGCAGTGTGTTAGTAAAAAGCAATTTTACACATGAATTTTGAGGTGTGAAATCATATTTTATATGATTCTAACATGTAAATCCCAACTTTAATACGATTTGTCGGCACTCGTGGTATAAGATACGGTTCGACACGATTACGTATAAGTAGATTGTTAACCCTCATATGTGACTTTCTTTTTACCTCATGCATGAGGTAAATAATCTCTTTCCACATCAGTATCAGAATTACAACTCAAAATACCATGCAGGATAGTCGTGGAAAGATTCGAACGGTCTTGCTATCCAGTGTGTCTCATGTTGAAATGATGGCACAGAAATTATTTATCGAAGTTTTGATTTTTTTTTTATTAAACTCATTTTCAAGACTAAAGTTATAAGTTACTCTATTGATTAGCAAGACCGTTCTTGCATCACTATAAAAAATAGCTGTCGTCACAATAAAAAAATACAACCTTGCAATCTAATTCCAATTCGTGATACCGTGCTTTTACAATGTACTTTGAATTCAAACTCAAAATTTTATACTTGCTTGTATTAGCTTCATGGGTGTTGTTTTTTCTTTTTAAGTCAACACTCCTAATTGACAGCTGAAAATTGCGCGAGGAGTCGCGCAGGTCGCACTCTTGTAGATTAGCTTTGTGGGTGTTGTTTTGTGTTTTTATGTTGAAAACTTATACCATAGTAAAATCTGAATCATGCAAGGAGTCGCGTTCTCGTAGACGAGCTTCGTGGGTGTTGTTTTGCTGTTTAAGCCGAAAATTTTTGTCTATAATGAAATCTGAATCATGCAAAGAATCGCGTTCTAGTAGACGAGCTTCGTGTGTGTTTTCGGCTTAAAAAAGCAAAAAAAAAACATCCACGAAACTTATCTACTAAAACGCGATTCCTCACACGATTTACATTTCATTACGAACAAAAGTTTTCGTCTTAAAAGCAAAACAACACCCACGAAGTTCATCTACGAGAACGCGACTCTTTGAAAGATTCCGATATAATTTTGGAGCAAAAACTTCGGCTTAGAAAAGCAAAATAACACCCACAAGCTTGTCTACGGCAGTGCGACTCTTTTCACGATTCAGTTTTCAATTTGGTACACTGTTTTCGGTTTATTGAATGGTGGAAGGATAGGCGCCGTTAAAATAGGCAAACAGATTCACTTAGTAAAGATAGTTTAATTATATAAAGTAAGTAGTTCTAAGTTACAACAATAAGCGAGAGCATTATGAGACATGCTCTTTGCCTATGCAGAGACGCGAGAGACGGAGCAAGCGTCAGAGCAGAACTGCGCTTGAATCGGACGCGACGACACTCGGACCTTCGAACGCTTCTTCACACACACACACACGCACACACATAGATACACACATACATCATGAAGGTAGCAGTTCCTATAAGAGCTGTTTACCTTCATAGACACCGATATCTATATACATACACATTTGGGTATATCAAAATGTCTGAACAATTAAACTCAACACGGTTTAATAATGCAACAGCCCGAAGCTCGACTACGAGATCGCGACTCCTTGAAAGATTCACCTACTATCATATTGGAAGAGCGTTTTTTCTTGATAAAAGCAATAGCTCGCGTACAATCCTCGACTACGAGAACGGGACTCCTTACACGATTGAGCTTACATTTTGAAGCAGTTCTTCCGCTATAAAGTAAGCATATAAAGCAGCATCTTTCATTTTGGAGTAGTTCTTTCGCTATATTTCAAGAGTCTATTGTAAACCGAGTGTGGAGTTTGAAGTAAGAGTTGAAAAAGAGCGAACACAAGTCGAAGATGAGTCGGTTTTATGATCCACAGATGAGTACTGTAAAAACATGGTTTCAAAAAGGCTCATTAGCCACTAGCTTTCATGCATTCGAAGATACGAGTTTGAATTTTCGCGATTTTTATATTTGTAAAGAGAAACTGTCGTTATGGTTTTCCAATACAGTAACTAAGGTATATTATTGAAAAGCGAGCGAAAAGTAACTTAAACTCGTTCCGACACTTTTACAAATACGTGAAGCAGGCAAGTTTCACGCAGATGAGTATCAAGAGTATTAATACGCAAATGAGCTAGTTTTTATTTTAATAAAATAAATTATCAAAACCCAAATACGCGTATAAAGTGATTTTCATGCAGAAGAGTTTCTATCCGCTGACGTTTGGGCATGGCCGCGTTATTTAGAACATCAAAAACCTAAAACCACTTCAATAAAGACATAAATTTTACCTAAAAGAAGCGACAGTATTAACTTGAGGGGGAGGGGAGGTCGTCATTCCTAAAATATTAAAACATAGGCTCGCGAATATTGCGTATTCTTCAATATTTTGGAAAAATTGCAGCATGAGATAATATTTGGTATACTTTTAAATTTAGCAGCACTTTTGTTCGTAGGAAGATGTAGCAGACTTGTTTAACGGGACGCCGGGGTAACTAAATTGGTTTGTCAAGGGTTTCTCTATGAAAAATTAATAGATTTAGCTGAATCATTAAAACTTCATTCAAAATTCATGGAAAAAGTGCGGACAACTTAACAGGAAGCCGGAGTAATGAAATTGGTTTTTAAAATTTTTCTCTGCAAAATTAATATAATTACCTCAAATTTTCAAAGACTTAAAATACATATACAAAAGGCGGGCAATTCTTATATCTATTTTTGGAAAGTATTATGTATTTCATGTATTAGATATATTATAAATTAAAAAGTTTTGAAATTTTCATATATTTATATATTAAGTTCGACGTCCCCTTAAACGTTTTGGTTAAGTGTCATATTTTTAATGTACTAAATAAAATACGCTGCAGTACTATGATATACCAACAGATTAAGTTCGACGTCCCCCTCAGCGGAATAAAATTTAAATTTAAAGTTTTGAGTCAAAATTTCAAGGACACCTTTACAAATTCTTGTCCTACCGGTACGGTAGGTCGCATAATAGAGGTCGGAATTCTACACCCCCTTAATACTAAATATTTTTTAATGATAAACTTGTTACGTGTGCATACTATGCACAACGTGACGAGGCGGATCGAGTTGCATCGAGCAACATGAGGACTACTCGAGGAAAGATGCGCACCGGCTTCGGTAACTCAGTGGTCAGAGCAGTCGTCGCGAAAACGAAAAGTCCGGGGTTTAAGTCCCCGCCGAGTCACGCCGTTGCCGTTTTTTTATCGAGTAGCCCTCCATTTATTTATTTAATTGCGAGCTCTTACTCGTAACAAACTTTATTTCACTTTAAACGCTAATTTTTATCTTAATAAATGCACTTTGGAGGAAAAATAACAACCGTTACAAATGGTAAAATAAAAGAACGTATGTATGTGAATATCATTTGGTTGAACAGAATGCATTATATATGATTAATTATATTATCATAAAAAGTTTTTATTACTTGCTATATAAAAATTACGTAATTTGATCAATAATAATGATAAAAAAATAGAAGTTAAGTCATATTTAAAAAATGACTTCTACAATACATTCTGCTTGGTTTTTTTTTTCAAACTTTCAGCATGGTTAGACGTAATCGTGGAAGGCAAGAAAATGGTCGGAACTACCGACATGTTTGGCAATTAGATCCAAATCGACGGCGATGGTTAAGGGCCCATCCCGATCGACCGGACAAGGCCCGTTGTATTATACCGGGTGTCCCATTTTAAAACCACCAGGCAAATATCTCGAGAACTAAGGGAGATGGAAAAAAACTTTTAATACAAAAGTTGTAGGGTTTAGAGGGGCCCAACTGATCGTGACCTTGGTTATGACCTTGTGGTCAATAATCAAGGTCATTTGAAGGTCAAATCGATTTTTTCAAATGGGAACCACCACTTTTGACCTCGTAAATGGAAACAGCGGGAAATTTTACGTTCAGATATGTCCTTGAGTCAAGGCCATGGTCATGGTCATGGTCATGTTTAAAATCAAAATCAATCAACGCATCCAAACATTCCCATAATTACGCATACGAGTGTTAAATACAGAAGTTGTAGGGTTTGGAGCGGCCCAACTGATCGTGACCTTGGTTATGACCTTGAGGTCAATGATCAAGGTCATTTGAAGGTCAAATCGATTTTTTCAAATGGGAACCCCTATTTTTGACCTCGTAAATGGAAAGAGCGGAAAATTTTACTATTTTTACTATTATCAATATTTACCAGGGTTAACCACTTATATCAAATAATAACAAAAGTTAATAAGTGTCGACCACCTGTATCCAATAGTGACCGGTAGTATTCAGCATTGATCGGTAATAGTCAATAATTATTACTATTTACATCAAATTCTTTTCAAATTGAGTACACTTATATTGGCACAGAAAATTAAACTTTTTCGTTTTAAAATATTGTATAGTATAATAACATATTATTTCTTTTGTGGTGTGTTTTGATAAATAATTGCATTTACAACTAAAAAAGAATGCCTGACTATTCTGCTAATGAAATAGTTGACATTCTTCTTATTTTAGGAGAATGTCGACGAAACTATCGAGAGGCAAGCAGATTGTATCGTGCTCGGTTCCCTCAACGACAACATCCTGATCATACGGTAATACGTGACATTGAACTGCGCGGTCGACAAGGAAACTTCGTTCGAAGAAGGAGGACACTGAATGAACACGATTATGAAAATAATCCTCGCTTTCTTGCGGTTCTAGCCATGGTACATTTAAATGTTCATGTCAGTTTACGCGAAATCGAGTTAACAATGGGTATTCCAAGATCTACGGCCAGTAGATATTTACGACATGCGCGTTACCATCCTTACCACAATACTCTAAATCAAGCTTTAACTGTGGAAGATTATCGACGGAGAATAACATTTTGCCAATGGGCAACACAACAAATTACTGATGATGAAAATTTCTTTAGCAATGTTCTTTTTAGCGACGAGGCTCAATTTCAGAGTACTGGTATGTTGAATCGCCATAATTGCCACTACTGGTCTCCTGTTAATCCTCATTGGATGCGAGAAGTTGATCATCAGCATCGCTGGAATGTAACGGTATGGTGTGGTATTATTAACGGATGTCTGATTGGACCTTATTTTTTTGAAGGTCACGTAACTCAACATATTTATTTACAGTTGCTGAGAGACGAGCTGCCACTCTTTCTAGAAAACGTTGATCTCCATACAAGGGCCAGAATGTGGCTATAACAAGATGGTGCTCCTCCACATTATGCCAGAATTGTCAGAAATTTTCTTAATGAAAGGTTTAACGGTCGATGGATTGGTAGAGGAGGTCCCGTAGCATGGCCACCAAGATCTCCAGATCTGACATCTCCAGATTTTTATTTATGGGGCTTGCTAAAAAATACAGTCTACCGCAACAGGCCAACTACAAGAGATGACATGATTCAAAGGATTACACAAATCTGCTTAAGTATTCCACGTCAAGTATTATTAAATACTGTTAGAAACTTTAAAAGGAGAATAGAATGTTGTCAACAAGTAAATGGTGCAACTTTTGAGCATCTTCTTCAGTAAATGGTGACCGAAACACTTGGATTCTATGACTAAATACACATGAACGTGGAATTTTCCAATGAATTTTTAGCTGGCCTGATCATCCCCGACCTTGCCTTAACTGGCCGGGTCATCTCCGACCTTGCCTTAACTGACCGGGTCATCTCCGACCTTGCCTTAACTGGCCGGGTCATCTCCGACCTTGCGTTAACTGGCCGGGTCATCTCCGACCTTGCCTTAACTGGCCGGGTCATCTCCGACCTTGCCTTAACTGGCCGGGTAATCTCCGACCTTGCCTTAGGTGACCGGGTCATCTCCGACTTTGCTCTTAACTGCACGGAAACTGACCATAACTTTAACCATGACCTTGACCCAAGGTCATATCAGAATTTTTCGGTTTTTCTATTTACGAGGTCAAAAGTGAGGGTTGCCGTTAAACAAAATTGATTTAACCTTCAAACGACATCATCCTTGATCTCAAGTTCATGGTCAAGGTCACGATCAGTTGGGCCCCTCCAAACACTACAACTTCTGTATTTAACACTCGTATGCGTAATTATGGGAATGTTTGGATGCGTTGATTGATTTTGATTTTAAACATGACCATGACCATGGCCTTGACTCAAGGAGATATCTAAACGTAAAATTTTCCGCTCTTTCCATTTACGAGGTCAAAAGTGGTGGTTCCCATTTGAAAAAATCGATTTGACCTTCAAATGACCTTGATCTTTGACCTAAGGTCATAACCAAGGTTACGATCAGTTGGGCCCCTCTGAACCCTACAACTTTTGTATTTAACAATTTGTCTCGTATACCTAATTATGGGAATGTTTTGATGCGTTTATTGATTTTGATTTTAAACATGACCATGACCATGACCATGACCTTGACTCAAGGACATATCTGAACGTAAAATTTTCCGCTCTTTCCATTTACGAGGTCAAAAGTGGGGGTTCCCATTTCAAAAAATCGATTTGACCTTCAAATGAACTTGATCATTGACCTCAAGGTCATAACCAAGGTCACGATCAGTTGGGCCCCTCTGAACCCTACAACTTTTGTATTAAAAGTTTTTTTCCATCTCCTTTAGTTTTCGAGATATTTGCCTGGTGGTTTTAAAATGGGACACCCGGTATGTAACAAAGTGTTAAATGCTCATTTAAGAACGATAAATGATCATGCTCTGTCGAATGCGCATTTGAGACAGTTAAATAATTTAGATCATGATAACGAAATATATGAAGACGAAGAGGCATTTAAAAAAGAAATATCCAGAATAAAAATAGTATTATGCATGTTTTTTGCGAAACACCATTTACCCTTTTTACTTATAGACGAATTATTACTACTAATAATAAACGTATCTCAAAATTTAAATGCACTGAAAGAAGTTAAAAGAAACGAAATACTATGCAAAAAATATGTAATAATGTAATTTCAGTCTCTTACACGGCTGAGCAGTTAAATGCTCTGCGCAATAACTCGTTTTCTATTTTATTTGATGAATCGACGGATATAACAACTAAAAAACACGGCTGTGTTGTAGTTCGATTTTTCAACTTACAATTAAACAGAGTTATTACTGCGCTGTGGGCCATTATACCGATTTACAATGATGACGATGAAATGAGCGAGGCTACAGCAAATGTGCTGTATCAACGAATTATTGAATCATTCAATAACTTTGATGTTATTCCCCGTGAAAATTTACAAGCTTTTGTTTCTGATGGGTGCAACGTCATGGTAAGGCTTGTAAATTCTGTTGCACAAAAATTTCGAAGAGATTTTCCGGGAATTCATACGGTTTCATGCCCATGTCACGCTGCACATTTATGCGCGTCGTATAGCATTAAAATGATACCTCAGCGTATAATTCATTTGCCTCGTGATATTTATAATTTTTTTAAAACCCCGAAACGGAAACATTTATTAGCGCAAGAGCAAATCAATGAAAATCACGACGTACTTCAAATTTTGAGGCCTGTTCCTACACGATGGCTGTCAATGGGACCTTGCATAGAAAGAATTTTAAATCAATGGGTACCAATTCATAGTGTTCTACGTGGCATGGCTGATGGTAATGACGTTGCCAGACAGCTATGTGATACACTTGATGAGCCTACAACACAATGCTACCTCAAGTTTTTATGCTATATTTTACCAGTTATGGAAAACCTTAATGGGTGACTTCAACGAGAAGAGGTTCTTATACACAAAGTTTATGATAGAATTGAAACGACGTATGTCGATATTCTGAAACATTTTTTAAAAGAGCAGTATGTCGATGATACTGACGTCGATACTATTGACATTGAAAACGAAAGAAATTATAAACCAATCAATGAAATCGAAATCGAAGAAGACATAATGAATTTAGTACTAAATTTAGATGAAGAACAATGAATTAGACTAATGACGAATTTTAGGGATTACTTCATATGTTTAGCGAAACAAATTAGGCAGCAATTATTTAATCCATGGTACGAGTATCGAATAGTCAGTTGCCTTCTTCCATTTAATGCTCTTTCAAATAATTTCCATGTAAATAATCCGAGAATGATACAAAATTTAATAGAATTTTATCCTCGAGCACTTCAAGGAGTAGTACAACAAGATGTCGAAAACGAATGGTGTTTACTGACACAACATATGTATGACTTCGACGAAGATATTGATGTAGAGCATTTTTGGTCAATCATGCAATCTGTTCGGAATGAAAACGATGAATTGATATGTCAAAATCTTTCCAAATTTGCTTTGAACGTCTTATGCACACCGCACTCGAATGCACAACCTGAAAGGGAATGGAGTTTAGAGAGACTACTAAAGACAAAACACAGAAACCGTTTAAGCTTGAAATCAATGAATGCACAGATGCAGGCAGTGAGTTATTTAAAGCTTCGTGGTTGTAATGACGTATCAACATTTCAGCCGACGGACGGAATGTATCGACTCGTTGAAAATGCTAATAGATATAATGAAGAAGAAAATGATAATGAAGATGACATGATGAATTTGATACGCTTGCTATTGTAAGATATGTGTGTGTGTGTGTGTGTGTGTGTGGGTGTGTGTGTGTGTGTGTGTGTGTGTGTGTGTGTGTGTGTGTGTGAATTTATTATTTTTTTTTCAATAAGAACTTCTCCTTAAAGTAATCTTCTCAATAAAGACACTGAACAAATTCATACAAATAGTTGTATAATTCTTCTACATACCATTATTATTAAGAAATTTAATTTTTCGATTCAGTGTGCGTAAAGTGCATCTTTATATGCATTCTGAAAATTTTGAAAATCGCTTTTACGCCCCCTGACTCGAAATATATTGTTTGATACACGTGTGGAAGATGATTATACACTCTTGTGATTGTCATCCTCGCTTCGCTCAGACGACAAACCTCACACTCGTGCTAGAATCAATACTTTCGCACTTGTATCGAAAACAACTATATAGTTTGCAAAACAAAACACAAAAAGTGAAAGAGAGAGAGAGAGAGAGAGAGAGCGAGAGAGAGAGAGAGAGAGAGAGAGAGAGAGAGAGAGAGAGAGAGAGAGAGAGAGAGAGAGAGAGAGAGAGAGAGAGAGAGAGAGAGAGAGAGAGAGAGGGGAGAGAGGAAGAAGTAAAAGCAAAAGTGATCGGGCAAAGCTCGTATACGAATGCGCGTCTCCTCGCACCACTCAGCTGTCGTTATAGAGCAATGATTCGCCTTATCAAACAAAAATCGTGCGTGCAAAGCTTGTCTACGGGTCGTGACACCACGCGCAATTTAGTAGTGTTTTCGTCTTATGAAAGCGAAAGTACGCTGGAAAAGCTCATCTACGAGTGCGCGACTCCTCGCATCACTCATCCTTCAGTTTGGAGCAATGATTCGCCTTATCAAACGAAAATAGCGCATGCACAGCTTGTCTACGGGTGCGCGATTCCTCGCGTCACTCATCCTTCAGTTTGGAGCAATGATTCGCCTTATCGAAGGAATTTCGCGCGTGCAAAGCTCGTCTACGGGTACATGATTCCTCGCACGAGTTAGGAGTGTTTTTTGACTTATGAAAGCAAAATTGTGCGAGCAAAGCTCGTCTATGGGCGCGCAACTTCTCCCACCACTTAGCTTTCGTTTTGAAGCAATGGTTCGCTTTATCAAACAAAAATAGTGCGTGCAAAGCTCGACTACGCGTCGTGACTCTTTGCGCGATTTAGGAGTGTTTTCGCCTTATGAAAGCGAAAGTACGCTGGCAAAGCTCGTGTAATAGTGCACAGCTCCTCGTGCGACTCAACCTTCGTTTTGCAGCAATGATTCGACATATCAAAGGAAATTCGCGCATGCAAAGCTCGTTGACGGGTATGTAAGGAGGTAAATATAAGGAGTGTTTTTTGCTTTAGGAAAACGAAAGTGCACTGGCAGAGCTCGTCTACGGCTGCGCGACTTCTCGCACGATTCAGACGTTAAACCTCTTTTCATTTCGGACTAGGGTTTTCTCTTCATGTAAGCAAAAGCACGAGTACGTAGCTCTATTCCGAGAACGTGACTCCCGGCACGTTAAAACTCTTTAATTTGGTACCAGCGTTTTCTCTTTATATAAACAAAACCACACGTATTTAGCTTATTTCCGAGAGCGCGATACCTGAAACAATAAAGTACATCCCTTCTTTAACACTGATTACGATTAAAAAGGCAAGAGCACGTGAACGTAGCTCCTTTTCCAAAGAGCGAGTCCTGGCATGATAAAAAAATGATAAAACTCTTCCCTTTTGGGACCAGCGTTTTCTCCTTATGACTTAGTACACTCCTTCTTCAGTGCCAATTACGATTATAAAGGCAACAGCTCGCGTACGTTGTTCTTCTTCGAGTGCGCCATTCCTGACACGTTAAAGCTTTTTGCATTTCCGACCAGCGTTTTCTCTCTTTATAAGAGTTAGCGCATGTACGTAGCTTTTCTTCGAATGCGCGACTCCTGGCATTTGGCATGTTAAAGCTCTTTCCATTTGGGACCAGCACTTCTCTTTATGTAAGAAAGAGCACGCATATGTAACTCTTCTCAGAGAGCAATACTGCTAGCATGATTTAGTAGATTTCTTCTTCAATGCTGATTACGATAACAAAGGCAAGAACTCAACGTCTATTAAGACAGCAGATCACTTTTATGATCCGGGCTTATAACCAATGCAATAATTTTCTACTAATTTGAGTAAATTTTCTACACCCGACCGGATTATTCTACTCCATCCGTTTCCGAGAAACATGCGATTTGCTAGCTTAATATTAAGCTTGATACACTTACGCTTGTGCAGCGAAGTGTTCAAAGAAACTGGGGGGGGATGAAAACCTTTTTGTGGGAAAAAGAGGGGGGGAAAGAGGAAAAAAGAAAAGGGTTGATAAAACGTCTGTACGTAGGTGCAACATACCCTGTGCGGCTAAGTCGTCACTACCACCTCGACGAGAGGGGAGGAAGGGAAGGAGAGGGAAGGAGGGGGA
Organism: Torymus aiolomorphi; assembly: GCA_036365515.1. Lineage (NCBI taxonomy): Eukaryota > Metazoa > Arthropoda > Insecta > Hymenoptera > Torymidae > Torymus > Torymus aiolomorphi. The sequence continues at coordinate 21,475,558 of CM070873.1, read as the reverse complement.
AGGAAACCTGCATGAGCACGAGGTGATCAGCCCCCCCCCTCGGGAGTCAGCTAATCCTGTGCGGGCGAGCCACCACGGCCGACTCCTATCTATGTATATAGGGGGGAGGGGGAGGGGGTAAGGTGAAAAATAAATGAAATTACTAATTAAATAGTATTATTCTGGGCTTTATTTACCTCAATAACCCTAGCTCGGACTATCCTCTTCTCCAGAGGAGCGCCGCGAGTCGACTGCCGATTGCAGCCGGCGCGCCTCTACTTATTCTCATCAGCGTGAATCTCGTATTCTTCGACGATTTGGGATTTAAAGTTTATTTAATAATTTATTTGTTTTCTCCGTCTTCCCTGCTTTATTTTCGCTTCTAGCTGGAGCTCGCATCCGCCGGCTATATAGGTTTTGGAGTTGTCTTCGTGACATCCTCACCAGCTTGAGACTCACTTGCGCCGTCTATTCACTTCCCACTCCAAATTTTCCCAGCTGCATGGGTTTATAGTTTATTACTAAATCAATCAACTTTCTCTTACCCGATTGCGTTCCTCCCCCTTCAACGTCGAACTCGAATTCCCTATACCTATTGGAGTTTAGGAACATTGTTAATACATAACTTTGTTTCTTCCTCGATACAGTCTCCGTGCTTCCTTCTTTTGCGAGTAACTCGCATCCCACGGTTACTTCCGTTCTACATTTTTTTATGAATAATTAACTGACTTTTTGTATCCCGTATGCAAGCTTCCCTCTTCAACTTTGAACTCGCATCTCCCAGCCATTTGGGTTTTGGATTTTTTTTAATAATCAACTGGCTGTTTGGTGCATGTCGGACGGACTTCCTTTTCTACAGGGAACTTGCATCCCCCGCTATTTTGGTTTTGGAGGTCATATAATAATGAACTCGCTTTATTTCGCCCGTATGTGTGCCTTATTTATCAACGTGCGAGATCTCACGTGCGATTTTTTACTAGGGTGTCTCTCATCCAAGGGCCTATGTCCAGTTCTAGGACTCTCTTTCCATTTAGGACCAGCGTTTTCTCTTTATGATTTAGTACATTCCTTCTTCAGTGCTGATTACGATTAAAGCAATAGATCACGTACGTAGCTCTTCTTCGAGAGCGCGACTACAGACATGTTAAATCTCTTTCCATTTCGAACCAGCGTTTTCTCTTTATGTAAACAAGAGCACCAGTCTGTAACTCTTCTCAGAGAGCAAAACCATTAGCACGATTTAGTACATTCGGTCTTCAGAGCATTTTTACTTAAATCGTCTTTCATTCGTAAACAATTTTTTCAATGAAATTTGAAGACAAGCTATTTTGACAATAATAAAATCAATAATACTAAAAACATTCATTTTTTCAATTCTTGAAACTTCTTGAAACTTCTTACCTCAATAAATAAAACACAACATTCACATTGTACAAAAGATACGTAGATGATTGCATCATATAACAAACAAATAAATATAATTTATATATTTAAATAAATCTATATTCGGGATTTGGCTACATTCATTTTGTTGAGTGTTCTATTTTAAAAAAGCAAAAGCTCGCCAACGAAGCTAATCATCGAGAGACGACCCCTGGACATTATAATATACCTCCATTTTTATCAGTGAATTCCATTTTTAAAAAAGCAAAAGCTCGCTTATGAATTTCCTCTTCGAGAGCTCGACTCCTCTGGCACGATTAGTCTACATTCATTTTGACCAGCCTTCTTTTTTTATAAAAGTAGATGCTCACCTACGAAGCTCGTTTTCGATAGGCTATACTCCAGGATAATTAAATGTACCTCCATTTTTTATCAGGGTATTCATTTTTTTCAAAAAACAGAAGCTCACGTACGGAGCTCGTCTTCGAGAAGCCGACTCCTATGACGATTAGGCTACATCCGATTTTTGTGTGTTCTATTTTATAAAAGCAGAAGCTCGCATACGAAGCTCCTCTTGGAGAGGCGACTGCTGGACCGTTTATTACAGCTCCATTATTAATCAGGGTAATCACTTTTTTAAAAAGCCAAAGCTCACCTACGAAACTCATCTTCGAGAGCTCGATTCCTCTGGCACGATTAGGCTACATTCAATTCGTTAAGTGTTCTATTTTATAAAAGCAGAATCTCGCGTACGAAGCTCGTCTTCGATAGGCGACACCTGGACAGTTTAATGTACCTCCATTTTTTATCAGGGTGTTCACTTTTTAAAAAAGGAAAAGCTCGCGTACGAAGGTCGTCTTCCAGAGGCCGACTCCTATCACGATTAGACTACATTTAATTTGTTAAGTGTTCTATTTTTTAAAAGGAATATCTAGCGTACGAAGCTCGTCTTCGAGAGTCCCACTCCTATCACGATTAGAATACATTCATTTTGGTAAGGGTTCTATTTTATAAAAGCAGAGGCTCGCATACCAAGCTCGTATTCAACAGGTGACACCTGGGCAGTTTAATATACCTCCATTCTTGACGAGTGTACTCACTTTTTAAAAAGCAAAAACTCGCTTACAAATCTCCTCTTCGAGAGCTCGAGTCCTTTGGCACGATTAGCCTACATTCATTTTGAGCAGCGTTCTTTTTTTATAAAAGTAGATGCTCGTCTACGAAGCTCGTCTTCGAGAGGCCGACTCCTATCACGATTAGGATACATTCATTTTGGAAAGTGTTCTATTTTATAACAGCAGAATCTCGATTACGAAGCTTGTCTTCGAGAGGTGACTCCTGGACATTATAATATACCTCCATGTTTTATGAGTGTATTTTATTCTTTTTAAGAAAACAAACGCTCGCTTAGGAAGCTCCTCTTCGAGAGATCCACTCCTCTGGCACGATTAGTCTACATTCATTTCGTGTATCGTTCTTTTTTTATTAAAGTTGATGCTGGCCTACGAAGCTCGTCTTCGATAGACAACTCCTGGACAGTTTAATGTACCTCCATTTTTGATCAGACTATTCACATTTTAAAAAAGGAAAAGCTCGCGTACGAAGCTAGTCTTCGAGAGGCCGACTCCTATTACGATTAGGCTACATTCAATACGTTAAATGTTCTATTTTTTAATAGCAGAATCTCGCGTACGAAGCTCGTCTTCGAGAGGCCGACTCCTATCACGATTAGGATACCTTCATTGTGTTAAGGGTTCTATTTTAGGTCTTTGGGAGGCGACCCCTGGGCAGTTATATATATATATATATATATATAAATATATATATATATATACCTCCGACTCCTATTACGATTAAACTACATACAATTTGTTGTGTGTTCTATTTTATAAAAGCAGAAGCTCACGTACGAAGCTAGTCTTCGAGAGGCCGACTCCTTCACGATTATGATAGATCCAATTTGTTAAGTGTTCTATTTTATATAAGCAGAATCTCGCTTCCGAAGCTTGTCTTCGAGAGGTGACTTCTGGACATTATAATATACTTCCATTTTTTATGAGTGTATTTCCTTTTTGAATAAGCAAAAGCTCGCTTACGAAGCTCCTCTTGGAGAGCTCGACTCCTCTGGTACGATTATAGTGTCCATTCATTTCGAGCATCGTTCTTTTTTTATAAAAGTAGATGCTCGCGCCTAGGAAGCTCGTCTTCGATAAGCGACTCCTGAACAGTTTAATATACCTCCACTTTTTATCAGGGTATATTCACTTTTAAAAAAAAGCAAAAGCTTGCGCACGAAGCTCGTCTTCCAGAGGCGATTCCTGAACCGTTCATTATAGCTCCATTTTTTATTTATCAGGGTAATTACTTTGTTAAAAACCCGGAGCTCGCCTACCGGACTCTTCTTCGAGAACTCGACTCCTCTGGCACGATTAGGCTACATTCATTTTGAGCAGCATTCTTTTTTTATAAAAGCTTGAACTCGCGTACGATACTCGTCTTTGAGAGGCGCCACCTGGCCAATTTAATATACCTCCACTTTTTATCAGGGTATATGCACTTTTTAAAAAAGCAAAAGCTCGCGTACGAAGCTCGTCTTCGAGATGCGACTCCTGGGCAGTTTAATATTCCTCTATTTTTGACGAGTGTATTCCCTTTTTGAAAAAGCAACAGCTCACTTACGGAGAGGTGGGTATCGAAAAGGCGAACGTTCACTTCGTATTTGCAGCAAAATATCAAATTTTGTTACTTCGAATTATGTTATTTACTCATGACTTCTTTAACGAATGCATGTAATTATAGAATGTTCGAATCGTCGACTAGTCATGTAGAATAAAGAAAATATGATCGATATAGTTGCATTCGAATCGTTATTGTCTAAAACATGAAAATTTTTTCTGGCTCTAAAGTAGATGGTTCATAAGGGTGAAAAACGATAGTAGTTAGTCTAAATACTTCATGTTTTTCGCACTTGTGAACTTTCTACTTGATGGTTAGAAAAAATTTTCATATTTTGGACAATAACGATTCGAATGCAACTATATCGATCATATTTTTATTATTCTTCATGACCAGTCGATGATTTGAACATTCTAATTAAATATGGATTCCTTAAAAAAGTCATAAAGAAATAACGTAATTCGAAGTAACAAAAATTGATATTTTGCTGCAAATACGAAGTGAACGTTCGCCTTCTCGATACCCTCCCTTACGGAGTTCCTCTTAGAGATATTGACTCCTTTGTCACGATTAGTCTACATTCATTTAGAGCAGCGTTCTTTTTTTATAAAAGTAGATGCTCGTCTACAAAGCTCCTCTTCGATAGGCGAATCTTGGACAGTTTAATATACCTCCATTTATCACGTTATAATCAGTTTTAAAAAACCGAAAGCTCGCCTATAACGAAGCTCTTCGAGAGGCTGACTCCTATCACCATTAGGGTACATTCAATACGTTCAGTGTTCTATTTTATAAAAGCACTATCTCGCGCACGAAGCTCGTATTTGGTAGATGACCCCTGGGCAGTTAAATATACTTCCATTTTTTAAAGTGTATTCCCTTTTTTAAAGAGCAAAAGTTCGCTTACGAAGCTCGTCTTCGAGAGGCCGACTATTATCACGATTAGGATACATTCAATACGTTAAGTGTTCTATTTTATAAAAGTACAAGCTCGCGTACGAAGCTCGTCTTCGAGATGCGACTCCTGGGCAGTTTAATATACCTTCATTTTTTATCGGGGTATTCACTTTTTCAAATAGCAATTGCTCGTATATGAAGCGCGTCTTCGATGTCCGACTCCTATCACGATTAAACTACATACAATTTCTTGTGTGTTCTATTTTATAAAAGCAGAAGCTCACGTACAAAGATCGTCTTCGAGAGGCCGACTCCTTCACGATTAGGATAGATCCAATTTGTTAAGTGTTCTATTTTATATAAGCAGAATCTCGCTTACAAATCTCCTCTGCGAGAGCTCGACTTTTCTGGCACGATTAGGCTACATTCATTTTGAGCAGGGTTCTTTTTTTATAAAAGCTTTAAGTCGCGTACGAAGCTCGTCTTCGATAGGCGACTCCTGGACAGTTTAATATACCTCCATTTTTGTTCAGGGTATTCACTTTTTAAAAAAGGAAATGATCGCGTACGTCGCTCGTCTTCGAGAGGCTGACTCCTATCACGATTAGGCTACATTTAATTTGTTGAGTTTTCTATTTTATAAAAGCAGGATCTCGCGTATGAAGCTCGTCATCGTGAGGCGAATCAAGGACAGTTGAATATACCTCCCTTTTTAATCAGGGCATAAATTTTCAAGATTAAATATAATTATTCTTTAGAATACAAAAAGAAATATATTTACCGTACTGTATACTTAATGTATCAAGGATTTTGAATTGAATATATAAATAAAAATTATAGTGTTATATCTAATTTTACTTTTACCCATGTTAAATCTAAGAGGTTCTTTCATCAATTATCTGAGACTTTGCAGTAAAAAACATGTATTAAATTTATAAATTTTTGAAGTATTTATATTTATTAAATTTTCTTAGCGATACACAGACTTGGCTTTTTTAATTATACAATCTGTTTATACAAACCCTCTATTTATTTTTAAATATCAAGAGACACCAATAATGAAAACTTGACAATTTGAGAAATTAATATTATTCATGAATCTAATATATGTCATGGACCTTGTCACTGAATTTCGTCGAAGCATGGAAAATAGATTAAACTTCTATATTCAACAGTTTTATGATAACACTTATATGTCTAGCTTTTCAATGGGCTGCTCGCACTGCTAATACACTCTATTCGTATATTTTATAAGCTACTAAAAATTGAATTTCATAATTAATCTACTATTATGTGTACAAAACCTAAAGAATTAATTAGTACTATGGGGTTAAAATCAATGTTATGACAGACAGTTTAGCAATGTGTATTCCATTACGCAGGAAAAAACTTATTACTAGAATCATATTTAAATAAAATATGATATGTAAGTATAAGTGTTATCATAAAACTGTTGAATATTGATGTTTAATCTATTTTTAATGCTTTGACAAAGGTCAGTAACTAGGTCCACAATTTGAGATGAATGAATAATATTAAGTTTTCAAAGCCGTCTGGTTCTCAAAAATATAAATCATTTGTGGCTCTTGACATTTAAAAATGAATATAATTATTTTCAAGAGGGTTTGAAAAAGGATTCAGATAAAAATTTGTCGAGCAAAAACTATTCTCACCCTATTTTTGTTTTGTTTAGATTAAAGTACGTACACTAAAAAGCAGCCAATCAGAGATTTACAAAATAAGTCACAAAATAAGCACTGCTACATTATACGTATAAAATGCAAACTTTATCGTAAGCACTGATGAACACAATGAAAATTTTAATTACTCTTTACTTATTTTATGAAATAACATAAACTAGTTTATTTATGTTAATTATTACAACTGTTTTGTGTTTATATTAAGTTGAGGTAAATGTAATAATAACTTTTTATTCAAGAACAATTAAAATATAGGCAAAACATGTTATTGAAAATATTTTTTGTTAATGATGTTGTATTCTTCCATAGTGCTACGGTATAAAGATTTATTTTCAATGATTCATTTACAATCCTCACATATTAAAATTGACAGTTCACCATGGTGTCAGTTTAAGTCATGTGTTGTATTTTGAAAAATACAAGCTGAATTATCAATTTTAAACATACACCTAATTTGTTCATTTTCATATCAAACACTTCCAAACATTGTAAAAACTCCAACAAACTGTTAAGATTATATTTTTTCAAAGTGTAACACATAACTTAAACTTCCACCATGGTGAACTATCAATTTTAATATGTGAGAATTGTGAAGACATTGAAAATAAATCTTTATACCATAACACTATGAAAGAATACAACACTGTTAGCAAATAGTACATTACGATACGTGGGCCGGAAATTGGATTTCCGGGCCGTGCGTGGTATGACGCCCGAGGCGAAGCCGAGGGCGTCATGACGCACGGCCAGGCCATCCAATTTCCGGTCCAAGTATTGTATACTATTTTTCTTACTCCCCGACCGAAAGTACGTTCTGTAATTGTTAAATAATTGATAAATTGCGTTGTCGTCTGCTAGCTGTGTTTGAGACGTTTGAGTGTTAGTTTTTCTTTCGACCCGCTCGATAGTACTGCCTCTGTCGGCCGCTTTGGGTAGCTCAGTCGATATTACCGACCGTTTTTTCTTTCGACCCGGCGTGGAGAGCTGGTTTTTTGGCCGTCTGCTACTTTCGCTGTTACACAGATGGTTTGATGCCCGCCCGACATTTGCAAGACCGAGGCGAAGCCGAGGTTTTGCTGGTCGGGGCGGGCATCAGAAACACATTCATTAAAAAAGACAACACCACTTTTTATTTCAACTAACTCTTTTTCTCGTCACAAGTGTACTTTCCTCTGTCTATTTCGTACGTGTCTAACCTTCACACCACACAAACATATTTCTTCGAACGCTTCCGTCCGTACGTTTACTTAATTGTTTCTACACGACTCGAAAGTACGTGTAGGAAACAAGAGGAAAAAACAATGACCACGATCAAACAACACCACTTTTTATTTCATTTAACTCTTTTTTGTCGTCACCTGTGCACTTTCCTCTGTTTATTTCGTACGTGTCTAATCTTCACACCGCACAAACATCTTTCGTCAGACATGCGCGCGGGCGCTCAAGCGCCGCGGGTCAGGAAATTTCGGCAGCCAATCAGAGCGCGCGGTTGGTCTAAAATAGGATGCGAAATTTTCTCTTTCGGCCCGGAGATGCGGGCCGAAAGTACGTACTTTCGGGTGGGCGAGTAAGAAAAAGTATTTTCAATATCATGTTTTGGCGATATTTTAATTGTTCTTCAATTAAAAGTTATTATTACATTTACACACAATCACCACAATTATTCAACTAAAATACACTTATAGCTTAAGCAGCACCATCCACAATAATCATCACAATATCATTTACGAACAGATTAATATGAATATTAAAGTTGACACGCGTTAACTTGTACACTTGCATGTAGATAATACTGCACATTGATTTATTTTTACTTATTTTTATATTTCGCACATTTATCAATAATATACTGTTTTTGTTACTTATTTTAAACTTTAACTGAACTACTCTTTTGCCTTTTATACGTTTAAACTTTTCATTGTGTTTATCAGTGTTTATGATGAAAATAGCAATTTCTTTTTATTTTGGTGAATACAGAAGCTCCTAGGGCCTATGAGATCTAATGGGAAGGCAGGAGTATCTTTTTTTGAGGTACTAAGTGTTTCTGTTTGATGCCAGGAAACAATACGATTGAAAATAAAAGAAATAATCCATAAATTCTTGACGGCGCTGTAAAAATAAAAGTTTTTACAAAGTAACTATACTTAAACTTTACTTGTACTTTTTTTATATAAAACTTGTATACTTATCTATACTCTAGACCAGTCATTCAGAATAGCTGACACACAGCAGGCACAATAAACAAACCTCGTATCACTCTCACAAGCAGTCACCATAGCCGTAAAAGATCCATTAGGATTCTGGCAAGCTCTTAATCCTTCGACTAAGGATACATTTTTAACAGCTACATGACATTTTTATGGCTTTGACATATTGACTTCCAGTCTGTAATTCTGCTTTATAAAATTTTGCTATAAAAAGAAAATTAATTTATGAAAAACTTTTAATATCCATTTTTATTCGTGTTAATATTTACTCATTTGATCATTACAAAAATTACTATACTGTTTGTCATATAAATTATACGTCAATTGGCATATTAAATTATAATTGATAAAATTATAGAAGACTTTAAGGAATAATTTTATCATAGCAATGATAGATGCAAATGCGGTAAAAACAATAAAAACATTTCTTACCTAATTAATGCTCCTTCTCCAAATTTTTGCAAAAACATCACATTAATAATAACTTTTGACTTAATGTTCCAGTTGAAGAAGTTGTATTTCCCAAACTAGCTAAGAGTTAACTCATTTCCATGGCTTGTGTTGTATTATAGCGTTTTCTACCATAAATGTATTTGTGTCATAGCAATACAGCCAACTTTTTGAACTTGTTGAATCTGTTGCATTTTCCAAACTTGTTGTTGAACTGGCATACTCTGCATGTGTTGAACATATTTTATTAGATACGTCATTTGTTGAGGTTGAGGCTGAGGTTGCAGTTGGGCTTGATGATGAATTGGAGAAGGTTGTATATCGCTGGCTGTGACACTTGTTACTGTTGTATTGGAGGCGAAGCAGCACTAGACAAGCTCTTGGAATTATTGTTGCGCCCCTGATGCAGCTTGTGTTTTAGCAGCATTGGCACTGATATTTCCTATATAATAAAATTAAATTGCGAGTAATTTATTTTATAAATTGAAACTGACGAAGGCTATAAACAACAAATGAACTCTTACTTTTGAAGCCACTTTGTTGGATGAGGTACTCGCATAAGTATTTAATACCGGTGGTTGTGCCTCTGGAGGATCAGGATTTACTACAATAGTCTTCATCGACATCAATCTCTTCAACTCTCGAAGAACTACTTGCTCAGCCACACCTTCATCCAAAAAAACATCACGAACACCAGCTATCACATCTTTAATTACAGTGTTGTAATTTGTATAAATTAGTAAAAAATAATGTGGCACTTTCCTAAAAGAAATAAAAAATTAGTGTAATGTAAATATGTAAATATAAAAAGTAAATCAAAATACTTACTCGATAACAACACTCACTTCACAATAGTAATTCCAGTCAATTTTGGTTGAATCATTACTTTCACATTCAAAAATAATATTAATACTCTAACCTCCTAATACGCTTTCTCACTGTTTTGAAAAGTCAGACGATAAGACGAGGAATCCGAAATCGGAACGTTGCGGCTCGCTTGCGTGTCGCGCTGCTGCCAACATTCAAACATTTAGGCCTGTGATTACGGTCGGGAGAATTCTCCCGATAATCCCATCACTGTAATATAGTTTACTACACTCGTAGTCGTGGGTATAATCGGATAATTGCATGCGCCGCGTCGTCGTTTTTATGGCAGTTTGGGAAACTCCCCATAGCGCAGGTCACACCTACAACCCTTGGTGCAGCAGCGTCGGTAGGGTAGTAGCGGTTCAGGGTTATGATCTTGATTCATTGACTACGAAATATTTTTAACTAATCCTCAATAAAAAATAAAAAAAGAAAAATTTGTTTACGCAGTAATGTAGACGGTTCCGTCACAAAACCTTATAATTTTATTATTGCATTAATTGTAATACCTATTTTCATCGTTATTATCATTAGAATATACATAAATACATTTCTGCAGTAAAATTTAAATGGAAATTATGCATTTATTATTTGATATTTATTATTTTTTGTAGAAAATTTGCCTTTTAATTCTACACTTATATGCCTTTTAATTCCATGCATATAGATATATGTATTAGATAACTTTTCAAATAGTCTATGATTCATATATAAATTAATTAAGTATAATTAATTGATATGATTAAAGTGCGCATAGGAATATTAAATATATAAGTATAGCTATGATTGCAATTATATTTGAAATTAAAAACATTGTTTTCATAATTTCTATTTGAATTATAATAATAGTTTTTATTTTTATTTATGCAAATGTTGAATAGAAAACAAATTTTATTTCAATGTTATCCACAACTTTTGTACTTGAAATTTTTGTGTTAAGTAAAATGCTTTTGAATAATATAATGAAAAATACCGTTTCATTACTCCCGATTAATACAAAAATATAAAGTTTACACAGTTTTAACGAAAACTGTAGACTAATCGCTCACTGCGGTATTCGTATAACTTATACATATACCGTATACAATTACGAAAAAATACTCGAGGCACATGGACACATACACTAATACCGCGAATAAGAGAAAAACAAAAATAGAAAAATCAACACGGGTGCATTCGGCAATGGTATATATAATGTCTTGGTACTACGTGCGTGCTGAGTACAGCAGCCGGGTAATCGTTACTATCTCGGCTGTGTATAGTGCGTTCGCACCAGCGGAAAGACGCATGCGACCACGTGACCATGAGTGCTCCCTGTATATAAGATATGGTATATCTATATATATATATGGATCGCGCGCGCTTTCTGCTACTAGCCCTAGTGAGCCTGTGTTGACAGTGTAAGGAACTAGCGTTCCTTGGAATACAAAATGGATGCAAACCAACCTTTAAGCCCCTTTTGCAATGGGAGCAATCGATCGAACCCTTTTACACTACTCATTCATGCGTATTGCTAACATGAGAATAAACCTTATGATTCGTGGAAATGATTGGAAATCATAATAATAGGTTAAAAATTATAACAAATACGGAGATTATTATTAATAATACTACAAATGCTATTAAAATCTTGGGAATAATTGATGTTCTGATAATCATTTAAATAACAGAAGCAACGCTGTCATAATTTCAGGTTAAGAAACAACCATATAATAATAATTAACAAATCATGAGCAACACCGTCGCTGATAATTAACTGTTAAAATATAAAGCTTATAATTATTTAAGAATGCGCGGTATTGTATAGCAAACGTTGCGCGACGTATAATCGGAGGATAATAACGTTGTGCAGCGTTGTGTAAATAAACAAATATAATAACTAAAAATAGCTAAGGAGTTGATTAGCAACAATCATCATAACCGACTAAGGATATTAATAATATTAATAACAATAATTTATCACAAGAGCTAAAGATAAACAATAAAACGCAATTATAGATAATTAACAACAAATTTAAGAACAATCTCGAGTTATCCGGATAATTGGCTATTCTTGGAGGTACTGACGTGTAATAACAACAATTGTTTATAATTAAGTAGTTTTCCGGGACAATAGTAACCAAACGTTGCTCAACGCAAATTGAAGGTTAATAATATCATGCAACGTTATAAAGTTAACGAACTACGACCAATCCGAGAATGATTAATATCAATTGCAATAAATAAATAAAGCCATTATTATGCAATTATCAACGGTATTTACTAGAAAATTAGGAGTTGTGTAATAAAACGTAATTTGAACATACAATTAATTAATAATATCATAACTATTGGTTTATTGATTAATAATGTTAATGGTACTGATAAATAATACTAAAAATAATTGCAATTTGATAGACAATTAAGACAACATGCAACAATGTTATGCAACGTATAGTTAATAATGATAACATATAAACCTAACTTGAGAGGTTAATAAAGATTAATTAAAACAATTAAATTGAGTAATTAATAAAGTTATTAGCGATAGTTTATCAGTTAGTTAACAATTTATTGTTTTAAGCACTTTTCATTAATAAATTGAGATCATTATGATTAATAAGGAAGAGACCGGATAAATAAATAAAGTAACAATAAATTACCGGTGATACAAGTTGCATAATATGTTGATTAATATTATTATTAATAATACGTCATTAAACGTAATCTAACATACATGACAATCTGTTGCAGAGTATTCTAACGGACATTTTATTCCAAGAACCCCTAGGTAGTAAACAATTCCATGAAATTACGTAATAGGTAACCGGCCAAAAGGGGAACCAATAAGAGAAGCAGTATCTCCTACCACAGAAGAAGGGGGCGGAGCCTCCTTTCAGATTTTGACGTCCTACAGCACTTCCACAGGCTATAGATGTATTTCAAGTTTTTACCACCAGAGGGAGAGGGATCATCCTCAACGGCTTTCAGGTCCGCGCTCACCATATAAAAGGGAGCCCAGTACACCGACGGGCAGTCTCACTTAGAGAAATAATCCGATCTTGTACCTATCAGCACCCACGTATCTTCAAGAATTACGTTGAATATATATAGTTATATCAAGATCAACGTATTTTCAACGATTTTATATCAAGTTTCAACGGTTTTCATCAAGTGTTAACTGTTAACAAGTATTAACAAGTTTCAACAATCTTCAACGAGTTTCAACAAGTTTGAACGAGCTTTAACCAGTTTCAACGAGTTTGGACGAGTTTCGAGAAGTCAACTGCACGATCTTTCGACGAGTCAACTGCATTAAACAACAACAAGTTAACAACAACGAAAGGGTCAACAACCTCACCAATCAGAGGAGGGAGAGCTGTCCTGCCCAAGGTTTTTGAGGCTGTGGTTTTCCTTGGGACTTCAGGGTGAATACCAGGACAACGGGTGATTGAAGTTGGATCCACGGCCGTCCATATCGAAGGAAGAGCCCCAATCAACACCGAATCCGACGGATAAATCAGATAACATATAAATATATATATATTTGCAAATCGTCTCGTCATTAAGTCGATTAAGAGATTCAAGTCATAATAGCGAATTTAAAGATAGATAATTTACAAATTAATTCACTCTTTATATTTAACTCTGTGTTCTAAAGAATAACGAATTAGATACGATTTTAAGAAGTTAAGATTATTAAAATTATTAAGATCAATTAATATAAATTAGACTTTATTTTAAATATTTCAAATCATAATATCTAAATTCAAGGATAAATAATTTAAAGTATAAATCAATTAACTCTGTATTTTGATAGCATAATAAGGTAGATAAGTCTTTGAGAATTTAAGATATAAGATTAGTAAGATTACTTAATATAAATACGTAATAAATTCTCTTTATTAATTTCAATTAAGGATCTTGAATCGCAATAACAAATTCAATTCATTCAATTAACTTTTATATTAATTTTCGTACTTTTTACATAGCATCTAGTAAAAGATAGATAAGATTTTAAGTTAACCAGTTAATAATTAATAATTTTATGTAATAACTAATACCATCCACGAATGTAACATCAATTATATCTTTGATTAATTTTATTTAAATTTATATTTGTGCATAAGACGATAGCGTAGCCTTTAAATCAAAATTCAACTATAAAATAACAATTTATGTCACTTAATTTATAATTTGAGAAAGTGTAATAAATTTATTTCTTGTGCTATTTGTACTTTTGTACTTAATTGGACGACGATCCCACTACCTATATAAAACCCTAGGGCCATTCTAGAATTTCAATTGTCAAACATTATATTCCCTTGCCGCTCTATATTAAAGACTTTAGTTTATGGCCACTGGGTTCGTAACATTTTGGTGACAGCGGTGGGATTGTCCAAAATAGCATCGGAAATAATAAATATTAGTTGAAGTATATATAGTAGCAGGAAGTTAGCGACAATAAGCCGGTATATTTTTCATACAATAACCTTAAGGTTTGATCGATTGCATTTATAGATTTAAGAATTAGGTTACGACTTAGTTGTAGAAATGTCTGACTCAACTGTGGCTATTGGTCCAGGACCAAGTACTCAATCTTCCCACATTGATAATAACAACCCCTCGGTCCCTGACGGAATTGAACCAAGTACTCAACCTCCCCATATTAATGATAACAATCTTTTAGACGCAGGTAGAATTGAACCAAGTATCGAACAACAAAACCTAGAACCCGCAATGGATTTAACTCAAAAGGGTCCCATCGATCGTTCGGTCCTACCGGTGCAATATAGGCCCGCTTTTTCAGGTCGCGCTCCGGGGTCTCTGCCTTCTCAAGATCAATTCAACTATTGCGAATTAAATTCTGATAATAACAATAATAACAATAATAGTTTAAATAGTTATAAAAAGACTTCAGAGGTAGTAAAAGTAATTCCTGAATTTAATGGTCGAAATATTTCAGTAAATCAGTTTATCAGGGAATGCAGAGACGCCGAACGTTTTGTAAATCCGAATGATAGAGAATTTTTTGTAAAATTAGTGAAGTCTAGAGTAACCGGAGACGCGCAGGCTTACTTACAATTCAAGACCTTTTCTAACCTAGAGGAACTATTGGAAGAATTAAAGAGGACATTTACACCTGCTCAAAATTTATCTCAGATACAGACCGAATTATCTCGACTGGTACAGAAATCTGGCGAAAAGGTCTCTGAATATGGTTTGCGAGCAACAAAGCTCTTCCAGCAGGCTGTGGAACGAATAAATGAGGACTTTGAGGCTGATATCATCCCAGGAATGACCCAAGGCACCATTGCCACGGCGATTACTAATTTTCAACTAGGTCTACAGAAGGACATCAATCATCGGATGATAGGAATTTCGCCTGCACCCACAACCCTCGAAGCGGCTATCAGCAAGGCTATCGAGGCGGAACGAGAGGTTAACCTATGGAGGGAAATACATAAGGAACAAGAGAACCAGGTACGATGCCGAATAGTGGATAGAAGCTCCAGTGAAGGCCAACCACCGAACAAGAAACAGTCAACGAGCTGCTATCAATGTGGAGAACCTGGGCATTTCGCTCGAGAATGTCAAAGGAGGAGAGAACAAAAGAATAAAAAAGGTGAACAATGTACTTCCTGTGGCATACCTGGACATACATGGGATGAATGCCGAAAAAGGGGGAAGCAACACCCTAACTGCAACTTTTGCAAGATATCAGGGCACACTTGGGAGGAATGTCGTAAGAGGAAAAATCAGAATAAACATTGTTCTTTCTGTAATACGCCTGGACACACACAGGAAACATGCTGGAAGAAGAATCAGTCTCGGAGTTGCAGTTTTTGTAAGAAAACAGGACATACCTGGAACCACTCCAGAAATAGACAGGTACAGCAAGGCAATTGATCAACAAATAACAATAGCGATAACATGTCTTTAAACTCCAACCATGTTCGCCGTGTGGGCACGACGGTGGGCAATCAGAACAATCAAGTGCCCAAAACAGAATCTTTGTCGCCCTTGGAAAAGAAGGAAAATTAAAATCTCCAACTGTATCATTATATGCTACCGAATTAATAAAAGAATATCCGCAATTTTTGATAGATACTGGATCCGAATTAAATATAATAAAACAAGGACTGTTGAAAAATTCGAAGGAAGTAAGAACAAATAAATTGTATCAATTAACAGGTATCAGCGAAGGAATAATACGCACTTCGGGTAGTATTAACATAAACTTGAGTGATTTAAATTGTAAAATGGAAGTAGTACCCGATGATTTTCCTATAGAGTATGATGGAATTTTGGGTTGTGAATTTTTAAGAACGCAAAATGCTATCTTATCATTCCCGGATAAACAACTCACTTTGACTCGTGATCCGCCCACAAACATACCATTCATATCTCACGAAACTTATTTTGTCCCTGCTAGGACTAGATTACTCATAAAAGCAAAAATAAGGAACAATAGAAAATCAGGATATATTCCTAGGATCGAAGCCGGACCAGGACTTTATGCCGGCGGATGTTTAGTTAGAAACCAGGATGGAAGAGCCCATATGTTTATAATAAATACCACTACTGAAAATTTGAATATCACTATACCACCTCTCATACTTGAAGGCTATGACTACACTGTTATACCTGTTCGAACCATACAGGCAAGTAGTAATGAGGAAGCAAAAATTGAAAAGGAACACAGAGTAGCCAAAATAATACAATGTTTAAATCTAAATGAACTAAACATGGAAGAAAAGAATAGTATAATTAATCTTATAGAACAGTTTCCGAATCAGTTTCATCTTCCTGGGGATAAATTAAGTAAAACATCGGCGATTGCTCATAAGATACCAACAACTGATGAAATTCCAATCAATGTGAGACAATACCGACAACCTCCGAACCTAAGAGAAGAGTCACAAAAACAAATTCAAGAAATGATGGACAATGATATCATCGAGGAATCTGAATCTCCTTACAATTCTCCTGTCCTGATAGTCCCTAAGAAACCAGATGCCCAAGGGAATAGACGCTGGCGCCTCGTTATAGACTTCCGGGGCTTAAACGAGAAAACGATCGCTTCCGCTTACCCCCTTCCTAATATAACGGATATATTAGATCAATTAGGAAGCTCAAAATACTTTTCGACTTTAGATTTAGCATCAGATTCTCATCAGATTTTCATCAGATTCCAATAGATCCTAAAGACGCCCCCAAAACCGCTTTTTCCTCAACATACGGACATTACCAATATAAACGAATGCCTATGGGATTAAAAGGAGCTCCGAGCACCTTCTAGTCCCTAATGAACAAAATTTTAAGCGGGTTGCAAGGAATAGAATTATTTGTATATATGGACGATATAGTAATCTATGCGGTTTCAATAGAAGAACATACAATAAAAATGAAAAATTGATTCGGTCGATTAAAAACTGCCGGGTTAACTTTACAACCCGAGAAATGTCTTTTTCTAAGGAAAGAAGTAACTTACTTAGGGCACATAATCTCAGAGGAGGGAGTTAGACCTGATCCCATGAAAATCAAGGCCGTTATGGAATTTCCTAGACTTAAATGTGCAAAAAATGTTAAACAATTTTTGGGATTAGTAGGTTATTATAGACGTTTTATTCCAGATTTCTCAAAAATTGCTAAACCATTGACGAATCTATTAAAAAAGGGAATACCCTTTATTTGGGATGATAATCAAGAAAATGCGTTTAAAAAATTAAAACAAATTCTATGTACAGAACCCTTGTTGCGATACCCTGATTTCAATGAGCCGTTTATATTAACAACTGATGCTTCAGATTTTGCCTTAGGGGCTATTCTTAGCCAAGGGAAAATAGGAAATGACCCACCAATTGCCTATGCTTCGAGAACCTTAAACGATGCGGAAACAAAATACACAACCACTGAAAAGGAGTTATTGGCTGTAGTATTCGCTATTTATCACTTTAGACCTTATTTATTTGGAAGGAAGTTTACTTTAGTGACTGATCACCGCGCCTTGGTTTGGCTTCACAAATTAAAAGACCCAATTGCACGAATTGGGCGATGGGAATTCAAATTAAGGGATTACGATTTTGACGTTGAACATAGACCCGGGAGAGTAAACGCAAACGCGGACGCATTATCACGAAATCCTGTTTTAACTTTGATAACTGATGAATTAAATTCAAATTGCAATGAATTGACAGACTCAGAACATATAATATCAGAGACATTTATAGAAAAGGTATTCTTGATTACCGATAAAAAGGAAAACTGTTTGGATCGAGATCTGATGGAACCGGCTCGCGGCCCTCAGGTACCGGAGGGCGGCGTGTATCGGCCTGCGGATGTCGAGCCATCAGGATCCTATAAACTAACACGTATGAATGATGAGTTGCATGGTATAATTGAGTAAGAAATTAATGAAAATAACAAATCCAGCTCGCATGATGCCGTCGTGGGGGAGTTTTCTACCCACCCAGGATTTACTCTGGCAGGCACAACAGCGAGGACTGATGAAAGAAAGAAAGAGAGCAACAATAAAAATAACAAATCCAGCTCGCATGATGCTGTCGTGGGGGAGTTTTCTACCCACCCAGGATTTACTCTGGCAGACACAACAGCGAGGACTGATGACGAGCCAGAGCCTCTGACGGTTCCCTCACGGGATAGCATTGAGCTTCCCACCGGGGTATCCCGGGAGTTGTGTCAGAGGTATCTCAAGAGGCGAAGTACTCTTGCCAGCAGGGGTGAGAACGATCACCTCGAGGTAAGCCGCCTACAGGGCGCCGGTCTCATGGGACAGGGTTTTACTGCCCACCAGGACTATCACATCCTGGGAGGCCCGATGAGGGAGTCGTCCGTCGGCGGCCAGCGCCTTCAGTGGACTCAAGAAACCCCGGCGGACGTATTAGTTGAAGCTGGCAAGGGGCCTAATAAACAAATGATAAAAGCAAAACAAAATAAGAAAGAGAAAAATGAGAAAGAAACTGAAAAGCAAAATGAGAAAAGGAAAACTGATAACGATGCAAATGAGTCGAATAACTCGGAAATCAAGAAAATTATGGATAATGATTTAATAATTATGGAAATTGATAATGAATTTGATAAATTTAGCGGTGATTTGACAAACAAAGTAATGAATCATGAGCCTGACAATTCAAATAACAATAATTTTGAAGTAAAAAATGATAATGTTGGTCTGACAGAAATTATTGTTGATGATGATATATGTAACGATGAGTTAACAAGTAATAATGATTTTAAAGATGACCAAATGAACGATAAAATTGATAATGATGATGAAACCGATAATGCGTCTGACGAAAGTGACCAAGAACTCGATGAAATTAAAATAATAAATATGATCATTTGTAAAAATAAACCGGTAGAATCAAATTTAACAATTGAAGAAAGATGTTATTTATTTACAATAGATCAGGTTTTATTTTCGAGAGATCAATTAACTATGAGAAAAGATAATATAGCACATTTTATATCACTTGATTGCAAAATTTGTTCAGAAGTATGCCGACAATTGATGGACGAAGGTTACATAAATTTAGAACTTATAAAAAACGAAAATTTAGAAATGGGATATGTAGTGCAAACCGGTTTATCTAATGGGAAATTGGTATATTCGATAATAGCAAAAGAACGATATGACGAATTACTAAAAATAGAAAATGTAATAAACGGATTAGAGTCATTACGAAATAGTATGATGGGGGAAAATACAAAATCGGTTAGTATTGCTAAAAACGGGGACAGTTTAGAAAGGTTACATTGGTTACCCATCGAACATAACATACGAGCTCATTGGGATGAGGGAGACCAACAAATCACAATTTGTACCGGAGAAGTCATTGAACCCCCAATTGAGGACCGTTCAAAAATTTTATCTGAAGCTCATGACTCCGCCGTAGGAGGGCATAAGGGTATTTACAAAACTTATAAGCGAATTCGCGATCAATATTTCTGGCCGGGAATGAAAGAGGATATTATTAATTACGTAAAAACCTGCGAAAATTGTCAGAGGAAAAAGCTAGTAAGAATAAAAACAAAGCAGCCTATGAAAATTACAACAGCTCCTTCGGAGGCTTTTGAGGTATTAGAAATGGACATTGTAGGTCCTTTGCCGGTGACAAATAACGGTAACAAGTATTTACTTACAATGCAATGTAATTTAACAAAATACTCGGACGCAATTCCCCTATCAGATATAACCTCCGAAACGGTTGCAGTAGCTTTCGCTCGCGAATTTATTTGTAGATTCGGTTGCCCCCAAATTATAAAGACGGATCAAGGAAGTAACTTTCAAAGTAAGTTGTTTAAAAATTTCGCGAAAATCTTCAAAATAAAACAATACAAATCAACCGCTTTTAGGCCCCAAACCATGGGATCATTGGAAAGGAGCCACGCGTCACTAGTAGAATATTTAAAAATGTATCAAGATAAGTTTGATTGGGATGAATGGGTGAAATGCGCCATATTTTCATATAATACTTCGACACACGCAGCTCATGAATTTACCCCCCATGAATTAGTTTTCGGTAGGAAGGCTAGACTTCCGTCGGAATTCGAAAATAAAAACCCGGAAAAAACATACGCGACGTACTTAGATGAATTAATCTCAAAATTAACCAAAACTCAGACAGAAGCTAAGGATCGGTTGATGTTAGCTAAGGAAAAGTCTAAACGATTATATGACCAAAAATTAAATTCTCAGACATTTCAAGAGGGAGATGAGGTGTATTTGTTAAAAGAACCCCGACACGATAAAATGGATGAACAATACGCAGGGCGGTACAAGATAATTGAATTATATAACGACGTAAATGCTAAAATAGATTTAGGTAACGGGCGAACTAAAAATGTGCATGTAAATAAATTAAAGCGTGCGTTTCTGAGATAAAACATGTAAAATATTGTGCAACATTTTTAAATAAAATAAAAAAAAATAAATAAAAAAGGGTACCAAGGAGAGATAAAAGAGTTGAAGGCATTCACGGCAATAAGAACTTTAAAAGCAATTGATTTCTGTAGAATGTCCCAGCGAAATTTTTACGGTCGTATCTCACTGTACGGAGCGAAGGCAGGGGCTCCATACACCCTTAATTAAAAAAATATTTAATTTTATGAAATAATTAATTTTGTTAAAACAATAAATTTTATAAGATATACCCTTAATTGAAAATAATCAATCTTACGAAATATTTAATTTTGTTAGAATAATAAATACACCCTTAAATAAAATAAATAGTTAAATAAGTTCAGTATGGCAGCAAGGATTTTAAATAATTCATATTTTTGCTTTTCCGTTTAGGCAAAATAAATTAGTTTTCTAAAGGTCTGTAAATACAATAAACTATTGATTGAAAGAATTATTAATTTTATAAAAATACACCCTTAAGTAAATGAATGATTTAATAAGTCAGAAATGATTTAAGTTCCATAAAATACACCTCTAATTAAAATAAACAGTACACTCTTAATTAAAACAATTAATTTTAGAAATTACCCCATTAATTAAAGTAACTAATCTTATCAATTTTACAAAATACACCCTTAAATGAATTAAATAATTTTACACTCTATAATTACACCTTTAAATAAAATTAATCAATTTTGCATTCAATAAATTAAATAATTTCATAAAAATCCACACCCTTCAATAAAATAAATAATACTACGTTCTACAAATTCAATCAATAATTTTGCATTACAATAAAATAAAATAAATAACATTAACGTGAACAGAATACACCTTTTTCCATAAAATTATAATTGGAAATAATGAAATATTAAAAAGGTATAGACCCTACTACTAAATTACACCTTACTATAACTTGCAGCCATTATCCTCTCGCACCTTTCGGGCATACCCTCAAATTAATAATTCTACACTCTAATAAGTACACCCTTTAATAAAATTCAATAACTCTAAATAAAATAATTTAAGATTTTAAATAGGCACACCATAAACAACTTTGTCCACAATATTCATATTCAATAGCGACGCGGGTTTCTGGACTCAATTACGACCGTTTGTTCTATGAATGCTCCAACCAGAGACAGGAAATAAAAACTTGAAGATATTATTGTAGAAATCTCCTTTGTTTTCTTGTTTAGGCGCAATTTCCATCGATGATCCTAGGATATCGGGAAAAGGCTGTCAAGGGAATTACGTAACGACTAGTGACGATTCTGACAATCCTTACGGGTATATTACACGTGAGCGTCAAATTTCCAAGATCGTGTCGCGCTGTCGGGGGGGGGGGGGGTTCTGTACATAAGGGTATGCAATGTGTGCATTTGGAAGCGCAAAATGTAAGCGCGGCGTGCCTGTGTGCGTGGGTTTTTTTTTGCGGTACTGATCACGATATGCGCTCCTCTATCGACGATGTTTAAAAGTTCCGCTATTGCGTAGTAGTTCACCATAACCCGACTAGAACGTTTAATGTCTCCTTAACTGTGCGTGGATATTAGTACTGTTGCTTATTTAGCCAAACATCGCTCGACATTTACAAAAAGGGGAAACTATCACTAACTGTCTATCATAACAAGGGCTATGGCTGAACCAGAGGTAATTGATGTTGAAAACCAATACCCGGTGCTCCTGATCCAACCCCAGGCCCAGCGAGTCGAGGGAGACTTCGAGAATGTAGCTCCACCAAGGGCTCCTGATGAGGGGAGAGTTCTTCAAGAGCTCCAGATTCATGCAGTGAACCTCCCTATCAATGAAAATTATCCCCCTCGTCCAGTTGTTGGGATCGGGCCAATACGTCAACCCCCTGAGATCCGAGATGCCGCCTCTTTAAAGGTTATGAAGAAGGCTTTCCAAGGCAGATTATATAAGCACCGCTCTGACAAGTGTTGTATAAAAAGCGAATACTATTTAGCTCCTGATGGCATTCGTTGGAGGTGCCTGGAATGCCAGGCTCATCATGGTGGCGATGAAGCATATACCTACGTTGCTACTCATTGTGTGGCCAGATGGGATACTCCCAGGGTTCGTTGCCACCTCTGTGGTGACTATGGAGACCGAAGAAAATCTATCCAGGGTTGTGATATATGCAACGTGACATATCTGAGCCACCAGGATGAAGTAAATCAGGGTCAAGTTATACAATGTATAACACAGTACCCTTTCCCTTTTAATCCACGCTAAGATTACCTTGATATTATGAACATTAATAACCATTTCTATTTTTATACAAGTTCGTATACCTTTCTACAATGTTTCAATTATTCCTTTGGAACTTGTTAGTTTAGAAACTCTTTCTATGTGTATATACAGGGTTCTTATTATTTCTATTTTATGCGAGTGCATATATTTTTTTATAACTATTCCTTTAAGCTTGGTAGTTTTGAAACTATCTTTTGTAATTGTTTCTATTTTTATGAAAATTCATATACTTGTTCATCAATATTTTGTAACTACCTTGTATTCATAAAAACTTTATGTTTCTCATAAATAAATATGGTTTATATGAGATTTCATTGTATTTCCTTGCGTTCATCCTTATTACATTGAATGATTTAGGCCTAATAATAGCTCCCTTTTTACAAGAGCCGTGGTGATGCATGAAAGGGAGAAAGAGAAATCTATGTCTATTATGATTCAAGAGCTTAAGGATTGTTGGTAGCAGCTATGGATTGTTGAGGGTTGTTGCAGGGTATAAGATTTTGAACGTTGCTGACTGTCCATGGCTGTTTGTAGTATTTGTGTGACAGATTTTCTTTTGGGGGTTGATACGAGTTACTAAGGGAACCTTAGTAGCTATTAAGCCTTTGCTATTAGTAATATAAAAATTAAAAATTAAAAGTATTACTTGAGCTAATTTGCTATCATGGCTAGGGAGTGGGTCAAAGTTTTTAATTTGAAGCTGCTGCAAGCTGGTTGAGACTATTGCAGGCTGTTGTGATTGAAAATAAAATAAGTGTATATGGTCCTGCATTTTGTAACATTTGCAGACAGTTTTGGGCAGTTCTCAGCGGTTTTGTGAAGGGGGGGGGGGCTGTTGTTAAGCCGCGGCATCTGGTCATCAAAATCATAAAAATTAAAAGCAACAAAACCTGCTGAATAAACATTTTGATGAATGATCAAGGCATTTGTGATACAACCTTCTGCAAGACTACCCCATTCCGGCTGTCATAGCAAGTAGCAGACGTGCAGTCAAGCGACCCCGAACGATGAGTGGCGCCATCGCTCAGTTGATAAGCTAACTATAGCCGTTGCAAGAGAAAAAAAAGGGAAAGGGGGGAAAAGGGGGAGCAGAAAAGGAAAATCCGAATAGCTATTAAAAACCCGAACCATGGGATCGGTTTTTTTATAAGGGGGGGGACTGTAAGGAACTAGCGTTCCTTGGAATACAAAATGGATGCAAACCAACCTTTAAGCCCCTTTTGCAATGGGAGCAATCGATCGAACCCTTTTACACTACTCATTCATGCGTATTGCTAACATGAGAATAAACCTTATGATTCGTGGAAATGATTGGAAATAATAATAATAGGTTAAAAATTATAACAAATACGGAGATTATTATTAATAATACTACAAATGCTATTAAAATCTTGGGAATAATTGATGTTCTGATAATCATTTAAATAACAGAAGCAACGCTGTCATAATTTCAGGTTAAGAAACAACCATATAATAATAATTAACAAATCATGAGCAACACCGTCGCTGATAATTAACTGTTAAAATATAAAGCTTATAATTATTTAAGAATGCGCGGTATTGTATAGCAAACGTTGCGCGACGTATAATCGGAGGATAATAACGTTGTGCAGCGTTGTGTAAATAAACAAATATAATAACTAAAAATAGCTAAGGAGTTGATTAGCAACAATCATCATAACCGACTAAGGATATTAATAATATTAATAACAATAATTTATCACAAGAGCTAAAGATAAACAATAAAACGCAATTATAGATAATTAACAACAAATTTAAGAACAATCTCGAGTTATCCGGATAATTGGCTATTCTTGGAGGTACTGACGTGTAATAACAACAATTGTTTATAATTAAGTAGTTTTCCGGGACAATAGTAACCAAACGTTGCTCAACGCAAATTGAAGGTTAATAATATCATGCAACGTTATAAAGTTAACGAACTACGACCAATCCGAGAATGATTAATATCAATTGCAATAAATAAATAAAGCCATTATTATGCAATTATCAACGGTATTTACTAGAAAATTAGGAGTTGTGTAATAAAACGTAATTTGAACATACAATTAATTAATAATATCATAACTATTGGTTTATTGATTAATAATGATAATGGTACTGATAAATAATACTAAAAATAATTGCAATTTGATAGACAATTAAGACAACATGCAACAATGTTATGCAACGTATAGTTAATAATGATAACATATAAACCTAACTTGAGAGGTTAATAAAGATTAATTAAAACAATTAAACTGAGTAATTAATAAAGTTATTAGCGATAGTTTATCAGTTAGTTAACAATTTATTGTTTTAAGCACTTTTCATTAATAAATTGAGATCATTATGATTAATAAGGAAGAGACCGGATAAATAAATAAAGTAACAATAAATTACCGGTGATACAAGTTGCATAATATGTTGATTAATATTATTATTAATAATACGTCATTAAACGTAATCTAACATACATGACAATCTGTTGCAGAGTATTCTAACGGACATTTTATTCCAAGAACCCCTAGGTAGTAAACAATTCCATGAAATTACGTAATAGGTAACCGGCCAAAAGGGGAACCAATAAGAGAAGCAGTATCTCCTGCCACAGAAGAAGGGGGCGGAGCCTCCTTTCAGATTTTGACGTCCTACAGCACTTCCACAGGCTATAGATGTATTGCAAGTTTTTACCACCAGAGGGAGAGGGATCATCCTCAACGGCTTTCAGGTCCGCGCTCACCATATAAAAGGGAGCCCAGTACACCGACGGGCAGTCTCACTTAGAGAAATAATCCGATCTTGTACCTATCAGCACCCACGTATCTTCAAGAATTACGCTGAATATATATAGTTATATCAAGATCAACGTATTTTCAACGATTTTATATCAAGTTTCAACGGTTTTCGTCAAGTGTTAACTGTTAACAAGTATTAACAAGTTTCAACAATCTTCAACGAGTTTCAACAAGTTTGAACGAGCTTTAACCAGTTTCAACGAGTTTGGACGAGTTTCGAGAAGTCAACTGCACGATCTTTCGACGAGTCAACTGCATTAAACAACAACAAGTTAACAACAACGAAAGGGTCAACAACCTCACCAATCAGAGGAGGGAGAGCTGTCCTGCCCAAGGTTTTTGAGGCTGTGGTTTTCCTTGGGACTTCAGGGTGAATACCAGGACAACGGGTGATTGAAGTTGGATCCACGGCCATCCATATCGAAGGAAGAGCCCCAATCAACACCGAATCCGACGGATAAATCAGATAACATATAAATATATATATATTTGCAAATCGTCTCGTCATTAAGTCGATTAAGAGATTCAAGTCATAATAGCGAATTTAAAGATAGATAATTTACAAATTAATTCACTCTTTATAATTAACTCTGTGTTCTAAAGAATAACGAATTAGATACGATTTTAAGAAGTTAAGATTATTAAAATTATTAAGATCAATTAATATAAATTAGACTTTATTTTAAATATTTCAAATCATAATATCTAAATTCAAGGATAAATAATTTAAAGTATAAATCAATTAACTCTGTATTTTGATAGCATAATAAGGTAGATAAGTCTTTGAGAATTTAAGATATAAGATTAGTAAGATTACTTAATATAAATACGTAATAAATTCTCTTTATTAATTTCAATTAAGGATCTTGAATCGCAATAACAAATTCAATTCATTCAATTAACTTTTATATTAATTTTCGTACTTTTTACATAGCATCTAGTAAAAGATAGATAAGATTTTAAGTTAACCAGTTAATAATTAATAATTTTATGTAATAACTAATACCATCCACGAATGTAACATCAATTATATCTTTGATTAATTTTATTTAAATTTATATTTGTGCATAAGACGATAGCGTAGCCTTTAAATCAAAATTCAACTATAAAATAACAATTTATGTCACTTAATTTATAATTTGAGAAAGTGTAATAAATTTATTTCTTGTGCTATTTGTACTTTTGTACTTAATTGGACGACGATCCCACTACCTATATAAAACCCTAGGGCCATTCTAGAATTTCAATTGTCAAACATTATATTCCCTTGCCGCTCTATATTAAAGACTTTAGTTTATGGCCACTGGGTTCGTAACAACAGCGGCCCTACGGCGGCGTGCCTGCGCGTGTGTCCATGGTGTGTGATGTCAACAATCGCCGGCTCCCGGCGTTCCCTGCAGTGATGACGGCTGTTGCAATACACCGCCCTGGAGGATGTCGTCCCTTTCATCGTGTTACTGATAATGATAATATTCGTCAGACATAGAAAGGCAGCGTGTCGACGGCGAGAGCAAATTTCGTAAGCCCTTTCTCGTTCCTAACCTCTCTGATAGGTAAGCTGATGGTACTTTCTCTTGTTGCAGGTATCTGGCGACGAGAGTAGTGTAAACGATGAGCACTGCTGCAGAATCTTTCTTGAGTGTGGTGATGTTGCTTGGCTCATTTATTTATTAGTCATATATGTGGTTTTCAGATACTCAACTTCCCATGTGTGTGTTTGACTCTTATACTAGTGGCTCTGTGTATAGTTAATCTACTGCTGCTGCCTTCAGTGACTCTCAGGCTGGAGGTGTTTTCAGCAATGAAACAATGAATGAGGTTCCACCAGTCTTTCCTCTCTAATTGTTACAGGTAGCTGGTGCAGCGAGAATAGTGAACAACAACCAGACTTTTCTTTTGTAATGTTTTTTTCTGTCAACTATTCATTAGTCATATGTGGTTTCTAGGTGCTCAACTCTCCTCGCTTGTCTCCCAGATCAGTGGCTAATCTGTTAAGGCGTTTTATTCATCCCTACTGTGAGGCAGTCCTTGAGATTGAGACACACATGACAGTCTCTATCAGTATTTCTCTCCGAGATGGCTATTAGATAATTCGAGTAGACTGTCATGCATGGAGTAGTGCCTGCCCTGGGCCATCCAGCATCAATTTGCAGCTTCTCCAGCTCTATATCAGTAATCTTCAAGTGTTAGTGCTTTAGAATGTGAGGGGATAGATAATTAGGAACTGGGGGATATCATAAAAGTGCTGTGTGTGTGATTAGATGCGATACGGGTAGGCAGTTGTCGCTAGTCATATTAGCTCATATAGTTTATTTCTGAGTTTAGTTAGATTATACGAACTCATTTCAGGGTATCTGTTGTTATAATACATCCTTATGTATTTCGCAGACTTTTACTAAGTGAGACTTGCCAATTTAATAGTTGTCCAGGACACTGTAAGACTGACAAAGTCAGCATTGCATTCTTTATACATTGAACTTTACTATATTACAAAATCTATAACACATACATTACATTAGTTTTTTTTGCGTAATATGATATTACTTTAACGTGTCCTTTTATAATATTAGACAATTTTGACTCTCTTAGTTCAATCGCTTAGATTTTGTGAACATAATTAACAGGTTAAGCTGTGTAATTTTATATGTAATTTCTAATTGTTATCAAAACAGTAAGAAAACATAATTATAGATTTTTAACAACCGAATTATGAAAACATTTTTCCAATTTCGATTTTACCACATACTAAGTTCTCTAGATCATTGACAAGAAATTGTAAGTTTTCACAGCTTTTATGTAACAGTTTTTGTTAGTTATTGTTTTAGTTTTTTTCATTGGTATTTAAATGATATCTATATCCTTTGTATTTAAGAAATCTATTGGGAATCAATTCTTTGTACGATAAGCAAAAATCGTCTATATTATGTATATTTTGGCGTTTAAAATCGTTTTTATAAGTCTAAGTCGTCGGGAGTTGATTTACGTGAAAATATTAAATAGAAAAAAGTTTTGTTTAAATATTATCTACAACTTTTGTATTTAACATTTTTGTGTAAAATCAAATCCTGTCAAGTTATTGCCGAAAATCGTCAATTTTATGTATATTTTGGCGTTTAAAATCGTTTTTATAAGTCTAACTTATCAGGAGTTCATTTTACACAAAAATGATAAATAGGAAAAAGTTTTGTTTAAATATTATCTACAACTTTTGTATTTGACATTTTTGTGTAAAATCAAATCCTGTCAAGTTATAGCCTAAAATCGTCAATTTTTGACCTTTTTTGCCGTTTTTCGCAGTTATCTTGGCAAATATTGCTCGTAGAAAAAAGTGTCCGACATAAAAAAGATGTATTTTAATTAGTTTTAGCAGATAGGCTTGTAGACATTAGCTTGAAATTAATTTTTTTAGACATTAAGCTTAAAAATTGATTTTTTGATATGTTTCTTTGTGCTCGCATTTTGAAAGTTTTTCATCGATCTTTCTCAATTGAGAACCAGCACTTAGGTATAATTAGAGGAGTATTTTCCCGCAATCCCGATGAAATCGGTTGAAAATTCATTGAGATAATCGATAAACTTGATTACATACGGACGTACAGACATACATACATCACACAAAACGTTTAAAACACACTCATTTGGGCTGGAAACGACTTTTCACATATTAAATTCTTAGTTTTCAAAGTGGCACAATTTTCGCTATGGTGAAATTATAAGGCTCTCCCGAGTAGCGGTCGTGCCTAAAAAGTGGCCAGTTTGGACCGATTGTTGAATCTAATTTATTTCGACCTACAAATGTACATGTTGAAGCATCAAAATCTGGAAAACTGACTTCAGGTATTTATCAATATTTATTCATCGAAAGTAAACTTTTTACGATGACACCCGCACAATATACAACAAGATTAAAAAATATAATTCTTTTCAGATCATTTTAAAATTTGGTTACAAAAAATATATTTTCCAAAAGTTGGTTCTACAAGTATATTATTATTAGATTCTTGGAGTGGGCATTGCCCTAAAATAGTCGAAGTTACACCTGTTAGTAAAGAAGTAAATATAAAAAAAATTCCTACAGGAACTACCGGAATAATTCAACCTTTAGACGTATTTGGCTTTCGCATTTGGAAAAATTATGTTAGACATTTTTCAGACAAAGTAATTTTAATGGATTATGATATAGAATTGCATAAACGTAATAATATTATTAAACTGCAATCTCTAGTCCACAACCAATTTTCATCCCCAAGGTATAAAAATCGTATTAAATATTCTTGGTGCAAAAGTGGTTACCTTGACGTAAACCCTGGAAAATTTGAGAACCCTGTCGACTTCAGCTTTGGTGATTCTTGTAAAACGCATTGCGAGATTGAAAACTGCAATAATATTGCAGTTCGCTGTGCTTGGTGTAAAAAATCTTTATGCTTTAAACACTTTTTTGAAAACTACCATTATTGTTCATTATATAACGAATGAATAAAACTAATTGTAAAACTTCATAAAAGTTATTGAAAATTTTTAAAATACTAGTATTTAAAATGTAACATTCTACATCATTATAATAAACATTTATCAGCTTATTTATTAGTTGATATAGCACTAACAACGCCAAATTTTCGATTAGTATTAACCCAAATCTAAAAACCCCAAATATAAATCTCAAACCAACAGTAAGACAAACCCCAAGCCTATAAACCCACAAACATTGAATCCATTCCTAAATCAGTTTTGCATTTCTGAAATTGGACTTTTATGCAATCACGGTTTGTAGATATGTGCATGATGGTTTATGAGTTTGGGGTTCTTCGGCTGGTAGTATTGAGATTTATGGATTTCAGATTTGTGGGTATGTGGATTTATTGGTTTGGGGTTCGTGATATTGTGAGATTGATATTTCTTGATCTGTACGTTCGGGTTTGTGGATTTGGGTTTACGGTTTGAGGATTTGTGGTTTTGGGGTTTCTGGGTTTGAGGCTTGTGAGTTTGGAGTTTGTGAGTTTGCGGTTTCTGGGTTTAGGGTTTATGCATGATGGTTTATGAGTTTGGGGTTCTTCGGCTGGTAGTATTGAGATTTATGGATTTCAGATTTGTGGGTATGTGGATTTATTGGTTTGGGGTTCGTGATATTGTGAGATTGATATTTCTTGATCTGTGCGTTCGGGATTTATGGGTTTGTGGATTTGGGTTTCGGGGTTTACGGTTTGAGGATTTGTGGGTTTGGGGTTTCTGGGTTTGAGGCTTATGAGTTTGGAGATTGTGGGTTTGGGGTTTATGGATTTGTCATTTATGAGATTGGGGTTTGTGTGTGACTTTCAGGGGTGGTTTTCGTTCCCTAGAAGTGAATATTAGTCGATAAAAAAATACTTATCTCCTACTATTCAATGCTCTATAACATAACAATTTTATCAAAATCGGAGGTTCATTCAATGTATTATTTGTCTGTATTGCTTTATAGTACGATTTAGGGATAGTTCACCCCCATAATAAAAGATTGTGCGAAAATACCGAAACACGTCAACTTTCTTTTGTCATTGTATATTAGAAAAACATTTCTGTATATTTTTGTAACAGTTCTGTAAAATTCTAGACGAAAAAAATGCTCAGAAAATGTAGTTTTTCCCCTATTAAATTTAAGGGTTGCAACCCTTACTATCGAAGCCTATATACTTTTGTTGCGTTTCTTGTGACAATTCTTTTCCATTTTGTTTTAT
Source organism: Torymus aiolomorphi (assembly GCA_036365515.1). Taxonomy (NCBI): domain Eukaryota; kingdom Metazoa; phylum Arthropoda; class Insecta; order Hymenoptera; family Torymidae; genus Torymus; species Torymus aiolomorphi. The sequence goes on along the minus strand of CM070873.1, from coordinate 21,443,728 downwards.
TGAAAAATGTTGAAGAGAACTGAAGATATTGAAGAAAATGTGAATTTGAGGGTGACTTTCGCAGGTGGTTTTCACCCCCTTAGAGTGCATATCGCCGATAAAAAAAATACTTATCTCCTATTATTCAATGCTCTATAACGTCACAATTTTATCAAAATCGGGGGTTCATTCAATGTATTATTTGTCTGTATTGCTTTATAGTAGGATTTAGGGGTAGTTCACCCCCATATCTCAGTATTATTGAAATCGGGGGGGGGGGGGGCACCTGGGGTGCTTTCCTTGTAAGTTTAGTCAGGGTATAAGAACTCATTTCAAAGTATCTATTGTATATGCAAAAAAGTATGTACATGCCATGCCATGAGCTGATTGAAATGAATAATGTCTATTTTTTTTTACATAATTACGTATCTTTTTCAGATGAAGAACATTCAATCGCAGGGTACTCCACAATTATAGCCTCCACTTTATTTCCAACTTTAAGTGATAATTATCACTATATAAGTGAGTCTTGCCTATTTAATAGTTTTCATTTTAATTCTTTGTACATATTGAACTTTACTATACTACAAAATCTATAACACATACATTAGAGTTTTTTTTTGTGTAATATGATATTACTTTAGGCCGAATCCATCTCAAATTAGGTGGCCCGCGTATGCCTATGTCACCGATTATTTTGGGATAAACGTATTCATGTTCTTCTCCAAAAATTATTTAACCCGTATATTTTTATTTTTTTGTTGCAACAAAATTTCATGCGTTCAGCAATGTCGCAAAATTCCGAAAAAATCCTTACATAGAAATAAATTTTTTCAATGTAATTTTCAAACAGTTATTGCTTCACCAGTTTTTTAAGCTTTTTAGCGTGCAACGCATAATTCCACTCAGGTTTTAGCTCTCTTTCATGGTCTGGTGTTATTTAAAAAAAAAAATAAATAATACCCGAGTTATGCACTTTTTACTGAAAAATGCAGTTTTTAGAAAAATCAAATTCTGACAAGTTATAGCAGAAAATCCTCCATTTTATGTGTATTTTGGCGTTTAAAATAGTTTTTATAAGTCTAACTCGTCAGGAGTTAATGTTATAAAAAAATGCTAAATAGAAAAAAGTTTTGTTTCAATATTGTCTACAACTTTTATATTTAACATTTTTGTATAAAATCAAATCCTGAGAAGTTATAGCCGAAAATCATTCATTTTTGACCATTTTTTGACGTTTTTCGCAGTTATCTTGGCAAATATTTCTCGTACAAAAAAGTGTTCAACATAAAGGTGTATTTTAATTAGTTTTAGTAGATAGACCTGTATATATTAGCTTAAAATTAATTTTTCTAGATATAAGGGTTAAAAATCGATTTTTTGCAATTTTTCTTTGTGCTGGCATTTTGAAAATTTTCTATCGATCGTTCTCGCTATAGAACCAGAACTTAGGTATAATTAGACGAGTATTTTCTCCGAATCTCGAAGGAATTGGTCGAAAATTCATTGAGATAATCGAGCAACATGCGTACATACGAGCGTACAGACATTCATACATCACAGAAAACGTTAAGGTAGTAAATAAACGGACTCTAACGAACTAATGTGTTTTCGACCTTTATTTCGCCGACGTTTCGGGAGTTTTATTTATTACTCCCCTCTTCAGGGCATTAATTAAGGTTTCGTCTCATAGGAGATCGTCAACGAACTCCTATGAGACGAAACCTTAAGAGACGAAACCTTAATTAATGCCCTGAAGAGGGGAGTAATAAATAAAACTCCCAAAACGTCGGCGAAATAAAGGTCGAAAACACATTAGTTCGTTAGAGTCCGTTTATTTACTACCTTAATCAATCTTCACGAACGATTTTCTTATTCAAATCACAGAAAACGCTTTAAACACACTCATTCTGAGTGGAAAATGGTTTTTACACATTAAATTTTCAGTATTTGAATTCTTACAATTTTCACTCTGGTGAAAAAAAGTAAGGCTCTCCCGAGTAGCGGTCGTGCCTAATTAGTTAGATATTATTTATTACGATTGGCATTATACAACTGTTTTACAGCACAATATAAATTGAAAACAAGTTTTTATTTTTAAACAATATTTAGAAGTATTTAGTAAATTATGAAATAGATAAAGTTGGTTTTCTTTCGCAGGAATCCGATTAATAGTTTGATTACCGTTGTTAAATGCTATGATAAAAATACTTTTAAAAAAGTTATCAAGGAGCGCGGGAGCGCTCCGAAGGCAAGTGTAGAATAAGCCTGCGGGTCGACCGCGCTACATGTACAGTGAAATGGGTGCTCGAGATTTTGAAATATTCACTGCGTTTTTAAATCGCATTTATATTCTTCCAATTAAGTATAAACAAGATCTATTTTTGTTATACTATGTATAAAAAAAGTTTCATGCAAATAGATGCTCTCATATTAGAGTTATCAAGCAATGAAAAATTTTATGTCCCGTTTCCGATTTCACATTTTCTCCATGTTTCATCAGACTTCCGGTTTCTTCCGACTTCCGCCTTATAGGTGTTTTATATACATAACATGAGAGAGAGAGTATTATTATGGTATATGTTTATATTTTATACATACACATAAATGTAGGTTAGGTTATGGAGTTATTAACCAGGACATGGACTTAGACAAGCCGGGAGCTGATCAACATTACTGTATTCATGCACGTAAGTTATAATATAAAATAATACATTTCGACACGGGTGGGGAAGTCGATTATTTAGCTGGTGTGACTTTTTGCACGAGCGAAGCGATATATATATATATATATATATATATATATATATATATATATATATATATATATATATATATATATATATATATTCACATCTGGGACGCATTTTGAGGATTATATAGGTCATATATACCGAATTTTGAGGATTTTGTAGGCATTTTGAGGAGTCTCCTCAAAAGTCCAAAGCACTCGAGTGGCATTTTGAGGATTTTTCAGCGGTTTCCACAATAGTGTGTTAATACATCGATTTCGGAAATTCCGTGATATTTTTCCGTAAAAGCGGGCGCCGCAGGCGTCGTGGTGTTAGTCAATAACCTTAGGGTCATTATTTCTTTAGTCACGCGCTTGTTTATTGGTTGTTTATAACAATGTTTATATTTGTGTCACCACTATTGTACAAATTCTTTATGAAATCCTCAAAATACCGTCCAATGATATTTATATATATATAAATGTTTTTAAGCGTTATTTCTGGGATTATACAGTGTTATATAGTCCGTTTTCTCAGAGTTGCGCCATACAAGTGACTAAAGAAATAATCCCTCTCTTAGTACCGACACTCTAGCGGGGTCCCAGAAATAACGCAAAAACAGGGGGTGTAAATCTGGGACGTCCCAGAAATAACGTGGAGTCCCAGAAATAACGGGTATATATACAAAAAACGTCCCAGAAATAACGCTTAAAGATATTTATATCTATAACTGTTATTTCCGGGACTTTTTAGTGTAAAAACTTACAATCAGGGTCGGAAACACCCCCCCCCCCCCGATTGTAATTTAAACTGTTTTAAACTGTTTTAAACTGTTTTATACTGTTTTATACTATATATATATATATATATATATATATATATATATATATATATATATATATATATATATATATATATATATATATATATATATATATATATATATATATATATATATATATATATATATATATATATATATATATATATATATATATATATATATATATATATACAGGTACATACATTATTCCTATAGTTATCAAGCCACTTAGTTCCTTCCTATAAAAAATATTTAAAATTATATTACTAGAATTAAATTGTTATTAGTGAAAACAATGAAATCTATTTAAAGTCAAAGAAAGATAAGAAATGAAGGAAAAACTGCTCTTTCAAAACATACCAAACACTTTCACCTTGTATAGTAAAAAGATACATTAGTACAATTAACAATATCAAAAATGTCTTACCGCATTCATTCTCACTGAAAAAAATATAAAATCTCTCAGACACAACTCGGGCATGCAATTTTTAGTAAATGCAAACAAAAAAAAGAGTAAGTGAAAATTTGAATTGAACCCCAGTGGAAATTTTAAATGTATGAAAACGTATCAAAATGTATCAAAAGGTATCAGAGTGTACCTAAGTGTATATAGAGGTTGCATTTCGTAATTTTTGTAGCACACTTTAATACCTTTTGATACCATTTGATACATTTTGATACCTTTTCAAAAAAATTAAAAAATGTAATATTAATTTATTTATCATTCTATTAAACACATTAACACCTTTTGGTACATCTTAAAACCTTTTCATACATTTTGATACCTTTTGATATATTTGTATACATTTTGGTACATTTTGATACATTTGATACATTTCTTCTATACATTTATACAAACAAATATTCATTAATACCGTTTGATACATTTTGATACCTTTCTATATATTTCCTATATATTTAAAATATTATTTTTATTATTTTCTATATATTTAAAACGTATCATAATGTACATAAATATGTCAAAGTGTTTCTAAATGTACAAAAATGTATGAGAATGTAAAAATAATTTAATGTAAAAAAATATTTTTTTCATAAATGTATGAAAAGGTATCAAAAGGTATCAAAAGGTATTAAAAGGTATCAAAATGTACATAAATATGTCAAAATGTGTCAAAATGTATCAAAATGTATTAAAATGTATCAAAAGGTATGAAAATGTTTTAAAATATATATAAGTGTACCAGAGCGTGTCTAAATGTTTCTTTCATCAATAAATTTTTTCTTTTATCAAAAAATTATTTTGTATATAAATGTATCAAAATGTATTAAAAGGTGTCAAAAGATATCAAAGTGTTCTCCAAAAGTTACGAAATGCAACCTCTACATACAATTTGATACACTTTAATACCTTTTGATACCTTTTGATACCTTTTAATACATTTTGATACATTTTGGTACATTTTGATACATTTTATAATTTCCACTGGGGAAGGTTATGTCGGCTTATGCTTGTAGATTATCGACATTCTATCAATCGATACATTGTTAATCCTATCAATTTATTGTTATAAAAATATAATAAATCAATTGATGTGTACTTACCTATATTAGGTGTAGAACTAAACATGAAAAAGCCGTATGCGAAATTGCACTACAAGTTAACGTTGTTTCTCCGACGGTCGCTGGTCGGTGTCGCACGTGCCAGGCGCCGGCGGCGCGAGCAGCGCCACCGACGTGCGACTTCCGCTATTCCCTTCATGTCAGAGTGAAAATTGTACATAAAAGCAGTAAAAATTACCGTGACAGTTCGGTAAAAAATTCCATAAATCAGTATAATTTTTATAATACTTTCGCAGGAAAATTTACTAAACCCAAAATTTACCGAGTGCTACGGTAAAACTTAACTTACGGATATTAAATTTTTCTAAGACCACAGCAATAATTATAGAAAACACTCGTAATAATTTCCAGAAAACCCGGGTGTACCTTGATTAACGTGAATTTCACGGTAATTTTTCCGGAAAAATTCTATCCGTGTAGACATCAACTACAATTGAATATTCATCGGTTACCCGAACCCATATCATAGATCAGTAAGAAATTAGGCAGTATATACAATTTAAGTAGCGTAACAAATACTTAAAGTCAAAAATTAAAATTATGATATCTTGGTCTATTAATAAATATGAAAAATATATAAATATAATAGCCTTAAATATATATAGCCTTAACTAATGAATAATAAATATGAGTAAAAATTAAATTATACTCTTTAGAGTTTCAAATTAACAGAACCATTCGTTAAATTACTGGTCTTCTTGACCTTGATTTCAGTTAAGCCTAATATAATTATTATTTGTAAGTTGATAATCGCGTTGACAAAATTTAGCAGAGACAGAATTTAGTAACAGAAATATTTGAATTCGATATCTCGTAATTCTTGAAGAGTAACTTTTATGCCCGCAAGAAATCCATATTGAAAGGCTCGAAAATCAAACCACGATAATTATCGTGAATTAACTTAAAATTAAAATTTTGACACATTTTAATTTACATATATACGACCAGTATAATAATAACCAACGAACATCAGCCTGTTTTCAAAACGTTCTAAATAATCTGATCCTATGCATTTGCAAATTACCTTTTTTATCTAGTCAGATTCTAGTAGTAATAATCTCAAGTTACAAATGATTACAATATTATAATCAAAGTAATTATTATATAATTTAGCATTAATTGAACTGCTATGCGCACCTATGTTTATTTATTTATTTATTTTTTGTTTTCAATAATTTATTTCGCAATCGATTGATATAATCTTGAATCGTACTATTTTATGAAAAAGATTTACGATGATCAAAAACATGACAGCGCACTGCTTGGCAATATATGTAAGAAATTGAAAAAGAAATGAGCGGGATCGCAAAACACCCTTTATACTTTATTCTATCAATTCTTTAATCAGACTCAAAAGATTCATACACGCTTCACGCGCCAATGTTTCTCTTGCCAAATGCTTTCAAATTAAAAATAAAATTATAAGCCTTTTTGTTGATTAAAAGCTATATAATATTGACTATTTCTGCAATCATATTGCAGAAATTTGTAATTAATTACTCGTCACTTTCTCTTATAAATCATAGGACATTAGCCAATGAAACACTCGAGGACATCAAAATCAATCAATCACAACCGTTAAATTTAGATTTCACTGTTTTTTTTTCTTTTTTTTTTTAAGAGGATCTAAGATTTGATATTTTTGCCATTCACAATAATTTCGTAATAGAATCTGTTGCAGATTTATTTATAAGCTAATATGCATCTAATGACCGAACTTATAATTAAACGGTGAAACTGACTAATCTTCAAAATTTGATATACCTAATACATTTGGATTCCTTTTATGAATTTCTTCAATTATCGTAAATCCAAATAAAATTAAAATTTTCTTTTTTTTTGAGACTAAATTAAAGTAAATAATCTTTAGACGAACCAGTCTTTAGGGCTTGCCTTTTTTATAATGGCTAGCGTTAACTGGCGCGCTACGCGCGTCTATGTTTGTCTTTTCCTCGAAATTTTTATATTCGATTTGCTTACATGATCGATAAAACGACAGTTCAAGAATAGGATTTTTGTATTTCTATATATTTTTATATATTTATATATAATAATTTTTATATATTAAGAATATGCTTTAAAATATAACACTCCAATGGCGCAGCATTAAGGTTAAACTTCATGACCATTCAGTACATGAGTTATATAGCACTAGCTGCATGCGCCTATCTTTCGTATTCAGCGAGACAGACAGTGGATCGAGAACTATGTATTACTGTAAAATCGATCCTGATTTGGGAAAAAAACCTACTCTCTCTGGTGCAAGGAGTTTTTTCCTCCCATCGCCCTTATGTATCTCGCTTGAGATGGTTCTCGACCTCTTACACACTGAGGAAATTAGGAGGAAGATTATATTCCTTTAATCGTACATTCGGGCATAGCCATCCAAGTGCGCTTAAGCGAAAAAACCGTCAAAATGTTCGGCAGTTTCTTCTTTGAATAAGTTGGCAGTGTAATCGCATAAAACCGATAGTTTTTTGCACAATGAAAAAGCTTATCATTTATTTTTACTCATTATAAATGAGATAAGGAAAATTTACCGATAACCAAATTCCGAGCATTTCCTTGTTTTTCTGAAAATTGATTTGTCTTTTCAGACTTTGTCTCTACCAGATTCTTATAAGCATAAGCTGCATTAGCGTTGCGAGATTATGATTCTTTCTTATCTCGCCGCCATCTATCAACTCACTTGCGAATCTGGAAGAGCAATATGCAAATCTAGGTTATGTGCTGTTTGTAGACAGACGCATTACATAACTCTATATAGTCAAATTGTACAGTTTGTCTCACCTCTCGTGTGAGCTCACTGCCAAACAAAAGATCATGTAGTCATGATAATACAGGTTATGTCAAACATACGACCTGTCTCACCTCTCGTGTGAGCTCGCCGTAAAATAAAGACTACAACCTAAACCGTCTAACGGCTTAGAAAGAATACAATAAAGATCTATAGTTTATGCAGTCTATAAGAGAAATATATTTTTTTTCTCTTACACTTTGCACAACTACAGTCCATTAAGATTTGGGCGGCATGTCTATAACTTCTCGTGTTAACACGCCGCCACACAAAAACGTCCTGGAACGTATACTTACTTATTAATCCAAATAACGACGATTCTGAACTTGAGACATTGTCCGAAAGGTTAAGCACTATTTATCTGCTTTTACAGTTAAATACGGCGGTCGGGAAATCTTCATCAATAACCCTTCCGGAAAGGATGAAAAAACGAAGGCTTCTCTTCTACCGCCATGTTGCTAAAGCGTGGCACACTCTACGCGCACAAAAAGCGTTATGACGAGAGAGACCGGCAGGCCTGGCGAGGCGAGCCAGCAGCCGAGTTTTAGAAGTTAATTGTTAAATGAATTTTTATTGGCATCCATATTAATACATAGTCAAGGTACAAAGTTTTTAGAAGTGGGAATAGCTGAAGTTTGTGGCGACATCTGTGTACACTGGCGGTACTACCTAGTGATCTCGAGAACGAGACATGAAGCATAATGCCCTTTATGCGTAAATGTTACAAAAATAAAAAAATGTGGCACAGTAGAAAGCAAAGAAACAAGATGGGTTCTATCAAACTTTAGAAGACATTTATCAACTCAACACTCCAATCAATGTAGTTCAAAAGGAAAACCTACGTCAGTGATAACAAAAATTAGAGGAGTTTACTTACAAAAACGATGAAGTACCTTTAAACAAAAATATCACAAACACTGACAAAATTTCAAACATCTATCCGAGTGATGAAAACCAGTTAAACAAAAATTTATCTACGCCATTAAATTTTGGAAATTTAACGAACGAACCTTTAAGGACGTTCTCCGGGTCGAAACAGCAATTTTAGTTTTTATATTTTTAAATAATGTTTTATTAATTTGATAATCCAAGAGTAAGTACATGTAACAAATATATACTTGAAAGAACATAAGACAATTTTTTTCAGATAAATTCAGGCAATAGCCACTATGGTATTGTTACAATTAAAGACAAAAAGTTCAATAAGTTCTTTAAATTTTTTTATTTTTTATCCGATCTTAACGAAATAAAGCTTATTTTGTTCGTTAAGAAATTTCAGGGGGAGTATCGATGGGAAAATTTATGATACGAGTTACCAGTACGGCACAATATCAATTTATTTAAGAAAGTTTTGATGAAAACTTGACTTGCTTTTCTTAAACAAATTAATATTGTGCCGTACTGGTAACTCGTATCATAAATTTTCCCATCGATACTCCCCCTGAAATTTCTTAACGAACAAAATAAGCTTTATTTCGTTAAGATCGGATAAAAAATAAAAAAATTTAAAGAACTTATTGAACTTTTTGTCTTTAATTGTAACAATACCATAGTGACTATTGCTTGAATTTGTCTGAAAAAAATTGTCTTATGTTCTTTCAAGTATATATTTGTTACATGTACTTACTCTTGGATTATCAAATTAATAAAACATTATTTAAAAATATAAAAACTAAAATTGCCGTTTCGACCCGGAGAACGTCCTTAAGAGAATTGTCAGAAAATTTATTAGCTGCACCCCAGTCATCATGTATTACCTCGCATTTAATTCGCTCTTCACTTGATATTCTTCAACAAGAAGATCAGGGGGAATGTTGAATCGGGATGATTACCGAACAAATCATTCCGAAAATATTTCATTAAATGTTCGCTTACCGTCACAAAATCTTGTTAACCTTTAGAGGGCCGGTATTTTGAGAGGGAAATTCACCTTAAAAAATTGGGACAAAAGGTATCTTATATATCATTGATTGAACGTAGACAAAGTGTCGATAAGGGGGTGTGCCATTTTAGTGGTTTTCCGGCCCTCTAAAGGTTAAAGCAGGGCGTAGAATGAAAAAAATGTTTTCAACTGTAACTCTGAATCAACCACGAATCACTGCTTTTTCCCTATACTTAGCCGAGTTACAAAGACAAATTAATGAAAATAAAGATCTCTACCAGAAAAATTACACTATTTCTTAGATAAAAAATGTAATGCTCAAGCTGACAAACAAAATCAAGATCTTCAAAACACCAAGAATGTGACACCCTTTTTAAAAAAAATATTTGAAAATGTGCTTGTAAATATTGATAAGAAAAAAATGCGATAATAGGTATGATGAAGCTTTAAAACTCTTTTCAACTTATTTATATACTATAGGAGATAGAATGCTCTATGAAATTTTATACGCGAATTTACCGCTTCCTTCATTGAGTACCATAAGCCGCAGTATTAGCCAATCGTATAGTTTTATTGTAGAAGGGCAATGTAGCTCAGGTCGTATTCAATACGATAAGCAAACAAACCAACTTGTTGGGTTTGCATTACCACTTGATCCAAATGGAATGCCTATTACATATACATATACTGCAACTTCAGTAGAAAAAATACAAGAAAGTTTTGAGCAAGGTACTGTAGCTCATTCGGTTTATGTGATAATTGCTCAATCTTTAGTTGATAAAGGTCCATCGTTTTGTTTATGTTTATATGGTACCGATAATAAGTTTGTTTTTACCGATGTTCAAAAGCGGTGGGATTATATAATTAATTGTTTAAAGAACGAAGGAATCACTGTAATGGGCATTTCATCTGACGGAGATTCGCGTTTACTAAAAACTGTGCGTCTTCACTGTAAGTTAGGGTTAAAATATATTTACGTAATGAGTCACATTACACAATTATTGTAGTCGACTCAAGAGAACACAGCGACATTGTAGGCGCGCGTAGCGCGCCCAATATTCTAGTATTAATAAAAATAACTTAAATTAATAATAAAGAGTATTTATTTAGTTTTGAAGAGAAACCACGTGTCCATGTGGTTACAACCGAATATACAACATGAAAGGCACCAGGCGGTAACGTATAAGTATTAGGATATGACATGGGTGCGTGGCCACTATATATAGGTATACCTTAGCCATATCCAACTGCGGGAAAAAAATGCGAAAAGAGTTTTGTAAGGCAATATAACCTCACAATGTATCTCTTTTCGCAGTTTTTTTCACGCAGTTGGCACTAGCTATTTCTTTTTGTTTTTTGTGGGCGATGAATTTTTTTTTTTGAAAAATATAAAATTGTATAATAATAATTGCTTTTTTATGATAAAAAGTAGAAAGAGTAAAAATAAAAAGTCACAAACCGTTTAAGATAGTCTCACCATACAAAATAAAGTATTAAATTTTAAAATTGGACTTCAAAATTAATTAAAGGAATCAGTAAATTAAGTTTGAGGAAGCTACGTGCCAATGAATTGGCAGCGGATTTTTTACATTTACCTTTTATGAATAATTCTTTAGTATTTCGGCGCTATACAAACCTATCTTAATGTACTTATTTATTGTAGAATATAGCAGTAGTTATTTATTTAATTAAAGTGTATAAAAAGTAATGTAATTTCATTTTTTAAAAAGTTTCCATGTAGGTAACAAAAACAGTATAAACCATTGATATACAGTGGTTTTATTATAACGATCAATTGTCCCAATTTTCTGAAATAAATTGTTGCAATTACATTTAAATATAAAGAAAGCTACCTCATTCTTAATATGATCACAAACCGGTAATTATGTTTGTAATAATGAAGACTGTATTTGCTAATCGACCGTACATAATGGATAATGCTAGCCTGTAAGCTTCAGAGACATTTCAAAGAGAGTGCTAGCTAAATATGCACCCAAAAGTTGTATCAGAAATAAAGGGACCTAGAATAAAACTCTATACCTTCTTTATATTTGCCTCAATGATGATCGCTTTGTGTAATGAATTAAAAGTAATTCATTAATTTTTAATTTAATTTAATAAAATAAATATAGTAACTAATATCTTTAAATGTATCTTTAATAAGTTAATGGAATTATAAAAAAGTATTAGTCTAAAATTTCAATAAATAATATTTTATTTACAAATTCTTGGTTTGTAAAAAACAATCGGATACATATATAAATAAATACTATCTCTTGCTTTAGTATCATATGATGAATATTGGAATTCTCAGACGTACTTGACGTCATTGCGCCACTGATGAGGTTGTCCTTTAATCGCAGGAGATGTCGTATTCCTCGCTGCTGTCGTACATTGCAGGATAGCTGTACGTGGCTGGGCTGTAAGAGCCAGAGCTGTAACGGCGTTGACCGTAAGCGCTGGGACCATAGCCGTAAGCCACAGGTCCGGAACCGTAAGATTTGAGACCGTAAGATTTCGGGCCATAAGAAAGGGATCCGGAGCCGTAAGAAAGTGATCCGGAGCCGTAAGGAAGGGATCGGGAGCCGTAAGAAAGGGATCCGGAGCCGTAATTAATGGGTTCAGCGGCGTAACCATAAGGTTTGGAGCCGTAAGCAGCGGGAGCTGGGCCGTAAGAAGCTGAGCTGTAAGCAGCGGGAGCTGGTCCGTAAGCAGCCGAAGCTGGGCCGTAAGAAGCTGGGCCGTAAGAAGCTGAGCTGTAAGCAGCGGGAGCTGGTCCGTAAGCAGCCGAAGCTGGGCCGTAAGAAGCTGAGCCGTAAGCAGCCGGAGCTGGTCCGTAAACAGCTGAAGTTGAGCCGTAAGCAGCGGGAGCTGGTCCGTAAGCAGCTAAAGCTGGGCCGTAAGAAGCTGAGCCGTAAGCAGCGGGAGCTGGTCCGTAAGCGGCGGGTGCTGGGTCGTAAGAAGCTGAGCCGTAAGCAGCGGGAGCTGGTCTGTAAGCGGCGGGTGCTGGGCCGTAAGCAGCGGAAGTTGGGCCGTAAGATGCTGAGCCGTAAGCAGCGGGAGCTAGTCCGTAAGCGGCGGGTGCTGGGTCGTAAGAAGCTGAGCCGTAAGCAGCGGGAGCTGGTCTGTAAGCGGCGGGTGCTGGGCCGTAAGTAGCGGAAGCTGGGCCGTAAGAAGCTGAGCCGTAAGAAGCTGAGCCGTAAGCAGCGGGAGCTGGTCCGTAAGCAGCCGAAGCTGGGCCGTAAGAAGCTGAGCCGTAAGAAGCTGAGCCGTAAGGAGTGGGAGCTGGTCCGTAAGCAGACGAAGCTGGGCCGTAAGAAGCTGAGCCGTAAGAAGCTGAGCCGTAAGCAGCGGGACCTGGTCTGTAAGCGGCGGGTGCTGGGCCGTAAACAGCGGAAGCTGGGTCGTAAGAAGCTGAACCGTAAGAAGCGGAGCCGTAAGCAGCGGGAGCTGGGCCGTAAGAAGCTGAACCGTAAGAAGCGGAGCCGTAAGCCGCGGGAGCTGATCCGTAAGCGGCGGGTGCTGGGCTGTAAGCAGCGTAAGCTGGGCCGTAAGAAGCTGAGCCGTAAGAAGCTGAGCCGTAAGCAGCGGGAGCTGGGCCGTAAGGAGCAGGACCCTGTTTAAACAAATATAAAGTTTATTAAAAAATAGCATTCCCAGAGCTGGATAGTAAAGCTATGTGAAAATTATCTGACAATCATAACGATAGATGTAACTGAAATTTTCGATTTTGCTTGTCTAATTTAAAATGAGATGTCATTTCACAAATCTTCTTACTAGATTTTTTAGTTAATTAAGTTAATGTTTAAAAACAAGACTGTTATATTAGGGCATTGTTAAATTATTACTAAAATCTACAACAAAGTTTGGAGGAATTAATAGAATATTAAAAGTGAGTATGGTAAAATGTAAATGATAATTGATAGGCTAATAGACTATTTACATTTGGATAAATTGAAAGTGCATACATACATTGCGACTGTGAGAAAAACATTTGAAATCGTACGTTGCTCATTAAAATTCCAATTATGTTTTAATATTAAATCGAATTCTCACAACTTTACAAAAATCAAAATACACCAGAAACTAATTAAGATTTAATAAATAAAATGAAAAAGTGTATTAGAAAAGGTTTTTTGTGGCTCATCTAAAATTCTTCACCTATACGTCTTGCTATATATATATATATATAGGAATCTGAGCCCAATATTATCTTTGTATAGCTCTTACATTGCTTATTAATAATTATTTATACAATATATAATATCTATATATTTTTTGAATGATTTTTTTTTAATGCGATGACGAAAGCATTTTTTCTCTATATTTCCTTTATATGTATATTTATATAACCGTAAAAAAGTATGGTAATGGACATTTAAATTTTGAATAAATAGGTGGGTATAAAATTAAAATAAAAAATAATCTAAACATAAAACATACCTGAATTTGGACTGGAAGATTATGTGGCTCGGAACACGAACAAGAGAGGTCGTAAGCGCAACATTCCTTGTCGAAAGCCACGAAGGCCAACGCCAACGTGAACAGTAACCCCTTTACTGCAAAAGTCATTTTTGCTCCTGCTGACGCTCTTTCTTCGCCGACCCGCCTTTTTATATTCAGTCATTTTACTTCCTTTGTTGATAAAGTTTTGTAAATAACACAATCATTCGGCGAAAATGTTGACGATGTCACAATCTGCAGCTCTGTAAGGATGGTAGCGTGACTCGCGAAGCTGTAACGATCGTTGTTTGATCGCTTCCTGTTTAGAGCTTATACGTACGTTTCGTGTGATATTCGTTTACAACAATCGTTATTGACTTTTCCTGTTGTGCTCAACCAATCTACTATCACTTTTTTATTCGTTTTTAAGAATTTATCCCAGTTTTTAATGAACTATAGTATTGAGTTTTAATAAAATTCAAAAGTTAATAAGTTATCGATAGAAAACTTTCTCTCTTGATTGATTACTAAATTTATTTGATTTATGTAAACTAAAAAGAATATTTGCCTAAGCGATTGAAAATTCTCAAAATAAGTAAATGTTCTTGTCAAGGTATTATCTGCAAATTGAGTATAATTGTTGAAATTTATTACTTGAAATTATAATCGTAATAAAAGAGATTTATGCGGCTCGCGGGTGCGCGCGTGGTTGTGTGGGTGTGCGTGCGTGCGCGCGTGTGTGTGTGTGTGTACCTACGTACTTTACGCCCGTGTGGGCGAAAATTATTTTAATTATATAATTATAATGCCTTCTTTTTATTTCTAAAATTCATAAGAATTTTTTTAGGTATTTACGAAAAGTCAAAGCCTATATAAAAAAATTACATAGTTACCAACACATCACTATTTTTCATTATTCCTCCTCAATTTTTGAACTTTCTATAATATTACGCATCTTGGAAGGACAAGAGAAGTCTAGAGCTGCTCTAGCAGGGGTGGTCCTTCGATCTCCCGTACATACTTGGCGGGCCCGACGGTTTGCAGTTACGTGGGCTATTTAAATGTAGAATACTAAATTTTTGCATAAATGCATTAACAATATTTATACTTGTAAGTCCACCATAAATAATTACATTGGCTCTAATTTTTAATTGATGCTGTTAAGTACAACATATTCGTACATGTGCAGAATTATGATTTATATTTCATTACTAAACATATTTTTCCTTGTGTCTGTCTTTTTTAAACGAGAATAAAATAAAAAATTCATATAAATGTATAGCCTGCTCAAAAGTCCTTTACATTTTACTAACCATTTTATAAGCAACATATGTTATATCCTTTTCCCCCGTGTAAATATCATATAAGATCTTATATGAGAATTTCAGACAGCGCATATCTCATATGAGATCTTATATGTGATGTCATATGCAATTTTATATATTATGGGATCTCATATGAGATCTCATATGATATTTTCACGCGGGTGTGTATTTAAAAACAGAGTGATAGATTCATAGATCAGTAGCTAATATGTAGAAGCAATCCATTTATACATTTTATCTGATCTTTAAACATATGAATATTTATATGAAAATGACCATGCCTTACACCTTGAACTGAAAACCGTCGGGCCCGCCAAGTATGTACGGGAGATCGAAGGACCACCCCTGCTAGAGCAGCTCTAGACTTCTCTTGTCCTTCCAAGATGCATAATATTATAGAAAGTTCAAAAATTGAGGAGGAATAATGAAAAATAGTGATGTGTTGGTAACTATGTAATTTTTTTATATAGGCTTTGACTTTTCGTAAATACCTAAAAAAATTCTTATGAATTTTAGAAATAAAAAGAAGGCATTATAATTATATAATTAAAATAATTTTCGCCCACACGGGCGTAAAGTACGTAGGTACTATAAAGTTTTGTAGGAGTGTGTGAGCTATTGGGCCTCTTGGGCGTTATGTAGTACTTTATGCCTACTGGCTGAATAATTTTGAAGTTACAACGTGAGCTTAAAATGTAATTTTATACGCGAGGTACGAAAAGTTCTTATGGCCGGTACTTGACTACAATTAATTGATTTCAGTACTTTCTAGTGTTTAATTTGTATAGAAGAATGAAGAAATTTGAATACATTTCTGAGAACATAGTCATACAGTTTTTCGGAGAATGGTTTGCATTACTTGACTATCGATAATTGATTTCACAACTTTCGTTTGTTTGATTTGCAGTGAACAATTTAAATGTACTTACATATAATTTGTTCAGCATACAATGACTCAAAGAAGACTTTTTCACTGGTATTTATTTGATTTCCTTTAAAAAATCATAAATATTATTATTTTTAGATATTATACAGAAAAAACGCCTATACTTGCCTTATTTTATACTTTCGCAGAAAGTTTTATATTAATAATATTATTATTTGTACAGTCATGAAGAACATTATTACCATTTGCAGAGAGTGCTTATATTACGAATAGATGAGATTCGAAGAAATAAAAGGACTAGTCAAATTGTGTTGTTTTTTATAGATTATACAGAAAAAACGTCTATACTTGCCTTATTTTATACTTTCATAGAAAGTTTTATATTATCAATATTATTATTTGTACAATCATGAAAAAAATTATTAACATTTGCAGAGATTTATAAAATTTTAAGTTTCTTATGATCGTCATAAGAATAAAAATTATTTCAATAATACACAAAGCAACATACATTTAGCCTGATATACATCTTGCATACAAAATTTACAATTCAAACAAACTAATTGGCACAAAATTTCATTATGCACAAGAAGTGTAATGAAATACACGATTGGGATCAGATGCAGTTTGTCTTCAGATCTCTGTTACCAACATATTAACTTTGCAGGAACACGAAAATCAAGGCTCATCCATAATAATTCATATATATAAGTGAACTTGGATGCGTTGCGAGTAACTTTAGTTATATTTCCTTTTTTTTTTTTAAAAATCACAAACAGCTTTTGATTGAATCTAGCTTGTAAATGCAACTGAAATTATCGCATCCTTTTTTACTTGATTAAACTTCAATGGCACATTAAAAATCAGTCAATGAACTACTAATGCGTGGTAGCTCATTTAAATACCCTTCATTTTTACAGCCTTTCAAGTAAATGCAAATACAAATTAATTGCTTTCTTAGCCGTGTATCGGAAATCTAACTATTCATTAATTATGAACTGTATCAAAATATTGCATCAACGATAATATTGTTAAATGATGATTACTCAATTTCTCGTTATAAGATCCAACTTTGTACTTTTGAAATATGTTTTTGATTTTTAGTACATTATTATTACACTTAGTACATCATTGAAGCACAAAAAACAAAAATTCTGTAGATATCTTTCAAAATAAAGTTTGCTATTAGTACATTATTCTTCTACAGAACGTCTTGTTGGCTGTTTCAAAAAAATATTTAGGCTCTTCTCGAAGTTTTTCCTGGAGAGTCCTTATACAGTTATTGAGTAAGAAGAGACGAGAGAGAGAGAGAGAGAGAGAGAGAAAGAGAGAGAGAGAGAGATGGGGGGAGTTGATTTTTTTTTTTTTTTGTAAATCGACTTAACAGTTGTTTAGAGAGATAATAGAAATAATTTATTTTTCTTAGCATATAAGTTTTGCATGAACCTTTGATTATTATAAATATATTATTTTTATACAGAATGTCTTGTTGGTTGTTTAAAAAAAATATTTAGGCTCTTAATTACCAAAGTTTTTCGTAGAGCGCTTAAACATTTGTTGAGAAAGTAAGTCGAGAGAGAGAGAGAGAGAGAGAGAGAGAGAGAGAGAGAGAGAGAGAGAGAGAGAGAGAGAGAGAGAGAGAGAGAGAGAGAGAGAGAGAGAGAGAGAGCAGGGTCGGAGTGGAAGGTAGAGAGATTTTTTGAACATGTAAGTTTTGCATGATTTAATATACCATAACTGAGTCACTAAAACAATAATGGTATTCATGCCAAACCATAATGTGAAGCTCACAACCATACATATATTGATGATTTCACTTTAGTATTAGTATTAGTACTTGTGAAAATAAAGTTTATAATCTGATAATGCTTCTATACAGTTCTAATTAACCACATAACATTTCTTCTTTTGACGCTGATAATTTCAATTAAATTGATTTATAGTCCTACTTCTTCGACAAAATGTAGAGATAAACTGTTGTAATCGAAGCCAGTAGTTGTAAACGAGTCTCTTTTATCAGCAATAAGTTTTAATCAACTATGTGAGCCAGCTGCGACTTGAACAAATGAAAAGTAATCGAATAAGCATATTTTTTTTATTTAAGAGATTCCAGAGCACCGTTAAAAGCTAAAACACATTTCCAAATTTGATATATTGAAGATATTTAATACAATTAAAATATCTTCTTTTGGTATTTTGTTTTAGATTTATTTTCTCAATGTTTGTAAAATTATGATTGATAGATTTAATTAAATTTATTTTTTAAATTTACTTCAGAAATCCTATGCGAGAAATCCATCATCCATTTGCACAACATTGTATTATATTTACTACACATTTTTAATGCTAGTCTTGTAATTTAAAATAAAAATACCTAATCTGTTTTATATTTTTAATTGAGAATACGTCAAATATTAACATACTATAAAACACTGATCAGTCACTAATACATAACTTTCTTGAAATTCTTATTAAAAATACTTGAATTAATAAATCTATTACATAATAATTTGATTGATCCATAAGCAAATATGTAAAACAGCTTAAGAGTAAGCACTGAAATCGACTAAATTTGTTGAAGTAGAAATAATGCTTCTCAAACCAAAGGCTCAGATTAATATCTCAAATAAATGTCATAAATGTCAAAGGCTTACAAGGATCGTAGATCCAGATACACTACTGCGTCACAATTCTATTTTACTTTGAAGACAATAAAATGATGTTGGCGGTAAATTAAGAGGATTGGTATTCAAAATCCAAATAATCCTCTTTTCTCGATAAACTT
This sequence comes from Torymus aiolomorphi, assembly GCA_036365515.1. Classification (NCBI taxonomy): domain Eukaryota; kingdom Metazoa; phylum Arthropoda; class Insecta; order Hymenoptera; family Torymidae; genus Torymus; species Torymus aiolomorphi. The sequence continues at coordinate 21,424,495 of CM070873.1, read as the reverse complement.
GCCATTGGGTCTCAATTCTATTACTGCTTTCTGGGTGATGAGATTGTCTGCTTCTGCATCCTAGACAGAAGAAGAAAAACATACACAAAGAACCTATTTCTCAAAGAAAAGTGAGGCATAGTATGTTTACAAAGTTTTCTCAAATAATTTTGAGGTTACTCATACTTATCTGATAAATACTGTCCCGGTGATGCTCCTTTCGCTCCATGAACTGTAGTAGCAGTAACTCATGACTTCTACACATATTAAATTTGGGTATAAGCCAGCTGTCAATGCTGCTTTTACTTAAAGTTTTCAAAAATAGGACTTAAATCTCTGATATCACCTGATCCTCTATCCTTGGCAAAAACCGCAACATTTCCATAGCAGCAGCTGATACAAAGTTTTTTCGCAAAATACTTTTTCCCATCCATTTGCTTTTACTTTCTCTTGTATTTTACCAAATTTAAAAAGGTTGTACGGTTAACACAGCAATGTAATTATTACAGTTTGAGCATTACAGAATCATCCTGAGCGACATTTCTTCATAGAGCAATTTAAAATAAATTTAAAATAAAATGATTTAGATACCAACTAATTTTGATCAATAGATTCAAGCTTGACTTTCAAACTTTGAAGTTCAATGCTTTGTACTACATATTTTTGCCGTATACCCCTAGCTTCTCTGAGTTTTTCTCCAAGATTATCTAAGCGTAAATAGTCTAGTTATTCTTGCATGGGCAATAATATTGTAACCTATATGTTTCTTTTGATCACCTCCAAACATACTAGCTGTACCATTCACTTGAGCTACTACTTGATTAGTGATAAACACTGCACAGCCAAATTCATCAGCTAATCTAAGCAATAATCTATGAAACCTGGCTAAATGCATTTGGCAAGCTGCCAATTCTCCTTTTCCAGCAAAATCTGTCCTGTATAATGCAGTAGCACTGTCTACAAAGCTATGATTTTGCAGTTCTAAATTCTCCAAAGATTTCTGTAATAGATCATGTTTATATTCCACCTCCTAAAAGTCTGTCTAATAATTACTTGATTTACTTGTAGATTATGAAGACTTTGCCGATGTAATGAGAAATTACTGGCAATACTGGCATTACTACTGGTGTTGCTCCTTTGATAAGAATCTGTTCCAGAGATTAAAGACTGTGAGAGAATTCTATAATCTGAAATGAAAAAAATATTCACAAAGTATCTATTTTTTATTTTTATTTTAAGTTATATATATATATATTTTTTTTTTACTATATATATATATTACAGCCAATTTATCAACTGCTGAATAAAACTGCAGATGGCAAAACTGTATTGAAGGCATACGAACAAAATAAGCTTTTTCGTAGAAACACTAGAAACTTTCTATCAAGATTGGTAATCCAAAATGAAAAGGATCAAATTTTTCAACCAGTTGTAATTGGAGGTCAACCACAACAATTAGAACAGTTTCAGTGAGTTTTATTTGTTAATGATGGATTTTATGATCATTAATTATATATTACAAGTTTTATATTGATAATTGTTTTATATTAGTTTATAGGTCCTGTTTTAAAGTACACTTTTATATCATATATTTTATAATACTTTTTCATGCGTAATGATTGTTATATACTTTTTTATGTAGAATTCGATCCCAAAGATTTATTGAACTGGGTAATCAAATTGTAGAACTGTTTCCAAGTGAGAATCAAGATACGTACTATCAACCATACCGCAAGGTAGACAAACATAAAATCAATCCAAGTGGGGCACTATTTGGTCACTTTGAATACACAAGAAAAAAATATAGGCGTGCAGGAATAGTAAAACCTTCTAAGAGGAAAAATTATCAACAAAATAATCCAACAGATGATCTAATTCCAGGTAAAAATATTAAGACATCTATCATATAAAATAGTTTAGCTGCATATTTGTAAATATAATGAAAGACTCTTGTAAATTTTGTTTCAATGTTATTGTTTATAGTATATAAGCACTAGTTTTATATACAATTTATGGTTACAGAAGACGAACATGCGAATCTTCAATGGCTTGAAACACATGTTGAACCTGCGAATGAATTACTTCTAAAATGGAAATCAACATTCAATTCGAGGCAATCGTTTCTGAAAAAGGATAATACTTCTATTCATGAATATTATGCAAAATTTCACTGTCTTTCAATTCAGAGAGGTGCAGAATTGGTAAAATATGCTTTTTATTACAATATTTCAAGTTTCTTGATTAATATGTATAATGTATATAAATTAATATTTTTTTTTATATTGTTTAGCTTGTTTCTGATTTTGAACATATTTGCAACCAGGGATTAATGATCCATTGAATAATAGGTGGCCTCTTATTCGAGAGCATTTAATCCAATTATTACAATCAAGTCCTAAAATAAAGACTGTAGAGGAAAAAGCTTTTATACATTTGCTACCCATACTACTAGCTCGTAAGTATAAATTGTGTAATAACAAACAAACACACACACACACACACACATACACACACACACACACACACGCACGCACGCGCACGCATGCACGCACACACATACACACACACACACTATATCGTATATTAATGAGAAAACTCATATTTTCAGATAACAAGGATACTGTTATATTTTATATGCTTCCATATCTTATTGATGCACCCAATGCAAAAAAAAATACAGAAAATAATCAACCTGCACGCAAACTATCCATGCAGGAGAGACGAGAATCGCTTTTCTTATACGTAGAGGTGTTTTATTTTTTAAATATATTATTTATAATCATTTCCATTAACTTATTGGCTTGTTATCATTTTCAGACTGCAGGTAACGTTGAATCGTCTATTAGAAATTACAAAGAGAAACTGAGGGTGGAGCATCTCACTTGTCAACCATTACCTGCATTCGTTGGTAATCTGCTTGGCATCGAAGCTGCATATGTCCTCGTTAATGACGTATTATACAAAGCAGATTCATCTTTGAAAGCGATTGATTTGTGCTTTAAGATAAGTATTGCTCTGGATTGCGCATATTCAAAGAGAGCATTATCTTTATGGCTATTTATCCAAAAGGCTGTTTATGATATGAGGCGTTTCGCCTCAACTCTCCCAGCGCGGCGCGCTAGCGTCAAATCATGCTATTTTCAAGTCGTGTTTACGATATCAATATGCATTTCAAAAAATTATGTGATAAGCGTTTCCGACGTATTTTTTCCTCAGCTTTCCAATGGCGTAGGTGGTTTTTCCGAAATTTTCCATTTTCCCCCCCAACAAGTATAAAACATACTATATCTCGAAAAGTATATTTTTAATATTTTTTTTTACCCCCTAGATCGAAAGCTGAGCATTTTTTACGTCGGAAAGGATTTTTTTCAGAATTTGCTCGAATGTTTTCTTAGAGAAACAGAACGCGAAAGAGCAGACGCAGCGTCTCCTTCGCGCGCGGTTTTCGGCGCGCTGTACACCGCGTGGACTAGATGCATTTCGCTCTCTAACAACCACTTAAAATTTTGATTTCCTTAATAATAGCAACAATAAACTAGTATTTATATTAATAATTTTTTTTTAAAGTAGATAATTTTATTTTGTTTTGTTTTACGGGTTTTTTAGGGAAGATTTGATATTCTGAACTCATTGACGTTTTTTTTAGTATTAATGTTGTTTTATTCATTGGAATAACGGCATGGTACTGTAAAGTTCCCGGTATAGATTTAATTTTACTTAACCTTGATTTTAGTTTCAAAACGGCTTTTTGATAGGTCTCTTTAGTGCTGTAAAAAACTTTAGTTTCTTTGCAATTACGTAAAGCCCAGTTGTAAAGGTCTTCTGGTGTTAAAATATGATTACTCGAAGAGAGTTGAAGACTTGCTCTTTTCGCCCCTCTTTTCAAATTTGCGCCTATACCATCGCACGCACCTTTACCGTGCGCTGTTGCATGAAAATGCCATTCAGCAGGAACTCCAAAATCTTTTTGATGAAACAGAAGATTTTGGAAGGTAGACTTGTTCTTAAAATGCTGACCTGCTCCATCAGTTAAGTAATAAATTTTCTTGACTATGAAATTACTTTTTAAATACGATATTATAATTTTTTGATATTCATAAACAGCAACAGTATCGTGATTTAGATTATCAGAAATTATAGCAATGCTTATATGTTTAAGATCTTGATTTTCGTTATAATATACCATTGTTGTAAAAACTGTTGCTTGATTATTGTTCCAGTGGAACGATTGTGTTGAATTTTGCACTATAAACGCATAGTTTTCTGCAAAATCACAACAAACAAGGAATTCTCCTTTTTGAAGGTTTTTTTTCAAATCGCTTAAGAAAAGATATTGTTCTCTCGCAAAGAAGTCATGAGTTTTAAATTTTATTAATTTTTCTCCCAGTATGTTCATGAATTCATAAACATTTACAGTTGTAGATACTATTGTGCAACGATCTGTCTGAAGCCATGACTCATACTGTATTTGAAAAATATCATTTCTCTCAAAACATTCAAGCAAATATTTCCGTAATACAGGCATATTGGGGCAATCTAAACAGTCTCCCAAGTAACATTTCGAACTAGCATTACTACATACGATTGCTTGGATGCAATCGTGGTAGTTTTTAAGAAATAGTCGAGTACTTTCAGTTAAACTCTGTAAATTAATAGCATTTAACATCAGCTTGATATTTTCGTGGTGTACACATACGCATACATTATGCATACCACTGCTTCCCGCTAGAACATAATGCGGCGGCCTCAATTGAGTAAATTTAGTGAAGCCAATATTAACAGATTCATGCTCTTTTTTAAATAAACAATAAATTTCACGTAAATTACCAAGTAGTAACCTTTTCTGTACATGTTCTCTTTTACCATTATCCTGCTTAACAGATATACAATCTTTTAATCCGGGCATTACACGACTAATATCGTCCCTCTCATAAAAACGTTTAACTGAATCTACACTTTCAACTGGAAATATTTTGCCCCTTTTCTTTTCAGGTTTTGAAAAAATTCCACTTTCAGTTACTAACTTTTTCGCTTCTCGAGCTTCCCACTCAGTACAACCGAACTCTCTGATTAAGTCTCTGCGAGACCAAAAATCAGGAGCAAGCGTGAGTAGCTGAATTTTATCTTCCTTACCCGGTGATTCTAAAATTTTTTTTTTTAATTGGTTGAGAACTGCCACGCCTGCTTTATGATATTCATCAGTACATTCAATTTTAGCTTTTTTGGCATCGCATGAAGGTAAATCTAACTTATGTTTATAAAGTTGACGTTGACAGTTGGAACAAATTTTCGCGTTTTCTGGTACGAGGGGATACGCACTCCTAAATATTGAAGGAAAATTCGACAAATTTTTACACACAGAGTGATTAATCTTATTAAAAGGATTTATGCATTTCAGCTTCAAAGCTGGATCCATTTCAGTAGCGAGAAAATAAATGCAATAAATAAACGAAAAAATAAATTATGATTTAATCAGCAAACACACGAAGAACACAAATATAACGGAAACAGCGTTAAAATTCTTAAACAATTTCAAGGATAACAAAGATCGAAAATTCATCAGACTTATATAATTGGATACAACAAATAACTCTCGGGCAAAAATTTTCTATATGCAAGCCACCTATCGGGTAAAAAGTAAGTGAGAAGCGTTGCGTCTGCTATTTCAAATTGATTGTAATGTTTTTGCTTCCTCAAAGAGGAAGCTTTGTAACGGTGAAAAAAATTTTCGAAAAAAAAGTCTTCAAAAAGATGTTTTATGGTGGTATATGTGTATATTATTTGATTTTGATGATTTTTGATTTCGTGGATGTATGTATGTGTGTGTGTGTGCGTGTGTGTGTGTGTGTGTGTGCATATTTCAACTAATATCTCCGAAACTAATCAACCGATTTTCGTCGGGTAAAGCTTATTCGCTTCGTCTTGCGGCAAAAGGAAAGTACCCTGATGGATTTGGGATTTTATTGATTTTCTTTTGTTTTATAACCAAAAAACGATTTTGAATTTTTAGTTTTTTTGATTTTTTCGTATCTTATAGTAATTATTACATAAAATAATATACTTCTCTTAAAAGGTATTCAAATTACCTACATTTTCTTTTTTTAAAATTTAAAATTTAAAATATCTTCACTCTGTCATTTGTTATTAATGAAAACTTTTTTATATTTAAAAAATTAATATCTCAAAAAATAATTTATTTATCGACTTGAAATTTTAACTGTTACTTATTACACTTGTTGGTGGCAATATTGTGTTGCAATTTTAAGTGATTATCTATATGAATATATATTATACATTTATTTTCGAGAACTATCATTTTAATATTTTTATATAATGTAGTAAATTAAAATATCAAAACGTATTAATAGTGCCATTTTTAGCCCCTTCTTTTATCTCTTTTTAATCTCAATTTTTTTTAAACTTGGTGGTCTGTCAAAGCTTTTTTTAAAATAGGTACGTAATGTACTATTTTACAAGAAACTGGTATAAGACGCATCGGTTCAAAGTATTATTGAAATTCTTTAGCATTCCTTTTTATGAAAAATGTATTTTCAGAATTTCAATTTTTAATTAGGAAACGATGAATTAGTTTGAGGAAGCTAAGTGCCAAAGAATTGGCAGCGGTTTTTTTTTTTGCGAAATAACCTATGAAAATGTCAATCGTGCATATAAGTGAAATTCGAAGTGTAAAAAGATATTCCATAAAAAATTAAAAATGATAAATAAAAATAATAAGGTTACTAGAGAGCGAAATACATCTAGTCCACGCGCTGTACAGCGCGCCGCATACCGCGCACGAAGGAGACGCTGCGTCTGCTCTTTCGCGTTCTGTTTCTCTAAGAAAAACATTCGAGCAAATTTTGCAAAAAATCCTTTCCGACGTAAAAAATGCTCAGCTTTCGATCTAGATGATAAAAAAAAATATTAAAAATATACTTTCCGAGATATAGTATGTTTTATACTTTTTGAGGGTGAAAATGGAAAATTTCGGAAAAACCACTTACACCATTGGAAAGCTGAGGAAAAAATACGTCGGAAACGCTTATTACATAATTTTTTGAAATTCATATTGATATCGTAAACACGACTTGAAAATAGCATGATTTGACGCTCGCGCGCCGCGCTGGGAGAGTTGAGGCGAAACGCCTCATATATTCATTTTGAAACCGATCATTGCAATAGATCTGTTAATGCTCTATTAGGAGATGTTAGAAGTATTATTACTGCAAATGAACGTATTCAAGAAAATCCTATGAATGGAAATTAGATTTCAATTATAGTTTTATAGGAAGAAAATTTGTATTCAGAGTTCAGTATTTATATAAATTTATAAAAAGGAAATAGTTTAAATGTGAAACAAATACCAAAATGTTTTAATATTTAAGTAATCATAAAAAATGTTAATAGATATTAATCTTAAGAACAATTCTAAAATAATTATTTTTATAACATATTTTTATAAAAAATATTACAATAACGAACAATGTTCCGTTGTTCTGAATGTAAGGCTTGCCTTATCACTAAAACTGACTTTTTAAGGCATGTACAATATTCACACAGTAAAAATAAACATAGTTATTATACTTGTGATAAAAATTTTAAGCGGTCTTTCGGAAGTCTTAGAGCGCTTCGAAAGCATCTTACCTCAAATCATAATTTAGAAAAATCATTGGAATCAATTGAATCAATTGATAAAATAGAATTATTTTACAACAACAGTGCCATGATCCAAAAAGAAACCCTATCGTGTGATGCAGATATAAATTTTAGAGACTCATTATAAGAAGATAAATTGGAATCTGAGTCAAAAGTAGTAGAAGAAGAAATATTTGCAAGTACTGTAAAGCAAGGCTGTTTAGATGATTGTACGCCAGCGTCTCACGACTCATTACCAGAAGATAAATTCGATTTGGACTCAACAATAACTGAAGAAGAAATATCTACAAATACTATAAAACAAAACTATTTAGATAATTGTGTGCAGGTGTTTAATGATAATAATATATCTTCTATTAATAGCATTGGTAAAGATGTTGTTCTTTTTGCTGCAAAACTCTACGCCCATCCAGACCTTGCTCACAATAAGGCTGAAAATATAATTCAAGATAGCCATGGATTGATACGTAACACAATGACTTTATTAAAAGAACACGTCTCACAATCACTTACAGCTCTTGACAGCACGAACGCAATAACTAAAACCATTGATAACATTTTTGAAGAGAATATTGATAAAGTCAATAAAAAATAAATAGTATATCTACAGAATGGCATGCTCTTAATACATTTGAAATTTTGAATACATACATAAAACCAGAAAGTTATCTTCTTGGAGAAAGAAAGGACTTTGTATATATTAACGGTGTGAAAACGTTAAGTCTGGTACCAGCTACGGCAGAGTTAATACCTTTGCGTTTAGTATTAAAAAATTTTTGGAAATTCCGATGATGTTTCATGATATCATAAAATACATAGATTCTCTTCAAGAAGATAGTATTCTTACAAATTTCATTCAAGCGTCATTGTGGAAAGAAACAATAAAAAAGTGTAACGACAGAACTGTTTTGCCCCTTTTTTATACTTCGACGACTACGAAAATAACAATCCTCTTGGTAGTCATAGAGGAATTGCGAAATGCGGTGCTGTTTACGTATCAATCCCATGTTTACCCTTAAATATTCAATCTAAAGTTGAGAATATTTTTTTGTGCGCTCTGTTTAATGCACTAGACCGAGTTACTTTTGGAAATAAAATTGTTTTTCAAAAAATGATCGACGAATTCAACTATTTAGAAGAAGTTGGCATTACAATCAAGTTACCTACCGAAGAAAAACAGATATTTTTTAAACTTTGTTTGGTTATAGGGGACAATTTGGGTTTGAATCAAATTCTTGATTTTAACCCTAGTTTTAATTCTACTTTATTTTGTAGATTTTGTTATACAACAAAGAACAATATTCAAACGATTTTCAACGACAGCCAATGTAAAACTAGAACAGAAGAAAAATACAAAAAAGACATTTTACAGAAGAATAGTAAACAAACAGGCGTAGTAGAGGAATGTGTTTTTCATGCTATCAATGACTTTCATGTAACGCGTAATTTATCAGTCGATGTCATGCATGACGTCCTGGAAGGCATAGCACAGTATGATTTAGCTGGAATTTTACATGAATTTATTCAAGTCCAACATTTTTTCACTTTGATGGAATTGAATGACTTAATAAGGGGATTCGAATATGGACAACACCAAAATAAGCCACCTGAAATTCTCAAAAGGCATATTGATGAGAAACGGATAATAATGACACCTTCGGAAATGTTATGTCTTATTAGACATATTCGTCTGATTGTAGGGCATTTCATTCCCTTGAAGAATAAGACATGGGCTCTTCTTAAACAACTATGTAACATCGTTGAAATATTAGTAAGCCCAGCTCTTCCTCCAAACGCTGAAAAATGGATAAGCCTACAAATATCAGAATATTTACAGTTATTAAGTAATTTGTTTCCTGGTTCCTTGAAGCCAAAACATCACATTTTAACGCATTATAGCAAAATCTATATACTCGTTGGTCCCCTATGGAAAATTTCATGTATCCGATATGAAAGCAAAAATCGAGAAGGGAAAATTGTGTCAAAAGTGTCGACGAACCGTATAAATATCTGTCGGACAACCGCTGTTAAAGATCAGTTAAGGTTTAATTACCGTCTATTACTGCAAAAGTATTCTCTACCAGCCCAAAAAAATTGCTGTTTAAAAACTGTTAAAATACCCATCTCTTCGTTACCAGGATTTCCTGTAATTTTTTAATTACTGCCCGAGGAAATTAAAACTTCGCGTTCTATCTTTGTAACAGAGTGTCTGACATACGAAGGATCGGAAATTAAAAATAACAGTATGATAATGGTGCCAAATGAAAATGGGCCACAATTTTATAAAATTGAGAGTCTTATGGTTGGAGACAATAATAGATTTAGCATAATAGCTCAATTATACACCGATGTAGCATTAGATGAACATTTTGATCTTTACGAAATGGAAAGTTTAAAATCTAAATGGTTTTTATTATCAGACGAAGAAATCTCCGGATATACATTAACTCACTATGTAAAAGTATCAGACAGTAGAACGTTTATTGTAAGAAATTGGTTATAATAATAAAATTTTTAAGTGACATTAAAATCAATGCATTTTTTATTTATTCTAATACAATAATATATCTAATAATATATCTAAAAATAATAAATGCAAAAGATTTAATTCAAGTAATATTTTAATTAATATTTAGTGTTTAAATAGAGTAAAATAAGCAATTATTTGTTTACATGCTTATGCACGTAATTATTTATCTATTACAACAGTTTTAATAGCCTTGATTATTTTTCTTCTATAAAAATTAGACGTTTTGGACGTGTACATAACCTATAAATGCAGATCGTTGTCTTTATAATAGATACATTGCTATATATTTTTTGCCAAATAAGTAAAATATTGTGATAAAAAACTAAAATTTTGAATAATGTTGAGAGGTCATTGGATAAAGCATGAACAAACGCAAAAAATTTAATTAAACAGTTTAGTACTAATTTTTTGAAACCCGAAATTTTTACCGAGACATCACGGGAAATTTTCTTGTGCGCACCATAAAAAGTTCCGGACCGTTCTGGTGTTCCGCGATTCCAATGGTCACGGTAATTATTCCCGCGAATTTTAGGGTAATTTTTACAGTAAAATTCTATCCGTGTAGGTCTTATAAAGGCATTTTTTAACAACCCTTTCAAGATTCTTACAAAGTGATATGGATAAACTATTATTTGAATCAAGTAATTGGTGGTCTCAGTCAACACCAAATCTATATCAAGAATGTTTATTCTGATGCTTTAGTTTCGTCTAAATTTTTCTGTAAAGATAAAATATCAGATGAATTACCGTAGATTATTCGTTTATACACTGAAAAAAAAAATTTCTAATTGAATCATTTAAATACATTTTATTGAAAGAAAAAGTAATTGAAAGAATTAAGGCGTCATTGAAGTTATTACACGACTCATTAATTCAAATATATATAGATTGTCTTAATATCATATTATAATTCTCTTCATTTAATATTTTTGTTATCACATTGTGATTAAATATTTCATTGTCAGAAATAAATTCTTTTCTCAGTGTAGGTAAAAGCAGCCAAATTAATTTAGTTATTATTTGAATTGGAACTTTTCCTCTTTATTCAAGTAAAATAGAGCGATAGTAGTGTCTATCCGTAATCTGACTTTAGTATTATTAAAAACTTAGTAATTTGTGTATTCGATCAATATATACTTATATAAGAAAAAATTTCGCGAGTTTGTTGTGATAATTTAACATAATTATAATTTTTTTTTATGATTACAAAATTCTAAAGAAATATCGTACATAGTCTTGGAGAACAAAGATATTCTACAAGAGTATGAAGTATGGTTGATTTCAGTTGGGTTAATCAAATTATTAAGTGAATAATAATAATAATAATAATAATAATAACATTTTTGAGAGACTCTAGTGATTGAATAATAATAATAATAATCGTTTATTGTACATGTAAAAGATTTAAAAAGTTTTAAAACATTGCGTAATAATAATATCATTTTCAATACGAGAAAATTACATAAAAACATAAGAAATACACAATATATATTAAGATTTCAATGTGTCAACGACTAATTTTCAGTTTCCTCAATGTCGTATCTATGTTATAATATCACAGTCAAAACTTGGAAACTAAAATGTTAGGTTTGAAAGTGTTTTAGTTCAAATGATTTAATTATTAAGATAAACAATGGGATGTAGTTCGATTTTATAAACATAACTATTATATGTGGTAGATTCTAATAAAGCTAGTCCAGTAGCTGATTTTGATACTTAAAGTATTTAAGTTAAATAGTTTTCTTTTTCAAACGAAGTTCGTAATTATCTAGATCTTAGAATTACTGAAATAAGAGACTAAATAGTCACTCTAAACATCTACCTAGTGATCTCGAGAACGAGACATGAAGCATAATTGGACGATCGAATTCGGACGCCGAAGGCGGGCGAAGCTCGATCATAATTATACAGAAAATTATACAGAAAATTATGCAGAAGAATCTCGTTCGAGAAGATCACATCCCACCCTTAAATAAATTTTAATAAAAATGTATAACATAAAAATACATATAATGACATTATTATTCATTTAACATTATCTTAAGAACGTTCCCACCCATTGATAAGATATGGACAACATAGCAACTGTAAACTATATGACGAGAGAGACTGGTGGGCCTGGCGGGGCGAGCCAGCAGCCGAGTTTTAGAAGTGGGGATAGCTGAAGTTTGTGGCGACATCTGTGTACACTGGCGGTACTACCTAGTGATCTTCTCGAACAAGACCCTCTGCATAATTATGATCGAGCTTCGCCCGCCTTCGGCGGGCTCGCTCGATCGTCAAATTATATGTATAAAAACTAGGTAAGTTTTCACTTTCATAAGTCTCTGCAACAGAAATGGTTACTTCTACTTTTTCAGTTAAAGATCTTTTAGCGTTTACGGTTTTTACATCAGGAATCACATCGATAATAATTTTTTCCGCCCTTTAACCTCAAAATGCCATCTTAAATGTCATTTTGCGGCCTCGGACGGAAAAATACGTTACTGAAACGTGGACGTAAGAGAATTTTTACCTCATGCGACTTTTCGACCTCGCTTCGCTCGGCCGAAAAACGTCGCATGAGGTAAATAATCCTCTTCCGTTCGCGTTAGTAATATATTATTTTAACCATTTTAATCAAGCATTTAGTTTCTTCATTAACATCTAATGATGCTAAACTCACCGTAGACTTTTTCACATCAGTATTCATTTTTGGAATTTTTACATTTTGTTGATCTATTTGTAAGTTTTTGTGTTCATGATGTTCATTTTTGAAAAAATCTTCTGGTTTGTTTTGCACAAAATTGATCAAATCACGTATCAGAAATTTATCACCGATCAAAAAAGAAAATTTTTCTGGTGTTTTATAAAAAGGGCCGAAAAACAATTTCAGATCTTCATCGGGATTCAAGAAATCTGTCATATTTTCTCGTGAAAAAAGTTCTATCTCGTTCAAAGTTTCATGTGTTATATTTTTGAAAGCTATAGGATTATCTAAGTGATGTAACTGCAATATGTTTTTAACATAAATATGAATATGTGCACCTTTATATTCTTCTAACATTTTCCAAAAGGTAGACGTACTGCCACTTAAAATATCATTGCTAGTATTTCCTTTAATGCTCATATTATCCATTTCTTTTTCCTTCTCTACGTTTTATACTAGTAAAAATCTACAAAGATATCAACCTATTAGATTTTAAATTACATTGTTTTAATATATATTTTAAAATATTTATATATGTGCACCGACAAAAAAAAAATTATATTACTTTTAATTTATTGAAAGTATTAGACTTTATAACGCATTTCATTAGAATTTAGTATATGGCGTTAAAAGCAAGTTCCTAATAACTGATTAGATTTCTGAATAATATTTTATAATATTCCAAAACTTTCTTATAATTCTTTTATACAATTATATTATATCTTATTTTTATAGAAATAAACTATTTCAATCAATGAACTCGTACACGAGTTCGCACATATTATGATAATGAATAATGAGCGTCAGTTTTGACTCCCACCACATCGCCCTCGATGTCGCACTATCAAAAATTAAGCAATTTCAGCAATATGAAATATTTTGAATTAGCAGATCTTAAAAACAATAAGGCTGTGGATGCTTTGATTTAATAGATAATAGTGGAATTTGGACGGTCTGTCAATTTTGAGAGGTCGCCAAGAAACCGCAATATTCCGCTGTACTAATAATAGTCTAGTAAACGAAGAATTTTTTAGCAGGGTTGCAAATAATTAATTCATTTTAGGATTTAATTCATGAAATAATTCATAATTCACTTTTGAATTATTGATTGAATTATATATGAAATAATTCATAATTTATTTTTGAATTATACACAAAAAATTTTGAGTATACTATTGCATTTTTCATGTATGGTAAAATAAATTTGCTAAATTGATCGGGAAAGCCTCCGAAAACATCGCGGGTTCATTTTCTAATTATACAAGAAAATAAACATCGCTGAAAACAGTTTTTTTGCTTATAATTGGAGATATCACACAAGAAATTTGGAGAATGTGAAATATATACAAGGATGACACATTACTTTTAGTATTTGATAGCAAAAAGATAAGAAAAAGTTGATAGGTTGTTTGTATGTGTAATGAAACACGTGGATCCTTTTGAGCAAATTAAGTATTTTATTAATTTACTATCAGTCGACGTTTCGGAATCATTGTAGGATTCCCTTTTCCAGAGACTAGAAAACAACGATGTAACTTAATTCGTATGATCTAATTGCGCCACTATAATGACAAACAATACACAGCACAAATCTTACCTAATTAATTAAATTAACTAACAAATACGCCCAATTTCATAATTAATTTCAGCGCGCGTATAAATACGTGTAGTCTGTGGTGTTACCATACTTGTCATTGTGTGTTGCTGTGAACAGGTCGTTACCCTCTCTCTATCCCTCTTCTTCTCTCTCGGTGTCGCAGTGCTGATCCAACACCAATACAATCAAATGAGTTTTTTGTCCTTTCAGACTGCTCGCAATTCAACTTTGATAGGTTGTTTGTATGTGTAGTGAAACACGTGGACCCTTTTGAGCAAATTAAGTATTTTATTAATTTACTATCAGAAAAAGAAAAAGTTGATAGATGTGAACGGCATAGACGGGAGGGTGGGCGTAGCCTAACCTCGCGGCCGCAGCTTTGTCTGCGCATCTCATTTGTACTGCTACGAAACTGCAGACCACACCTTCTTTCCCCCACTGGCATTCTCGGCTATGAACGCCTTCTCGTATTTTACGTGCTTCATTTTATAAAAAAAAATGTGTGATGGATTATTCTTCTGTAAAGCTCTATAACTTTTATTTTGTATTTTTTACGTCTCGTATCGTGCTTGACTTATTAACAAAAAACGCATATTTTGGAGCGAAGCTTTACGCACACTATGTGTGAAATTCAACTTTACGCACTGAAAATGATGCGAATCAATGTACTTTACGCATACTATGCAAAAAAGATATTCTTTTCTTCTAGGTATACTTTCTAACTATTTTTCTCGTTCTTTATACCTTGCGTATAGTATACAAAAAGCATCAAACACTCTAAAACGCATTTATGAAAAATGTATATTAGCTTGAAGCTATTTACAATTTTAATCAATACATATAAATTATCAATCATCTGACATTATATAAAGCTGTAAGTTATACTTTATAAGTAATTGTAATTAATGCATAATATTATTGGCAATAGAAAAATAAGAAATACTCGATAAAACACTCGTTTATTGGAATATGAGATAATTATTATATTTCTTGTATAATGCCAATATTTTTAATTTTTCCGCGGGAATCTGAAATTCAATGTGCTAGGTCTGAATTGTCGATAATAATCAATGGGATCGGAAAAATCAAGACTATATAGTAATACCAAATCTACACATTGCTTTCAAAATAGAAGTGTTCGATAATCAGACGTACAGTTATATGAAATGACTCGCTCATACGTAAACATTGCCAGTGTGTCTGTAAACATCATTGTGACAAGAATTCCGTTTGCTTAAATTTGTATTTTATGTTAATTTTATGGTTAAAGTGACAAAATTTATAATTTATAATAATATTAATTATTTAGTGATCCTCGAAGACTTTCAAACAATTATTCTAGGTAAGTATTAGAATCACTTGTGATTATCTTCATAATACTTTTTATAGATTAATATAAGTAGTAATAATAAATTTAAAAGTTTAAATTTGATTTACATAAATTTTTTTTTTATTGAAACTTATGCTGGAAATGTAATTATTCAGAAGCTTATTTTCTCTAAATCTCACAAATAATAAATACATTTGCATTTATAAATTAGCACAGTGTCATACATTAAAAAATTTGGAGATTTGTGTTTTTATTTTAAGCTTTTTTTCTAATTGTAAATTGGGAAGTTTGTTATCTATCACTATTTAATACCCGATAAATAGACTGTAATATCAAAACATTTCTAGTTCCGCAGTCAAAATAATAAATATAACAACATGTCTAAATTCAGATGTAAATAATAATTATTTACAGGTGTTTCTATAGTTATTCATAGTTATTTACAGTTTTTACAATTTTAAGTAATATACTAACATTTTTTAATTATAAAAAGTAATATTTTGTGAAAGAATTGACATTTCAATACATTTACAAAGTTAATATATGACAATATGAATACGTATTCTTACAGTTTATTACAGATATTTACGTCTATTTATAGTTGTTCATATTATAAATAGGAGCTGTAAGAAAACAGTATCATTTTGTTTTAATAAAAGAAAATTATAAATAATGGTAAACAACCGTTGATGTCTGAGAATAATTGATATTTATACCGGAATTCTAAAATTTTTGTACACTTTGTAATATTATAATATTGTATTGAACGTTTTTAAACTATACTTCATAGCTCACAAGAAGTAATTCAATATTTTAATAACAGTTATTCATATTCCTTACAAAAACGCACACATAACGTTAGAAGAATATTTAAATACGTATTATGGTATCTGGTAAAAAAAAAGAATAAATTCGTAATATTCACCATCGTATAGTCATTTTTCTTTATCAGTAAAAAACCGTAAAATTATCAACATTTAATACCACGATCTTCGCAGTACAATTTTGAGGCGATTGGAAAGCTTGACGCGTCATGGATGACGAACGGCTGCTGATAATGGGCCAGCTGCGAGCAAGGCCCAACAACAGTCTCCTAAGCCATCTCGACCGGCTTACAGTACCACCGACCAAGAGCTCCGAGGAATCGGCGATCCTCGTGAAAAAGTCGGACTTCCTCTACAACCGTAACAAGCACAGTGCGCTGCTGCACATCTCGATCTGCACGTACAGCACGCGCGGCCTCGGCCACGCGCCACCGGGCTCCGCGTCCCTAGCGATCGCGTACGCTGAGCGCTCGCGGCTCCTGCTCCACGTGCGCAAGTACCGCGACTGCCTCGACGACTGCCAGCGTGGCCTGAGCATCGCCGCCTGCCCTGCCATCAGCGCGATCATGATGCACTGCCGCGAGCTCGAGTGCAAACTGATGCTGGGCCTGGAGGGCGCCAAGGAGTCCTTCGACGCTGTGCAGGCGGGCTACATCACGCTGCGCGACACGACGATCGACCCCGAGGACCAGCATCTGCGAGCCGCCGCGGGGGCCTTTGTCGGCGCGGCCCTATTCAAGGAGCTGCACAAGGCCGGCGGCGCGGACGACGAGTTTTCGGGGATGCGCGTCAGCGTGGAGCCGACCTACGAGGCCGTGCGCGTCGTGCACGACGGCCACTCCGGCCACCTGTTGGCCGCGCGCGACATCCACGCGGGTGAGATCGTGCTCGTCGAGGAGTGTTACGTGACGGTCATGGCGAAGGGATTGCAGAGCCACAGCTGCTGTAGGTACTGTTTGAAGTTTAGCTGGTCTGTCGTGCCCTGCGACAACTGCTTCACCTTCTTCTACTGCTCGGAGCGATGCAAGAGTCAGGCCTGGAACGAGTACCACGAGGTCGAGTGCGAACTGGTGCACAAGCTCTTCCCCGAGCCGCTGTACACCGATATCGATATCAACGTCGTGCTCGCTCTGAGGATCATGCTGAGGGGCCTGAAAGAAGCCGGCAGCATCGCCAAACTGAAGGAGATCGTTAACGAGGTCGATAATAACAAAGGTGAGATATATTATCATGTGTACGTGTGACTAGAGAGGTTTTAAGTTTGACGAATTTTAAAAGTTAAAAATTTGAAATAATTTTTCCTTCTAGCGATGAAGAATTTTAAAACGCAGATGCTCATATTTTTTATGTTTTCCAAAGTACCAACATTAGAGAACTAGATTTAAGAAATGTTACATGCGTATTCGTCATGTTAAGCGATGGGTGGCGGCGCTATGTGACAAACAACCGTACTAGTTTGTTTGACGAAAAAGTCGTTCCAAACGTAAGAATAAAATAAATAAATTACTCCAAAGTTTTTATAATGGAGAATCATAAGAGTAAAAAAATTCGAAAATGCAGTGTTACGGGATGTAAAAAGAGTGAATTTTCCCCATTGCTGCTTAACATCAGTGCATGTAGCTACTTGTATGGATTCCTTTTCTGTTCTAAAATATATATTAATAATTTTTTATTTCATTCTATGAATAAAAATCTTATGCGTTACCTACTTACTTCACAAGATGTACTAAGGCAGCAACACAGTGCTTACACCGACCAGATTGACCTGCTTTGCACGAACAAATACAAGAAATCGTTCTCTGTATTTGAGAACCGTTCTTCTGCACACTTGAACTTATTTTAATGTGCAGTTCATGAGGTACCCCAAATAAACACGAAGTTTTCAAACATACACATAACCT
The DNA here is from genome assembly GCA_036365515.1 of Torymus aiolomorphi. NCBI lineage: Eukaryota > Metazoa > Arthropoda > Insecta > Hymenoptera > Torymidae > Torymus > Torymus aiolomorphi. The sequence continues at coordinate 21,405,989 of CM070873.1, read as the reverse complement.
CGATAAGGTTATCATCTTGCCTTGTAATACCGCAAAAAATTATATGTTTCGCATTATACACATTTTCCCCTTCAACATATTTTCGAACCCCATCCCCTACATACTCAAATAATTCGGATATAGTTATAAGGTACATGGTCGTAAGCTCATTTGAATTTCAAGTTTGAATGACGTTGTTCGTCAAACAAACTAGTTGATAAACAACCCACCGAGCGGCGCCACCCATCGCTTAACATGACGAATATAAACGCAGAAGAATAATCAAATTAAGGTAACTCTCGGTAATTTCTTGGCAAACTTTTTTTGTACCTGCATAGAATAATTTGTGTTGTCCTTTAATTGGTGGCACTTATAATAACGGATAAGCTAAAATACCTTCATAAATATCATAATATTTTTGTAATATAGATAAAAATATTTAAATTTCAAGTAGTCATCGAATTTCTCATTATGATCTCTAAAAAATTTTTAAAATATAAGCGAATGAAATTTTCGTAACATAGAGTAAAGTACCAAATTAATTAAATAATATAAACGATCAAAATTTTGCTCTCTTTATTATAGAATTTTAGATTGAGGCTTAAGGTAGTTTGGTTTTCTGATTGTCTATAAACAAAAGAACAAATGTTAGGGAAACTTATATTTTTTAAAAATGTTCCTAATCGTTTTTCAATTTTTTTTAGAAATAATTAATAGTAAATAATAGTTGGATTTCCATTCCATCTATCAAATTACACAGATGCTGGGATGTAAAACTAAAACTTTTACCTCACTTGAATATTCAACCAACACTCGCTATTTACTAAAACGTTTCACTGAATTTCAGACCGCAAGACGCGAGGGATGACGGATGGCGATTTCTGCGCGAACTTCAAAGCTTTTTACAGTTTGACCGGTCCCACACACTATGACGCACGTTCTGCCATCACCACAACGATCGCCTTGTACACGGTAGCCTTTGCCAAGTACACCAAGATTTTCGGCCCTGACTTCAGCTTTGACAGCTGCTCTGATCTGGCAAGGAACCACGACGTCGTGTTTATTGGCACGCTGTTTTTGAAATTAACGAAAATGTGCGCTTGTAATCGAAAAATTGTGAGTAGACTAAAAAATTGCAATCATTTATTGCTACATATTTGAAATTATTGTAAAAATTTATACGTATGAGAATCGTGTGTTTTGAAAACAATTACACAAATTGTGTATAGAATAACGACATAAAATGTGTGTTATTATAACCCTATTTACTTACACTCTTAAAAATTATGTGCCTATTTAACACAAAGTTTATGTAAAATATGAATGTTCCTATTTAACACAAAAATTTGTGTAAATGATGTACACAAATATTGTGTAAGAATTCGACACAAGAATTTGTGTAAAATCGCTGTTTTACATAAAAATTTGTGTAAAATCGCTGCTTTACAAACAAACTTGTGTAAACTGCCGTTTTACACAAAAATTTGTGGGAGAGGACCGGGAGATCGATTAATGACCGTGTATGCCAATTTTGGTCGCTTTTCTGGCGATTCTGAGAGACGGTGCTAATCGGGCCGTCCGGTGTGCTAAAGACGCTTCGATATAAGTCATTACTCTAGTAGAAATTCATCTATACGAAATGGCCAAGAAGTTAGAAAATAGCTAGTAAAACTAGCCAATAAATGACTATGATGAAACGCTTGCTCTCCCATTTTTTGTCTATTTCTTAGATTGAGGTAAAAACAAAATATTCGTATTTGATTTACTTACTAATTTTATCTTTGATAAAAGAGCATTAAACTGCATTGGACGGCTTTTCAAAATATAAATAAATAACATGAACTAATAAATCGTTTATTGTACTCATTCTATGAATAATTCAGCAAAACTTTTATTTCTCCATCTGATTCTGTCTCTCTCACTCCTTGTCATAGCAGCAAGCCTTCTAGTAGCCATTTTCAATCCATAAAAACTGATCAGTTTTAATACCTTTAAAATACTCAAGAACAAGGTTGTACTTGTCTTCGAAAAGCTCATTCTATTTTTCAATCTATTAAATAGCCAAATAATGGAAGAAAACGCGTTTCATCGAGAGCTAGAAACTGGACAACAGAAATTCCTATTTTATAATAGCCAGTTTCTAATATAAATGGTAGGTTATTGGTTACAAAATGTTTTGGATTTCCACCAGGGTAGTGTAGTCATTAATTTTAGATAATTTACTCGCGGCGCCGCGTAATCGCGTATTTTTTCTTATCTTAGTCGATATGAATGTTGACGTATTTATTTGTGCTGGGGTAAGATTCGTTTGATACTATTAATAACCACTGTCGATCATACACATTTACGCGATGATAATTATTTTACCTGTTTTTGTGCTAATTACAAGAACGCTTGAACACAACAAGTCTCGCACGATTCGTCCACGACTCGAATACCCCTTTCCAAGCTCGAGGTTATTTCAACGAACTTCGCGTTGGTTCGCCAGAAAAGTTGTAGGTACACATGCGATTTTGTTTTTTGTACTCTGTATTACGTTTTAACGCCAATCTTTTGTAATTAATACAGCCTGCCTGCGACTCATTTTTTTAAATAAAAATTCGATCTACTCCCTTGACTTTGGATTTATTCCAAACTTAAGGGGGTTCTATGGGCAGATATAATACTTAAATATAAAATATTCTACAATAAATTGTTCTCATACTTCAAAGTGAGAACGCATATAGTATCATAGACCGGTACTTTAAGTTACGGAAAAAAATTTTTTTAACGGGATTTCAGTACTAACAACGTCTATATCGTCAATGTAAAAAAATGATACAACAAATCGCTTTAATTTTTTTCAGTTTTGCTTCAATTTCGATTTTTAAAGGCTCATTTTCATCTTTGTTAGATTTCATTACGAGGTATCGTGGATCAAATTAAAAAATTTTTAAAACCTTAAAAGTTACAGGCAATTTTTTATCAAGTTTTGTATGAATCTGGTATGAATTCGAGTCAAACTTGCCATAAACAATTGCCTGTATAACTTTTAAGGTTTTAAAAATTTTTTAATTTGATCCAGAATACCTCGTAATGAAATCCAACAAAGATGAAAATGAGCCTTTAAAAATTGAAATTGAAGCAAAACTGAAAAAGATTAAAGCGATTTGTTGCATCGTTTTTTTACACTGACGATATTTACTTTGTTAGTACTGAAATTTCATTAAAAAAATTTTTTTCCGTAACTAAAAATATCGGTCTATGATACTATATGGGTTCTCGCTTTGCAGTATGAGAACAATTTATTGTAGAATATTTTATATTTAAGTACTATATCTGCTCATAGAACCACCTTAATATAAATCAAGAAAAAAATGTACTGTACGATTTAATCGTATTTAAAAACTTTTATTAAAATTTTCTGAACTTACGCAAATATCACGGTAGCAAGAAATGTTTTGTAACTATATATGTATTATAATTATTATTTGTATGTAAGTCAAGTAACTTCATGTATATACAATCTTTTACTTTAATTATAATAATATCGCCTTCTGTGCAAACATTGTACGTTGCAGTTTTTTTTTAAATTTTAATTCTAGACCATTTTTCAACCACAGCATAAACGCAGTCTTGCGACGAAAAAAACTCCAATATCTTTCCAAATACTGGTAAATTTTTTTCAAATGTTATACAAATAAATTTATTTAATTTTAACGAAACATTGCGGAATAATACATTGTTCCCTACATATATAATTTCATTATTAGACAAATTAAATTGCTCTGTAATGACTGCTGAATACAAATTTTGACTTTATGTACATTTCTTTCAAATTCCACAATTTGAAATTTTACACAAAGTTTGTGTAAATTGAATATATTACACAAAGTTTGTGTAAATTGAATATATTACACAAAATTTGTGTAAATTGAAAATTTGACACACGCTTGTGTACATTTTACATAAATATTGTGTAAAAGTTAACACAAGAAATTTTACACAAAATTTAAATTACACAGAATTCATATTTTATACAAAATTTTTAACCGTGTATGATTCGTTCTACATAAATTTTGTGAACTTAATTTTGCCTGTTAAATCTTAATTACACGGAATAGTATGTTACTAATTCCCTTTTTTTGACACAAGTTTTGTCTTTTATTGCTTCCTCATAGAGAAAACTTTGTAACGGTGAACAAAATTTTCGATACAAAAAATGTTCAAAATGATGTTTCAACGCGATATATGTTAAAATTCGTCGAGAGTTCGTTTTTGAGAAAATTTTTGTTCGCGCGCGCGCGCACGCGCAAATCGCTAATTTTTTGTTATTTTTCGCAATTTTTAAATACCTGTAGTTTTATATAGGAATCTTTGATTGTAACGATTCTTAGCGCTCTTTTCTTCTACTTTATTTTTTATCCAAAATTCGTTCGTGCATTTGATAACTTAATATTGTTTAATCTTTAGTAACTATTTTTTGTTCGTTTTTTTCTTGTTAAATTTTCATAAAAAGTATATACGTGCGGTTAAAGTAGTGTCACCAGACTGTTTTCGCGGGGTCACTATTTATCTCACTTCTTGTATACCCTCTAGAACGAGAAAATAGTATATTACGATACGTGTGACGAAAGTGGTTCTTTTTGGCACAGCGTGAGGTTAGTGTCCGAGCGCAGCGAGCAGTCCTTTTTTACCTTTTTTGTCCTTTTTTGCCCAAAGTAGTCCTTTTTTACACCGTGAGGTTAGCGCACGAGCGTAGCGAGTGTGATAAACACGGTGCAAAAAAGGACTACTTTAGTCACGGATAGGCGTGACTAAAGTGCGGGCTTAGGTCACACCGTACTATAAAATTTATTACGAAGGTGTACCTCGATTTTTTTAACTCTCTATAAGAGTGGATTTTATGTAGAATTTCTCATAAAAGTATCTATAAATTCCTATATGTTACTTTGGCTTTTTCAGATCGACCTATCGCCTGTTGAACTAATGGAAGATGAAGGGACCATCATTTACTATAAGATGGACAATCATATCAATGGTGGAGGGATGGCCCCTTATGCCAGTCTAATCGGCCACAGCTGCTGTCCAAACGTAAATAAGCTGTACACCCAGGATGGCAAACTGTTGTATTACAGTACTTTACCGATACCAAAAGACACACAAGTATGAAAATCAAAACATTTTTCATTCTTTTATAATATTTTATACCAAAAGATAAGATGAAACTGTATAATTAATTCGAATTTATAAATTCAGCTGCTTATGTTAATATTAAAGGATTTTTAATATGCTAATGTTAAAGAGTATGGAAATTGAAACATCACTATTTTTTTCAACTTTTGTCGTCATATTGGCCACTTTATAACATCCATAATAAAACCAAAAGATAAGGAAATGAAATTTTGTGTGTCGCAGTATGGAGTACCGTCGGTAAAGTAATTTAAAACTAGGACCTAAATTGAAAAAAAAACATGCTTCTTTGAAAAAGAATCTTAGGAGCTTTCTTACATATTTTAAACACATTCGTTGCCTAGAAGAAATCGTTTAAAAGTTTTAGAGATGTTCGATATTATAGAATTCATCAAGATTTTTTAATTTTCATATTTTATGTTTAGCTCATTCAATTTCCATTATGAGCATCTTATTTTTCTGTGATTTAATGCAGTTTTGAATTACAAAATATTTGGTTCATTTTATAATAAATTAAGCAAATTATGTTTTAAAAAATATTCATTTTTTTTTTTGTTTTTGACATTTTGTTGCATTTTTTGACATAAAATATACTTTGTAGTTTAGGATAATTATTTAAGAAGCTTTTATAAACTTTAAGAGATTCAATTACCTATATCTTAAAGTAGTATACATTATAAAAAGACATTATTTTTGACAAAATTAGCTATGGGAGAAGTTTCGAAACCCATTTTATGCATAGATACAGCACTTACAAATTGTAAGTTACAATTTTTGACTTTGTTGTATTTTGTGCACTCATCGATTTGAAAAACCACAGAAAATTGCGTAATTTAAAGTTTTTCTGCTATTTTTGGCATTTAAAAATTACGTACTCAAATAATTTTTATAAATGCAATTCTTTTGATCATAACTGCTTAAAATAGAAAGAGTTCAATTTTTATTCCATAAAACTCCATCACAGAATTGCAATGAAAAGTTACAGCAAAGTTAAAATATTGTATATGCTATGTATTTGCATAAAATCGGCTTGGTAATCTCTACCTTGACTTATTTTTATGGTATAAGTTAATTCATAATATAGGTAATTAAATCTCTTTTTTGCCTGAAAAATTAGATATGAAAATAGAAATAATAATATGTTAAAGTTTCTAAATAATTACGTAAATAATTAAAAAAATATAACCTAAAATCGAAAAAAAGAGAAATTTGCCAACTTTGAAAAATAAATATAAATCCTAATATGGATCACTTTAAAAAATCGTAGGAAATGTTTTAAAAAACATTTCAGTATTCAAACATGTTTATTTGTTTAAGAAAACAACAAATCTCCTGTATATTTTATGATTGTTTATTTATATTTTTTATGTATAAAAAAGTGATAGAAAATCATAAATGCAAGATTTTATGTAACTATGACTATAAATGATTTTTTTACTATAAATACCATAATAAAAATACGTAAATTCATAAAAAATGCTATTTCAGCAATAAAAAAATATGAAGAAATATGAAAGTTAACCATTGTCCATACTAAAGATTTTTAGGGGGGGTTAAGAATTACAATGGTCAGACATTCCGATAGCGAAAATCCAGATAGGTAATTTAACCAATAACTAAATCATCGGAATAAGGTTTTAATCGAATAGGAAAAATTTCTACGAGAAAATTACAAATGGTCAAAAGTTCCGAAAATAATTTTGACAATGGTTCATAGTAACGAAAATCAAATGTAGGAAAGGTCGAATAGCCGAAATAAAAACTATCAACGGTTATATCACAGATGGGTAAAAATTCCAAAAGTTGGTGGTTAAACAGGCCGAAATTCCGAAAACTAATAAAACACTTCTTAAAACGTATATAAAGATATATGTCCCGCATGGGGGGAGGGGAAGTAAACATTAGCGGGGCGAAAGTAAAATTGGCATTTCCTTCTTGTTTTACAATTTTTTTTTCCTTAAGATATTTCACAGCTAATGCTTTATGTATATTTTTTTATAGCTTATTGATAATCCAGATTATCGAGTTAATCAACTTATACTTTATCAATTGTACTAACGCATCTAGTGCAAACGTATATTTTTATATACGTTTTAAGAAGTGTTTTATTACTTTTCTGAATTTCGGCCTGTTTAACCACCGACTTTCGGAATTTGTACCCATCTGTGATATAACCGTTGATAGTTTTTATTTCGACTATTCGACCTTTCTGACATTTGATTTCCGTTACTATGAACCCTTATCAAAATTATTTTCGGAACTTTTGACCATTATCAAAATTATTTTCGGAGCTTTTAACTATTTGTAATTTTCTCGTAGGAATTTTTCCTATTCGATTAAAACATTATTCTGATGATTTAGCTATCGGTTAAAATACCTATCGGGATTTTCGCTATCGGAATTTCTGACCATTGTAATTCTGAACCCCCCCCCCACAATTATCTCTCCTAATTCTAAAATATATCTAATGGCCATAAGAACATATACCAACTTATTTGGACTCAAAATACATCTAATGAACCTATTTCGAAAGAATAGGGATGCGTACGTTCCGAAGTATATCGCAAACGTCTGATCTCTTTTATTTTTAAAACAATGATACGGATCACATTTTTGTATTATTCCTTTTAAAATGCAAAAAAATGCAGTTTAAGTTAATTTTTTAATAAAATGTTATCTAAGTTCTTATACAAAATCTCACGTGATTAAAAAAAAAAAGAATAAACTTTTTATGAAATCAATTTTTGTAAAAAAGTGTACCTGTAATGCATTGTACATACAGTTCAGAAGAAATTATGAAAGAAATTAAGTCATATAGAATTTTTCTGGTTTCTATAACTCAGGTAAGATTTTGAGGTGAAAAGTCATGTAAGATCTCACGTGAGTTTTTTCAGTAGGGATACGTACACAGACTTTTTGAGAAAATTATTTTTTCAATTATTTTGTTTCAGATTACAGAATGTTTTTATCTTCCCTTTTATTCTACCAAAACGAAAGACGAACGCAAACAGTACCTTCATGATATTCACGGAATAATATGTACATGTGACGCTTGCACCTTCGATTGGGGATCAAAACCGCCGCATGATGATAAACGGGTCGAACACTTTGTAAGTTAACTTTTTCAATCTTCAAACTATGTAAAAATATTTTCTCCAAGCGAGAGGGGTTAATGGAAATCACTGTTAAAAATAAATTTGTAAAGGTTTATTAAACATAGATCTGATTAAAGTAAAAATCAGGATTGTATTGGATGATTCAATGAAATCGCTGTATATTAAACGTAAGAGTAAATTGGCTTTGAATTATATATTTTATGAAATCATTTTATGACACAGAAAAAAGAAAAAAAAATTTGTCGATTAAAAAAGTTAATAATGAAGAGTAACACTTTTTTCTAAAATAAGCTTAGAATAAACACATGAATAAAAAGAACATTATTTTCTTAAAAAATATAATTGCATTTTAATCACGGAGGTGTAATTTTTACAGTTTTTCATTTAATCCTTGCGTAATAATAGTACATCATGCAAAAAGTGCGCAATACGATTTTACACGCGAGTAACGATCGCATACGCACGTGTTGCATACGATATTTTTTTACGTAGTATGTCTAAAATTCAATTTTCACACTGTTTTTCGTGTGTATGCATTTTTAAACATACTAAGCTTAAAAATATCGTATGCAACACGTGCGTATGCAATCGATACTCATGTGTAAAATCATATTTCATAACTACTTACTACAAAGACATAGCACATTTCGTAACTGCAGAATGCCAAAATTCTGTTCTCCTATAGGAGAGTATTAGGGATTCTGATCTTGGATTCGGCTGAAACTTTTGGATATGTTTTTAGATGTAGAAGCATGAAGAAAGTCGCAATATAAAAACTGAGTTCTGAAGATTTTTAACTTTATTTTGAAATAATCTTGAAAAAGTCCTCTTCTGGAAACGGTAACCATTTTATTTTGGTAAGTCTTAAACATTACCTCGAAAAGAAAAACTAAAGCTAGAGAAAGCGATCTTTCGTACATGCTTTTTCAGGATTAAAAAATATTCATTTCTTTCGAAGTTATGAAAGTTTAAAGTCAAGCAGCGAAAATGCACCAAAATATGCGTGAAGTAAAACAGCGAATTTAGGAGTTTCAGTGCATTTTCATTGTTCAACTTTAAGCTTTCATAACTTTGAAAGAAATAAATATATTTTAATTCTCAAATGAAAGCTCGTTTTCTCTATAGTCATGTTTTCTCTTTTTAAAATGACGTTTAAGACTTTCCAAAATTTTTAATATCATATTTTTTCTCTACAATTATGGTTTCAAAACATACAAAGTTTAAAAGATAATTATATTTACTTATATTCTTGTGGTTATACGGAAACAGGGCTTGGGTACAATTTTTTCACAAATTGAATTATACCGTTTTTTCATTGTATGCATTCCAATGCATATTAATCTGTGAAGACATCATAATCTATAAGTACATTATTTAAAAAAAAATATTTTAAAAAAGGGCATAAGTACATTACTTTTGTACAGTAATTTAATAATATTAACCTTACTTTGTCGAAAACTTTTTCAAGTGACTTATGCCCTTCTTCCATATAACGATAGATTTAATAACTCTAAATATAAGCCCATCAGAAGTTTCTCATAGAGTAAGCCAAAATCAATATTTTTTTCTGAACTTGTTTAGTTTAGTTATTCATTGATTTCAGGTTTCTCACTGTTACGTATTTTATTAAAAAAATTAGCTCCCATGCTTTAATGAGCATTTTTTCGCACGAAAAGCTATTTGTCCAATTGAGAACTTATAACGGGCTGTTACTCGCTCTTAGATGCCTGGCACACGTCCAATCGACTGCGTTACGTTTCAACAGTTGATAACTAAATCACTGTAGAATGCTTGTACTAAAAAATATATTGATATAAAAAAAGCATTAACAGTCCTTAATGCCGACAAGATTTTTCAACAGTTGATCTTGTACTAAAAAATATATTGATATAAAAAAAGCATTAACAGTCCTTAATGCCGACAAGACTGTTAATGCTTTTTTTATATCAATATATTTTTTAGTACAAGATCAACTGTTGAAACGTAACGCAGTCGATTGGACATGTGCCAGGCGTCTAAGAGCGAGTAACAGCCCGTTATAAGTTCTCAATTGGACAAATAATGCTTACAAGACTGTTAATGCTTTTTTTATATCAATATATTTTTTAGTACAAGCATTCTACAGTGATTTAGTTATCAACTGTTGAAACGTAACGCAGTCGATTGGATGTGTGCCAGGCGTCTAAGAGCGAGTAACAGCCCGTTATAAGTAACTGTGGAAACAAGGCATATTAGATTTCCTTAGGGATAATAAATATTTATACTTTGTTTGAATCAATTGTTGTTAAAATATCATTTTTAACATCTAACTCGTAATGTCCCGCGCAAAAAAATGAAGACTGGCCAATATATTGCTCGAAATGTGGGCAATATATGGGATATGTCTCTTCCCATATATGGCCAAAATTTCTCCATGTTGCGCTCCGTGCCTTTTTCCCATATATGGGAGAACTTTTGGGGACTTCTATAGTTCTATATGTATAATGTAGTTCCGAAGCCGCCACTAGGCAGCGCACTGATGGCGTGCGGGTATATAAGGAAGTATGAGACACAGGGGTGGACGGGCGGGACCAGTGCTTCGCTTGTACATATATTTACAAAATTTGTTGTTAACGGGGAACTGAAAGCAACACTTGCCCAATACATGGGCTATAGGTCATCACAACTATGGGAAAAAGGCACAGAGCGCAACATGGAGAAATTTTGGCCATGTATGAGAAGTGACATATCCCATATATTGCCCACATTCCGAGCTATATATTGGCTAGTCTTCATTTTTTTTCGCGGGGTGTTTCTCGAGAAGAGACTACTCGAAATGTCAAAACACTTTTTGCATCAAAATCTCTGTTTCTTAAAGGAAAAAAATTATCCAAATGTGACACAATCAAACTATAAAAAATTAGACGCAAAATGTACATTTTTTATTTGCAGGACCTAAACCCGGCGGACTTCGCGCACGTGGAGATAGCAGGACCGCGGATCGCTGACCTCGTGTCTTACATACCATCGCTACAAAGCCAGAACATCGAGCTGATAGCAACGGTGCGTGAGTCCCTTGGCCATGCTATCGAGGAGCTAGTCGTCTACCCGTTCCCCAATCCAGCCACCCTGGCTCTCTGCTACGCATTGCGATGCGCGTTCGAGCGCGTTCACGGCCACGCACCCGTGAGCATGCCAGAGAAGTGCCACGACGGTGAGAACGCCGTGTGGAGGTAGAGCGAGTATTTTGAGATTAGCTGTTTCAGACTCACACGTGATGAAACCATTATATCATGAGATTTATTTGCGATTGGAGAGGCTTTTTAATGGGACGGGAACAATTTTAATTGCTTTTTTGAAAAAATGTTCTTAAAGTATGTGACTGCTCAATCGATGCTGAATACTATTCATATTTTTAAAACTAAATCGAAGGGTACTGTGATTATTGTATCAAGCGACAAAGGACCCCGCACACAATGTATGGGAAAAAATCATCCGGTCAAATTGAACGAAACTTTGGAAAAAAATAGATCTTGAGGTCCTGAAGAAATCTATCCTTTTTCAATTTCGTTCAATTTGACCGAATGATTTTTTCCCATACATTGTGTGCGGGGTCCTTTTGTATGTATTACGGTAAATGTATTGTAAATATTTATCTATATTTGTACATATTTTAAATATTATATGTAAATATTTATATATTAATCAAGGAATCTATTATTTAGCGAATTGTATTGTAATGAAGACTTTTTTAGTTGAAATGAAATTAGAACTAGCTAGGTTAATACCTATAACGAATACACTATAAGATCAAAAACAAAAATTTCAGCAGATATTTAAGGAATATTTATCAATTAACTATAATTTCTGTACAGCTGAACAAAATTGGTAGTTTACAAAAAATATGTTTTATAAATAAAAACAATATAAAAAAAGTTCTTTATTAAACTGTATTTATATCCTATTATAAATATTTAAGACTACAAGATCGAGTCGGATTATGGCAATTTTTGATACTGCAGTTACATGATACTGACTCTCACGACAGCTTTTGATAATCTGTTCTTCGTTTTACTTCCTAAAGGAAGAAATGTAAAGGTCCTTTGCAAAAAACATTCGTAAAATAAGAATGCTTTAGTTTGCTCCATCCCAGAGGAATCTTTGTGATAGTGAATTAAAAATTGTTCGAGAAAATATGACGGAAATGTTTTATACGATATTTGAACCAGAAATATACATTGTTTTGAAAAATTGTTCGCATGCATGTAGGGGAGACTTAAACACTCATGGCCTTTCCATTAGTGTTCAAAATAAATAATATTTGTCTGTAATGTATGTCCATGTTAATTAATATTTAACTTTAATTACTATGTACATCAATTATGTACTGTAGATATAACGTAATTTAATTAATGTTCGAGTTTTCGTTAAAAGAAGAATAAAAAAAAGCATTGTAATAATTAATATGGATATTCAAGTATACTTTTAAAACATTTTGACGTTCATTACTGTGTATCAAGGGTTGTGATAATTCAAAATTTCGTAAAAGGGCTTTCGGGCAGAACTAGGTAACATTTTTTATTATTATAACTAGCAAGTTCAAGCGCGCAGCTCACGCTCTTTCTTTTCCTTGATTATACCTATACAATTAATATTGAAGTATTATGAATTTAAAATTTATTTTACCTTTTCATCCGCAAATTTATCCAATTTTTTTTTATTGAAACTTGGATTGTATTTATTCCTACAATATCAAAATTTTGAGGTTAGAAATTTAACCTGTAATCAGAACAGTATTTATAGTCCTTCATTGTTAACTACAGATAAAATTGTAATACTTTTTTGTTGTACAAAATCAAATTTTAAGTCGTTAATACTATTTATCACTTATATTTTTAGTTTAAATATTTCAGAATTCCAAACTTTGTGGGTTTTATTTGTACCAATTAGCTAAGACCTTAAGCAAAAAACTAACGTGAACGTCGACCAATCACGGGCTTTTTTTAAATGGACTTGATCAATTGCAAAAGTTTTATTTCGGCTTCACATTTCCGTCATCATTCTTTTAAGAGAGGATAATTACTTATTATTGTAATAATACTAACTTCTTATTATTATAATAATTGAAAAAAACTTATCCTTTTTTTTATAGGGGACTTTCCAAGGATCATTTTCCATTTTATATCTTAGCTTTAACCATAATAACATCAAAAGCTATGGCCGAAAATGCTATGGGTGTCGTCACTAGGCAACTTTTCCCTATGTATGTATACGGGATGATCTCAGGATGTATTGGGCTGATTTTGTTGTTGTTGTTGTTGTTGGCTTTTTCTGCTTGTTTTACTGTACTTCTTTCGGAAAAATATTTCTTTTTTTTTTAATTTGATTTTCTTTTGTTTTATAGCGAAAAAAAATATTTCTTTTTTTTTAATTTGATTTTCTTTTGTTTTCCAAATTTTGAAATTTTCCATTTTTTTTATACTTTAAAGTTGATATTACTAAAGTATTATTACAATTTTAACAAAAAATGGTGATGTTGGATATAATAGTTTTTAATAAGTGTAATAAGTGGTTGCTTATATCGCAAAAAAATAGTCTATAAATTTCAAGCTTCTAACATGGAGTCGTCATTCAGAAATTACGATTATCAAAAAAAACGTAAAAAAGTTTTAACCTTAAATATCTCTAAAAATCATGAGACAATTCTTTTACCTAAAGAATTTATACAATAAATATATAAACTCTACATTTCGACAAAATTTCAATATGATTGAACCGATTTTTTTTTCTCTAGTTATCAGGCGACCAAGAAAGAAAGTTTGTAAAATACGAAAATTTTCAATATCAAATATTTCAAAAAGTAATCGTACGATCTTGGTAAAAATTCGCACACATATTATCTATACCATATACAAAATTGTCTATAAATTTGGAACTGATACATCGAGCCGTTTACGAGAAATTACGATTTACAAAAAAACTAACAACATTTTTAACCTTATATATCTCTGAAATTTATAGACCAATCATTTTGCCCAAAGAACTTGATCGAGAGCTATCCAAAATCTACCTCTACAAGAAATTTTAAAGCGATTAAGCCAATTTTACTCCAGTTATCGTGCAATATATAAAATTCATTTTTTTCGTTTTTTTTTTTCTCAAAAACTAATCAACAGAATGGATTCAAATTTGTACAGGTGATAGCTATTTATATTCTGCATTATCATGATTTTTTCAAAAAAATTGACCGTTTAATTTGGGAGTTATAAGCGTAAAAAAAAACACGTCTTTGTTAAGGTGATGTGATACCCACGCTATTACCCAAAATTGGGTTCCCGTTTTTCTCATTCAATTCTAAACTTTTTGAAAAAAACTCTTTGACACGTTTTAAGTTTAATAAAGAACTACAACGTATCAAAGAGTTTTTTTCTTAAAACTAAAAATTGAATGAGAAAAATGGGAACCCAATTTTGAGTAATAGCGTGGCTATCGCATCACCTTAAAAACAACAAACCATGAGCTAGAGATTTTTTCTTTTTTTAGAAAATATAGGTATTTTAATGCTTTTTCGAATGCTTCCCATACGATTCCAATATCTCAATGTTATTATTAAAAGAAATGAAAATTATTTGTCAAGAAGTGAAAAATCGATATAAAAAAATGATCCAAAAAATTACATAATATTATTATTTTCCAAAAATTTTGAAGAAAAAAGAAAAATTTTAAGCGTTGTCCAAAAACGATTGGATAAAAATTGAAAAAGTTGCAGCGTTATACACACACGTATAGACACACACGCACACACACACACACACACACACACATACATACGGACATTTTTTAAAAATAGAATATTTTGTCTCCAAATGACATAACATCTTTCTAATATGTTATCTTGAAAACTTTTTTCAGCGTCACAAAGCTTTCTCTATGAGGAAGCAATTTGTTTTAAATGATAAATATCTTTAAAAAATGGTTTGTTAAAGTATATAGCAAATGGGTGCTAATACAATTTTTTTTAATATGTTTGATTCGAAATTTGAGTAAATCAGAAATGTAGATGAGTTCTCAGGCATTCTAGCCCACAAGGTATCAGGGTAAGTATAGCATAAAAGTGATAAAAAGTAAAACTGATCAGCGCGTGTTCATTTTTGTCACTTTTTACATTATTTTTGCTGGTATTTTTATATACTTCGTAGCCTCTTTTGATGCTACCTAATTAATAGTGGTTCCAGAGCAACAGGTACATCCGAAAATGCTTTGCACTTTCGGACCTACGGCTTGAGGATGATGAAGAAATTGTTATAACTGTTATAAATTGGAATAAACTATTAATAATTTCTGCGCGCACCCTTAGATCTGCAGTCATGATTTAACGAAAATGTAAGTAACTGTAAATAATTGTTATAACGGTTAAAAACCAATAAGTTGTTAAAAACTATTATAAATTGGAATACGCGCCTCAAACCAAATTTTTTATAACAGTTTATAACAGTTTATAACAGTTTTCCACGAAAATTATTTTTGCTAGGGTAAAAAAGGCCCATTTCATGCCTGTGTTGAGAAAAATTCTTTATAATATCCTGCGTAACAAAATTAGATATCTATGTATGGGCAAGATATGCGTCATGCGTGGCCTCAGTGCCGGAACCAAATATTGGTCATTTCTTTGCATGCTATTTCCAATATAAAATTCATATACTTATGTCCCATACTCTAAGAAAACAATATATGGAATAGATAAGTGTGGGCGTTCTATGAGAAATAGTGTGGCCGATATTTGGCTTCGGCGCCGTGCTCATATGAGGAATTCTACAGATAATATATAATATTCCACACTTAGAGGATTAAAAAAATTTGGAGGCACACCTCTGTAATAAATTTTTTCTCATTCTTTAGGTCATGCAGTAGTCGACAAAAATTTCCAGTACCCGAAAACGGTTTGTGACATTGTCTTAACCCATTTCGTCCCAAATGCCCAAGATTTTTTTTTGGGTTTTCACCGTTCTAACTTTTTATATAAATGGCCCAAAAAAAAAGTAAAAGCACTATTTCAGATAGTTTAAAGCCTCCTCTTTCGAATGCTGTAGTCAGAATTGAACTATGGCTTCATTAAAAAAAGTTATACCAATCAATTGCAAAAAAAAATCCGCAATTTTCAACATTTTTTTTTCAGAAGTGTAAATTTTCAACATTATAAAGTTGTACCAGATCATTGCATTTTCTATAAATCGTAGAGTTTTTATGTTCTCTTTAAAAGCCCGTTGGATTTTTTTTTTAAATTCAAAATGGCGGCGTCAAGATGGCGCCCTAAACATAGGAAAACTTTTTAAAAATTCAAACTTTGCCACCTACCACATTTTTTATACGAAAAAACTATGCCTGATCACTGCAATGAACATAAATGACAACAATATTACTTGCTTGTCAAAATCCATTTGAAATTTTTCCAAATTTAAGATGGCGACGTCAAGATAGCGCTCAAAATCTACAAAACAGTATGTAAAGACGTTTTCCGCCGACTACACTTTTTGTTTCAAGTTTTTTTTCCATGGAAAGTGGGTAGTTAATTCCATGTACTTTTCTCCAAGATACTTATAATAAACAATAGAATAAACTATGCACACCTATGTGCATATACGTTATGGTTTATTTTCAATATCTTGGAAAATATGCAAGATGGCAAAATTTTACAAGAGGCAAAAAACTTTCTAATGTAAAAATATACATTTTGGCGTGAATTTTATTTTTCAATATTAATTAATAAAAAAGTTATAGCGTTATAAACAATTAAATTGTTAATAATAAATTAGCAACAACTTTTTCGAAAAAATAAATTTCATATTCGAAATCAGCGGAAAAAAGTACATAGAATTAACTACACTTTCCATGGAAAAAAACTTGAATCAACAAGTGTAGTCGGCGGAAAAACAAAACAGTATGTAAAGATACATACTGTTTTGTAGATTTTGAGCGCTATCTTGACGTCGCCATCTTAAATTTGGAAAAATTTCAAATGGATTTTGACAAGTAAATAATATTGTTGTTATTTATGTTCATTGCAATGATCAGGCATAGTTTTTTCGTATAAAATATATGATATATTTGCAAAGTTTGCATTTGTAACAATTTTTCCTATGCTTAGGGCGCCATCTTGACGCCATCTTGAATTTAAAAAAAACTCCAACGGGGTTTTAAAGAGAACATGAAAACTCTACGATTTATAGAAAATGCGATGATCTGGTACAACTTTATCATGTTGAAAATTCACATTTCTGAAAAAAAATGTTGAAAATTGCGGATTTTTTGCATTAAATTATAACTTTTTTTAGTGAAGTTGTAGTGTTACGTCGGAATCCAAACATACAGCTATCAGTCTAGCAGGCCTCCTATGGGGCGTGCCGGATCTCCCTTTCTTTTGGCCAACGCCTGAAAGCGCTATGCCTGACCAGGTTACGGAGACCGAGGGAGCAGATCGGAGGACTTTACCTCCTTTTGCTACTGGCCGACGCTTGAAGCGTTACGCCTTTAGTCGTAGTGGAGGAAGAATGCAAATCAAATTGTTTTATCTAATAATGAAATTTATTTTACCCCGAGATTTACAAAAGTCTATACCTTTCTAATTAACAAAACAGTCCGCTCGCTATCTGCAGATCATCGTCGCGATGGATCAGTGGTTCATCGTGCGTCTAACCCTTTTACAGTTTTACTGGGCATGTTTCTCGCATTTCGTTGGATTCAAGTGTTAGCGCTCTCTCACTTAAGTATTTATGCCTTAATAGAAGTCAAATACAGATTTTAAGTAATATTTTTAACCCTTAACGAACAATTCCTTAAGAGAATACTATCGGTTTTGAATTAGTGTTCAGAAAATTACGAATTTGTGTATACTACCCACATAGCATGAAAGGTTCCGGAAGAAAGTTCCAAGAAAGCTTAAAGTGGAAGGTTAATGGAACCTTCAAGGAAGCTAACTGAAACTTTCAAGAAGGTTACATTGGAAGATTTCTAAGTAAGCTTCCAGAAAGATTCCAGGAAGGAAACAAAAAAAGTTTCAAATACCTAACTATGAAATATTACATGGAAGTTCTACGGAAACTTCCAAAAAGCTTACATAGAAGATTATCGAAAATGAGTACTGGAAGCTTTCACGGAAGGCTCTTGGAAGCTAACATAAAGCTTCTAGGAAGAACAAAAGATAAATTACATATAAAGATTACGGGAAGCTTTTTAAATAGATTCCAGGAAGCTTCCTCTGGAAGTTCCAATTAAACCTTGAGAAAAGCTTTCATAGAAGATTCCAGGAAGTATTCAAGCAAGGTTCCTGACATATAAATAAAGCCACTGGCTTAAAGTTATAACGGAAGCTTCCGGCTAGATTCCGGAGTAACCTTCTTAGGGAGCTTCCAGAACGCTTTAGGAAAGTCTAACAGAAAGGTTCCAAAAGTGCTACGGTGAAATGTTATTCAATATTTACGAGTAAGCTTCCACGAAGCTTACATAAACAATTACTGAAATGAGCACTGGAAGCTTCGCGGAAGGCTCTTGGAAGCTAACATAAAGCTTCTAGGAAGAATAAAAGTTAAATTATATATAAAGAATACGTGAAGCTTTTGAAATACAGTCCAGGGAGCTTCCTATGGAAGTTCCAATTCAACCTTGAGGAAAATTTTGATGGAAGACTCCAGGAAGTATTTCAAGCAGGGTTCCTAACATAATATAAGAAATAGCTGGCTTAAGGATATAATGGAAGCTTTCAAAAGGGTTCCAAAGTAACATTCTTAAGAAGCTATTAGCAAGTTTTAGGGAAGGCTGACAAGAAGGTTCCAAAAGTGCTGCGGTAAAATGCAACTTGAAATTTAAGGGGAAGCTTTTAGAAATTGCTTACATAAAAGTTTACAGAAGATCAGCACTAGAAGTTTCGCGGAAGGTTCCACCTTGGAAGCTTCATAGATTCATAGATAGTCTGATAATCATCTTATTTTGAAAACCGAGAAAGTTCAGGCGCGCTGCGCGCGCTCTTCCTTTGCCTTTATTATATTATACCTGTTACGAAACCAATTTGTATACCCGTTCGTATTGAAATTCACTTTTATACACACATATATATACATAAATAATTAGAGATTTTCTTTTAAATAATTTCTGTAAAACTCTGTCTTGGTCTCAAATTACGAGTTAACGACCGCGTGTACGAATTTTCATTTGGGCCACAGCTGTCTCTTAACCAATTTTTGAAATTGATGAAGAGAGACCACGGGCGAAGAGGCGCGCTTGTAGACGTTCTGGTCGGCTGAGACATTCTTTTAAAGTGTTACTATAGCAACCGTTTGACTTTAAAAATAACAAAAAAAGAACAAAAAATATTCATTCTATGACTGAAGCTCAATACGTTCGGATGTATTTCAATCTGTCTATATTACGTTGACTAATAATAAAAAATAAATATTTATCCACTATTCTTTGAATTTATTAATTCTTTTACGAACAATGCCTATGCAATAAATAACCGCATATTTATTCAATATTATTTATTGAAACTTGGATTGTATTTGTTTGTTTATTACTACAATACAAAATTTGGAGGTTATAATATACAATTAAAGTTTGGAGGTATAATATTTTATGAAAGGTTTCTTCGTAATATTTCTGCAATGTATCGCCTTATCGTTTCAGGTAATATTGTTGGAATATTTTAAAAACGTTTCTTGATTTACTAATAAATAATTTTTCGATTTGATGGAGAAGTTTACGTCGCTTTTAGTGAAATATATCATGAAATATTTACCTTTAAGATTTCCGCAATGTATCGCTTTTGTTATTTCTCGGAATGCTTCCGAAATAATTAAAATACATTTATAGAATTATGGAAAAATAGTTCTTCAATATAATGTTGAATATTACGTCATTATTAGTGAAATATTATAATTAAATGAAATGTCTCTGCAATATTTCCGTAATGTATCGCCTTACCAATTCTCGGAATATTTCACAAATGTTTCACAAACGTTTCTTGAATTGTAATATCGATAAGTAGGAATCTTCATTTTTGTCATTTTCATGCAATTTTTCGCCGAGGATATGAGAATATCTCTAGAACTTTTAATGTTCAGTGTTTAAAAAAAACATAATTTTTTTGTTCGAGCACTTACTTATCTATTCAAAGCTTGCTTTACTTGTTTTTTAATTTTTTTTTTTAAATGAAAGCAACATAATTCTATTTTACGAGTATATCGAAAAATTTTTTTTTTATAATATAAATGACGAACTTATTTGGCTTAATCCTATCAAAATTGCATTAAATTTTAAATATATCATTTTGACAATTTAACTACGTTTTTCTAAAATATTAAGTTAGTGATTACAATGACTTTTGGAATATAAAATTCAAAATTCAGTGTGTGTTTATTAAAAATCTATTTTTTTTTTTTCTTAATGAGTTAACGCTTGAGAAGTAATTTTTTGAAGACGCATGACTTTTAAACAATGCGTGGCACACCCACGTACAACAAATCAAATGATTGTATTTTTAATAAAGAATGAAATCTGATAGCCATATTAAGAAAATTCTTTATGTTAAAAGGTATGGAACAGAATTACTATGAAAATTTTTATTTTTGAGAAATGACTGATACAACTTTCTTGATTCTAGATTTCAAATGTATTGTAGGCACATCTCTGAAATTAGGTTTTTCTACTTACGCTTTACACGTAACTGGAACGATTGTTTCATACATGGAACATTTAAAAAACATTTATTTTTACCTATTTACTTTGCTGAAAGTATATATTTCTTATTAAAAAGATCTAAAAAGTTGCCGTAACGTGAAAATAAAAGTTCTGGAGATATCCCCATATCTCATGATAGTACTAATAGAATCGCTAAGAAAATTCTAAATAATATAGTATTTATGTATAGAGAGGACGTGAAAATTGTGTTCTTCGAAAGGAATGTTTGAAAGTTAAATTATTAAATAATTAAATTGGGTTAATTTTGGACTCCACATGGCCAAAAAAGCAATATAATGAAAAATATACAGTAACATTTTTTTTATTATAGCTTATCAAATCTTCAACTTGAATGGTCTACCTGGAGTCTAAAATCAACCCAATTTCATTATTTGATAAATTAACTTTCAAACATTCGTTTAGAAAAACACAATTTTGACGTCCTTCTTATATATAAATACTATACTCATATTTTTTTGAGCGATTCTATTCGTACTATCATAAGATATACTCGTTGAAAAATTGCATCAAAATGACAAAAAGCAGATTCCTACTTATCGACATTACAATTTTTTTATAATTAAAAAATTTGTAAACAATTTTTTGGAAAAACACAATTATTAGGCCCACCGTATATATAAATACTATACTAAGAATTTTTTTAAACCATTCAATTAGAATTTTCATAAATTATTTAATCAACATAATGAAATGCTAAATATAAAAACATGTTTATTCAGAGTAATAATTCCGACACTATAATTTTTTAATTTACCGCATTAAATATATAATTTTTGAAATGCATTAATATTTTAAATAAAATAATCAAAATAATAACAATTAAATAATCGTGAAAAGTGTAACTTATTTAGATGAAAATGTGCGAACTCCTTCATGCGAGCGATAGCGTAACGGATAGTATGCGTGCGTAGTAACCCAAGGATCGTGGGTTCGATTCCCGGTCAGGTCAAAAAATTTTATATGTAATTTTTTCTGTGATTATAAAATGGCGATCAATATAGGTAGAAATAAGTTCTAAAGAATATGTGCGAATTGTTAATACTTATAGAGAATTTCTAATATTTATAGCTTTAAGTTACTCTTTCAGGAACTTGGAAAAAGCTTCCTAAAAGCTTACTGGAAGGTTCCCACAGACTACCTGAAACTTCCAGAACCATATTTGAAAGCTAACTGAAAGCTTACTGGAAAGTTCATAAAGTCTACTTGAAACTTTCAGTAACTTTTTCGAAAGATTCCTGAAAGTTTCTTGGAAGATTCCTACATCCTACATGAAACGTACAGTAATTTTTTCGGAGGCTCCCTTAAGTTCCTGAAAGGTTCCTGAAGGGATTCTTACACAGTTTCTGAAATCTTCCAAGGAAGCTTCTCGTCATGAATTTAACCTAGACATTATGTACTACCGGGAAGCTTTCATGGAACCTTTCTGGAAGCTTCCATTCTCAAACTGACATAAATCGATTCTGAAGTCTTGTAGGAAGTATTTTTTAAAGCTTTCTGTAATCTTTCGGGGAAGACTACTGGAAGATTCCCACAGCCTACATGAAGCTTCCAGGAACTTTTTGAAAGCTTCCTGGAAAGTTCCTAGAAAGTTTCCGAAAGCTTCCTGAAAAGTGTCTGAAACTGCTCCTGCAATCTTCCGAGGAAGCTTTTTGTCATGAATTTGACCCAGACATTAGGTACTTTCAGGAAGCTTTCGTGGAAGCTTTCCTGAAGCATACGAAACTTTCATGAAAGCTTCCAGGAAGTTTCTAGTAAGCTTCCATGCTATGTGGGTAGTATGTTTTGACCTCAAATTAACTCATATAAATTTTTGGTAAGCTATACCAACCCAGAAAAAATTTATTAATAATTTTATGTTCACGTCATCAACACGTAGTCTTATGGAATATCACGTTTTCGACAGGTTTAATCAAGAAATTGGTAAAAACGGCTGTTCAGATTTACATGAAACCTTGAGAAATGTATTATTTAATATCCCATAAATATAATGTACACATCCAAATTTTGATTCACCAATTTATAGAGTTAAGGGGGCAAGCCTGGGTTAAAACCTGAAAAAATAGATTTTAGTATAATTAGTCAAGTAATTATTTTTTTCAAATCTATACGAAAAAACAACTTTATACCTCAAAACTATACATAAAAAACAACATTTTAGCATCCCCTGGCTCATATATTTTGATTTATAAGTCTGTAATAACCACTGGATTGAAGCATCAATTTTTGTATAAAACCTCAGGGCACGTAGCGCTGGTCTGGAACACTTTGACCAAATGAATGAGAGAGTGAGAAAAATCTTGTTTATATATATTTACACTGAATAAGTGGAGCAGATATTGAAAAAGTTGAATTCTTCCATTTAATATACATCTATGAATAATTTAATATTTTTTCAAATTTTTTCAGAGATTTCTTTACGTACAAATTAATTAGAGGTCTATTTCCATAATCCGCTGCACTTATTCAGTATAAATATGTATAAAAAAGACATTCCCCAAACTCTCATTCATTTGGTCAAAGCGTTCCAGAGCAGCGCTACGTGCCCTACCTGAAAATTATTAAAAAATTAATTCTGTGATAATTGACATTAAAGTTTGCAAAACAGCTTTTTTATACTTATCTTCTCTACTCTGTCTATTATTAGTTCTAACAGAATTTACATATTAGAACCAGCAACTGAGAAGTATTTTACATGTAATAAAAAACAAAAGAAAGTTGTGATATCCCCCCGCCCTCTCTCTCTTTCTCCCCCCCTCTCTCTCTCTCTCTCTCACGCCAAATACCTCATTTAAATACATTCAATATATTTTTTTATAAAGCTTTTATAATAAAACATTTTTATATTACTTTTTACAAAAGTATAAACCAAGGCAAGTAACAGTGTATTACCAGCCGCTTCTATGTAATTTTCTCTACGAAAAATTTTTAGAAAGACGAACTTAAAATGGTAAAAAATATTTAAAAAACTTTTTCTGTGAATACGTTTCTAATAAACTCATTAAATACAAATCTAACAAAAGAAAGTAATGAAATCAATACGTATAAAGTCAAGTACTTACCATTAATTCTTGGAATAAATAAAAAATTTTTTTTTTTATTTAAAGAATTCATTTAATCGCCAACACTTATATCTATGTGAATATTACTATTTCAAATACGTTTTGTCGATAGCTATGTTTTTTTAACTTGAAGACCTAAAATTTATCTTCCTTGGAACATTGTATATTGGAATCAAAATTTCATTTAAATAACGATATTTGATGTAAAAATTTCTACAAATTAAACAAAAGAAAGTTATGAAATCAATTCCTATAAAGTCAAGTATTTATTATTCAATATATTTT
The DNA here is from genome assembly GCA_036365515.1 of Torymus aiolomorphi. Lineage (NCBI taxonomy): Eukaryota > Metazoa > Arthropoda > Insecta > Hymenoptera > Torymidae > Torymus > Torymus aiolomorphi. The sequence goes on along the minus strand of CM070873.1, from coordinate 21,381,649 downwards.
TTTATAAAGCTTTTATAATAAAACATTTTTATATTACTTTTTACAAAAGTATAAACCAAGGCAAGTAACAGTGTATTACCAGCCGCTTCTATGTAATTTTCTCTACGAAAAATTTTTAGAAAGACGAACTTAAAATGGTAAAAAATATTTAAAAAACTTTTTCTGTGAATACGTTTGTAATAAACTCATTAAATACAAATCTAACAAAAGAAAGTAATGAAATCAATACGCATAAAGTCAAGTACTTACCATTAATTCTTGGAATAAATAAAAAATTTTTTTTTTATTTAAAGAATTCATTTAATCGCCAACACTTATATCTATGTGAATATTACTATTTCAAATACGTTTTGTCGATAGCTATGTTTTTTTCAACTTGAAGACCTAAAATTTATCTTCCTTGGAACATTGTATATTGGAATCAAAATTTCATTTAAATAACGATGTTTGATGTAAAAATTTCTACAAATTAAACAAAAGAAAGTTATGAAATCAATTCCTATAAAGTCAAGTATTTATTATCATAAATCTATTTTCGGAGTAAATACATTTTTTTATTACAAACATTTATTCGCCAACGCTTATATATATTTTTATATGTTACTTCAACAAAGAATATAGAAGTTCAAAATTTCGAACTCAAAGACAAAAAAATTCATTTTCCTTCAAGATATTGCATGTTGGAATTGAATTCATTTAAACGACATTTTTTAAATAATACAAAAGAAAGTTGTGATATCAATTCCCAGATAATCAAGTATTTTTATTATCATTTAAACCACGACATTTTTATAAATTATGCAAAAGAATGTTGTGATATCTATTCCCAGATAGTTAAGTATTTTTATTATAATTATAATTGAGTTGATTATATATTATAACGATACTTTCTTTTTCGAACAATATCTTTTACATTATATATGATTGAGATGTTAATGGTTCAACGGTCAATTTTTACGTTTATATCCATGTGGCCTAGTGGAATTGCTTACTCTATTTATTATATAATATTTATAATAATAAGCCAGCTATCCCAAAAGTTCTTAAGAAATAAGAAATTTTTTCAAAAAGTTTTCCACAGAAATTTGAATATCTTTTTATAAAACTTTGAGATACTGTAAAATATTTATTAAACTTATATGTAGATTTGTTTGACACATTTTAAAGGTTTTTCATTGTAAAAAATTAATGATAAACATACTTGCCGGACCGACAATCAATTTCGACAATCAATTTAAGGCGATGTTAGTGCCATCCGTTACTGATGATTGCAGGGATACATTATTTTCATTCAATTTTGAGTTTGGAGACAATATCACTCTGGTGTGTTATAGTTAGTTATCAAATCTATAACATGTCAGAGAGATTTTTTGTCAAAATTAAAAATTGAATGAGAAAAACGGGACTTCAGTCGGCGGTAACTAAGGGGCCTTACATCGCCTTACCGAAAAGCGAAAACTAAGCAATGTTGCCAAAACAGTTCTAGAAATTTTCTTTTTTTTAATAGTCAACTGTTTCGCTAAAAACTGCCAAAGGACGGGTCCGGCAAGTATGTTTATCATTAATTTTTTACAATGAAAAACCTTTAAAATGTGTCAAACAAATCTACATATAAGTTTAATAAATATTTTACAGTATCTCAAAGTTTTATAAAAAGATATTCAAATTTCTGTGGAAAACTTTTTGAAAAAATTTCTTATTTCTTAAGAACTTTTGGGATAGCTGGCTTATTATTATAAATATTATATAATAAATAGAGTAAGCAATTCCACTAGGCCACATGGATATAAACGTAAAATTGACCGTTGAACCATTAACATCTCAATCATATATAATGTAAAAGATATTGTTCGAAAAAGAAAGTATCGTTATAATATAATCAACTCAATTATAATTATAATAAAAATACTTAACTATCTCGGAATAGATATCACAACATTCTTTTGCATAATTTATAAAAAATGTCGTGGTTTAAATGATAATAAAAATACTTGATTATCTGGGAATTGATATCACAACTTTCTTTTGTATTATTTAAAAAATGTCGTTTAAATGAATTCAATTCCAACATGCAATATCTTGAAGGAAAATGAATTTTTTTGTCTTTGAGTTCGAAATTTTGAACTTCTATATTCTTTGTTGAAGTAACATATAAAAATATATATAAGCGTTGGCGAATAAATGTTTGTAATAAAAAAATGTATTTACTCCGAAAATAGATTTATGATAATAAATACTTGACTTTATAGGAATTGATTTCATAATTTTCGTAGAGAAAATTACATAGAAGCGGCTGGTAATACACTGTTACTTGCCTTGGTTTATACTTTTGTAAAAAGTAATATAAAAATGTTTTATTATAAAAGCTTTATAAAAAAATATATTGAATAATAAATACTTGACTTTATAGGAATTGATTTCATAACTTTCTTTTGTTTAATTTGTAGAAATTTTTACATCAAATATCGTTATTTAAATGAAATTTTGATTCCAATATACAATGTTCCAAGGAAGATAAATTTTAGGTCTTCAAGTTGAAAAAAACATAGCTATCGACAAAACGTATTTGAAATAGTAATATTCACATAGATATAAGTGTTGGCGATTAAATGAATTCTTTAAATAAAAAAAAAAATTTTTTATTTATTCCAAGAATTAATGGTAAGTACTTGACTTTATACGTATTGATTTCATTACTTTCTTTTGTTAGATTTGTATTTAATGAGTTTATTAGAAACGTATTCACAGAAAAAGTTTTTTAAATATTTTTTACCATTTTAAGTTCGTCTTTCTAAAAATTTTTCGTAGAGAAAATTACATAGAAGCGGCTGGTAATACACTGTTACTTGCCTTGGTTTATACTTTTGTAAAAAGTAATATAAAAATGTTTTATTATAAAAGCTTTATAAAAAATATATTGAATGTATTTAAATGAGGTATTTGGGCGTGAGAGAGAGAGAGAGAGAGGGGGGGAGAAAGAGAGAGAGGGCGGGGGATATCACAACTTTCTTTTGTTTTTTATTACATAAGCTTTATGAAAAATGTATATTGAATGGATTTAAATGAGGTTTTTGGTGTGAGATAGAAAAGAGAGAGGGGTGGGAGGAGAGAGTAGTAAATACTTGACTTTATGCTATTGATTTCATTACTTTCTATTGTTTGATTTGTATTTAACGAGTTTATTACAAACGTATTCACAGAAAAAGTTTTTTAAATATCTTTTAACATTTCAAGTTCGACTTTCTAAAAATTTTGCGTAGAGAAAATTACATAGAAGCGGCTGGTAATACACTGTTACTTGCCTAGGTTTATACTTTTTAAAAAGTAATAAAAAAATTTTTTATTATAAAAGCTTTATAAAAAATATATATTGAATGTATTTAAATGAGGTACTTGGCGTGAGATAGAGAGAGAGAGAGAGAGAGAGAGAGAGAGAGAGAGAGAGAGAGAGAGAGAGAGAGAGAGAGAGAGAGAGAGAGGGCGGGAGGATATCACAACTTTCTTTTGTTTTTTCATTACATAAGCTTTATGAAAAATGTATATTGAATGCATTTAAATGAGGTTTTTGGTGTGAGATAGAGAAGAGAGAGGGGTGGCAGGAGAGAGTAGTAAATACTTGACTTTATGCTATTGATTTCATTACTTTCTATTGTTTGATTTGTATTTAACGAGTTTATTACAAACGTATTCACAGAAAAAGTTTTTTAAATATCTTTTAACATTTCAAGTTCGACTTTCTAAAAATTTTGCGTAGAGAAAATTACATAGAAGCGGCTGGTAATACACTGTTACTTGCCTAGGTTTATACTTTTTTAAAAAGTAATAAAAAAATTTTTTATTATAAAAGCTTTATAAAAAATATATATTGAATGTATTTAAATGAGGTACTTGGCGTGAGATAGAGAGAGATAGAGAGAGGTCGTACTATACTATTCTTAAAATTTCATTCCAAGTTCCTTTGGACAAATGCAAGCTTGGTTTTCATGACGGGTTATTGCTATGTCGACTCATTGGCCTTGTTAAGAGTTACAGGCAGCGCCCAACTGGTGTCCGATTTTGGAAGCTTTGGTAGTGGGTAAAAGCCATTAAAATACATGACAAAAACGAAAAATAAGAAAAAATCCCAAAATACAAATCCTTACAATCATCAGTTTTTAAAAAAATATTACAATAAATATTTTTTAGTTTCTCAGAGTTTTATAAAAAGATATTCAAATATTTAATCCTAGTCCAGCAGGGGTATGGAAGTAGTAAAGGTATCTTTTCCTATACAATTATTATTTCTTATTAAAACAATTTTTTTATTCCGATAAAAAAAGACAGTATTATTGATGATTTTAGATACTATGTTAATGTGTAAATGAAAATATTTAAATAGCTTCAGTAAAATATAATATTACACAAAACACTGAAAATTATGTTATATATTTATGTCACTAAGCAATATTTTCTTCTATGCAAATTATATGAAACTCATAAAGCGTAATTATTTATTATTAATACACACTTGTTATATTAAAAAATATTTGAAACTGATTTTTAATAGAAGTTTTAAAAATTTGATTATAAACACTTCATGTAAGACATCATACCAGTTACTTTATTTTATTTATTACACAAAACACTGAAAATTATATATCACTCAGCAATATTTTTTTCTATGCAAAAGCTTATTATGAAGTTTATGAATCTCATAACATGTAATTATTTTATTTATATTAATACACACTTGTTCTATTCTCAAATATTTGAAACTGATTTTTAATAGAAGTTTTAAAATTTGATTATAAACACTTCATGTAGCACGTCGTACCAGTACCATATTTTATTTATTATTACACAAAACATTGAAAATTATATTGTATATTTATATATAACCTCGCGTGTCACTGAGCAATATTTTCTTGTATGCAAAAGTTTATTATGATGTTTATGAACCTCATAAGATGTAATTACTTATTAATACACGCTTAAGCTATTTTCAAAATATTTGAAACTGATTTTAAGGAGAAGTTTTTAAATTTGATATAACATTTCATGCAACACATTTTACCCGTATTTTATTTTTTTATATTACACCAAATACTGATAGATGTCATTTTGTAATCACAATTTGTTATCAATAACATTTGATTTATATATGCACTTCATTGGACATATCATACTGATATTTTATTTTATTTAATAATACAAAACACTGATTACATGCCATTTTTTAATCACTATATGTTATTTGTCATCAATAAAATTTAGTTATATATGCACTTCATGCAACACATCATACCGGTATTTTATTTTATTTATTACGCAAAACACTGATTAGATGTCGTTTTGTAATAATAATAATTTAATCCTGTCAAATATGAAGACCAATTTTTAATATTCTTCTAAAATAATTATTTTATTTATTAATACACACTTGTTCTATTCTCAAATATTTGAAACTGATTTTTAATAGAAGTTTTAAAATTTAATTATAAACACTTCATGTAGCACGTCATACCAGTACCATATTTTAAACACTGAAAATTATATTGTATATTTATATATATAACCTCGCGTGTCACTGAGCAATATTTTTTGTATGCAAAAGTTTATTATGATGTTTATAAACCTCATAAGACGTAATTACTTATTAATACACACTTGAGCTATTTTCAAAATATTTGAAACTGATTTTAAGGAGAAGTTTTTTAATTTGATATAACATTTCATGCAACACATTTTACCGGTATTTTATTTTTTTATATTACACCAAATACTGGTAGATGTCATTTTTTAATCACAATCACAATTTGTTATCAATAACATTTGATTTATAAAATTTTCATGTTGAGGATATTATAAAATACATCTTGAAAATATTGTATCGTAAATAGTATTTGCCTGCACTTCTGTTTTTCTTTCTTGAGTAGTGCTATATATATTCTTACTATCTTCTTTAATATAAATTATTCTATTCCTACGCGTCTGTTCATGTATTAAAATAACTTTTTGTCGTCCATTAATAATAAAATAACAACCAGGGTCATGAGGGCAGTCGTTCATTTTTGCTAATTCAAAATTAGATTTTTCAGACACATTACACGATTAGAACTCCTTAACATTATTGGCTATATTATACATATATCTCAATCTTTCCAAAAGGACTCGAAAAAAATCTTCTGGTATAATATCTGTAAAAAATCTGTAAAAATAAAAAATCACACAAAGTATCAATTTTTACAACATGATTTTAGCCATTTAACATTCAGCCAGTAAGTACTTATCTAATAAAAGTTATTTTTCCCATTGATTGACTGATACACGAAGAATAGATAAATCTTTAATATAAATTATTCTATTCCTAAGCGTCTGTTCATGTATTAAAATAATTTTTTGTTGTCCATTAATAATAAAATAACAACCAGGGTCATGAGGGCAGTCGTTCATTTTTGCTAATTCAAAATTTTCAGACACATTACACGATTAGAACTCCTTATCCCTATATTTCCAAAAGGACTCGAAAAAAATCTTCTGGTATAATTCTGGTATAATATCTATAAAAAATCTGTAAAAATAAAAAATCACACAAAGTATCAATTTTACAAAATGATTTTAGCCATTTAACATTTAGCCAGTAAGTACTTATCTAATAAAAGTTATTTTCCCATTGATTGATTGATACACGAAGAATAGATAAATTCTTCTCATCACCAGTTGACTATTTGAGATTTTTACATATTATTAACTAATTTATACTAACTCACGATATCACGATATGATCACGATATGATAACATTTGTAATATATATATCTGTGTGTATAATAAAAAATACTGACATGTTATTATATGTAAATAAGGTTAGGTCGATTATATGTAAATAAGGTTAGGTCGATGGATACGGTGTACATATATATATATATATATATACACGCTGGGTCGTATGGGGTCACGTGACGTTATACGTATCACGTGATCGGAAGCGGATGCAGGTCTGATGGAAGAAAAGGAAAAAATTTAAAGATCGGAATCGACCAGTCTGATTCTTTGATACTCAATATCTCTTAAATGAGACAATATTTTTGAATAAAACCTTCAAATTTTTCTAGCTTAATGAACATAGATTTCAACAAGTGTATTATGCTAGATATTTATTCTGCATAGATAAAATACAACGCGATCAAAGTTTTCGCGCTCTCATATCAAAGAATATAAGGCACGGGTCACTCCTTAGGCCTCTTCTGCATTGTTTGACTGTTACTTGCCTTCGGAGCGCTCCCGCGCTCCTTGATATGATACAGTAGCCCTTTAAATTCAGTAGTGTTGTGCTGCGTCAAAGCATATCAATGTTTTCAGAGAAGTTATAGCTGAAAAATGAAAGAAAAAATACCACTATTAATAAATTTAGTATCTAGTCCTTATTTAGTGCAAATAATATACATGAAATAAATACTTATTTTTTTCATCAAATACAAGTAAACAAGTGAACCTTAGTGAAAGTGTGTTTTGATCTCAAGTGAAACAATGATTTGATGAATATCTAAAGAAAATTACAGTGATTTAACTGTGATTTAGTAATAATGTTTGATCTAAACTTACAGAAGTTAATGTGCACTACCTGCATATCAGTCATCATCTGTCAGCTATAATAGTGGTTTCCTTCTTGAAGTTCTCGCCTCAAGGGTCCTTAAAAGGCCATTGTTGTACTTAGATACAACATTGACAACATCCGTCTCTATCCTTCTGAACTTGCTGATGAGCAGTTCTAAGTACAATATCCTTCAGGACACTCTCTTCTTTATGTTGTGCTTCCAACTGCAATTGAAATGCATTCTTGGACAAGCAGTTCATGTTCATGATAATATAAAGTCGGTCTAGGGCAGCAAAACCTAAACGAAGAGAATATTAACACTATTCATAATTCTTTGATATACTATTTAGGAGAGCGGCGCTTGGCTTCTGTACGAGGACTTGAATAACTCTCCAGCCATCCAATTACAAGATATATACTTCAATGTTATTTTTGAAGAGTGCCCCATCGTATCAGAAAATTCTGCACTAAGCTCTTGCTCTCCACACTCATTGCACTTAATATTTTGAAAAAGTTTCTGCGCAAGAAGAAATTTTGCTGTGCTGTAATCAACAGGTAGCTGTTCTTTGCTTGGCAGGTTACGGTGCTCCACTTTCCTTTTGGCCTTTTCCCTGATTTCCCTCTTTCTGAAATTCAACGTCTATTAAGAGAATGCATTTTTGACTCTTCGAAATAGTAAATATAGTCCAAAACACAATAAACAGATATGTAGACTTTCGTCTGCTTGATTGTTTACTGTGTAGCAGGGATGGTTATCTATAAAACTGACTGTCAGAAACATAAGTTTTCTACACGTAAAAAAATATGTAACACACTTTACGAAACTTTTGGGCTGTTCTACAATATTTTACATGAAAACCATGTAACTTGAAATTAAAATTTTTATCATTGAAATTTGACTGCTTTTGCTAAATCAAATTGATATTGCGCTGTACTGGTAAATCTTGAATTGATTGGGTTGGTAGTAGCAAGTAGTACATTTTATAGAGTATTACTCGTAAAAATATAAAACGGTTTCAAAAAATTAGCGGTAAAGTGTCTTTGACTTTGAATTGAAAGATTATGTAAAAATGCGGTGTAAAATGAAGAAAAAAATTAATAATACAATTTTCGAAAAATATGAAAGAAAATGTTATATTATCAAATTTATGTATGAACATGGTTTTTTCAACGGTACTCTACCCTTAAATTAAATATTTTTCACAATATGAATGATTATTTTCAATATTTAAAAGAGTTTTACAAATTTTGGGATATAAAAACGAAATTTTCACGAAACTTCGATTTTTTCTGTTTTACATTTTTTATTCCCATTAAAACACGAAATCGAATTTCGAAAAACGGTTTGTCGGAGCATATTTTTGAAGAAATTTTTAAACCCATTACGCAATAAAAAAAATTTCGATTTTTTCATCATTTTAACCCTTAACCGATTTCAAATAAGAAGTGAAAAGGCCATAAATATACGTTATATTTAACCCGTAAAAAAAGCGTTCAATGAGTACTTTTACAAACATTTGATTGACACACAATTTAAAAAATCTTAAGAGAACAACTTATTACCGTAGGTACAGTGAACTAGCGAATACAGAAAAGTACATTATTTATAATTAATTTATCATTGGTAGTGTTGCGTTTCTTTCAGCATAATAAAATTTGGTGAATAATATATCTTAAAAAATTACTCAAATCGTTAACAGCTTTCACGCATTTGTAGGAATTCAAAGAATAAAATAAATACCAGTAATAAAATATCTTCTACCATTTACAAGCTTAATTTATTTGATTTTTTTTCAAACTGCATTTTTCACCGGCAATCACACATTTGTTATTGCTTACATTTGCTTAAAAATTATGAATTTATTTTATTACATCTCTTATTATGAAAAATAACTAAATCTGTCCAGTAAAGCGCCACAGTAATAGCTGTAATGTCATGCATAACAAAAATGTCTCTAAAACTTATAGACATTATTAAAAATAAAAAAAAAAATAAAAATTCAATATTTAAATTTATTTGTGATTTATTTTTTTATGGCATATGGACGTAATTGTAAAAGTTATCAACAATTTAAACTGTTGTATGTGACTTTGCCGCTAACACGTTGACATTATTGATAACGCATTTAAATAGTAGTAAATATTTTTAATTTTACAGTTTATTTTGTAGAAGAATACTTCACTTCCGATCTCATATAAATTGAGCAAATACTGAAAATATATAAGTAATACGTAAACAGAGAAAAATTATCTGAGAAAAATTACTATTTTCTATATTAACCGTGGAATTCAAATTTTCATGAAAATTTCAGTCTGTCACACGGTTACTATAGAAAATAGTAATTTTTCCTACACATCCGTGTAATTTACGAATTTTTATTCTATTTAAAGAATTCACTGCTAATCCATTGGCACGTTGTTTCCTCAAACTAATGTATTGATTCCTTGTATTAATTTTTAATACCATTAATTGTATTACGGATGTAATTTCGTCTATGAATATCCGTAATCAAACTATTTTATAAAATATACAAATAAAAATTAAAAACATTCTTGCACGAAAATTGATCTATAGAGAGATCTCGAGATATATAATACATATAATAAGTTGAAAATTTAGTGATACATAGTTCTAAAACTTATACATTACCATGATTTTTTTCTAAAAGTTTTAATATTAACTTACCGAGCTATAATTTAAAAATAAAAAATACACGTTTGGTCAATTATAAAAGAACACAGATAGCTAATCCAAATTTAAAAAAAAAAAAAAGAAAAAAATGATACATTTTAACTAAATTTATTTTAGCAACCTTTTTACTGAAAAAAAAAACGAAAAACTGGATCACCAAACGTGAGAAATCAATGTAAAATAAAAACGCATCAAAATCTAAAATGGATATTTACCCACTATGACACAAAAAACAAGCTTTGTCTCATTAAAATCGGTGCACAGTAGAAGCTGAGATCTCGAGGTTTACACGCGCGCACACACACACACACACACACACACACACACACACACACACACACACACACACACACACACACACACACACACACACACACACACACACACACACACACACACACACACACACACACACACATACACACACACACACACACACACACGCACACGCACGCACGCACGCACGTACGAACAGACACGCACACACACGAACACACAGACACACCCTAGCGGAAATAAAAAATGTTAATAACTGTAAATAACTGTAAAAAACTGTAAAAAACTGTAAATAACTATTAATAACTGTTTGAATTGAGACAGTAATAACAGTTATTTACAGTTATTTACAGATATTTACAGTTATTTACAGTTTTTTAAAAATAATTCTGTAGAAATGAAGGTACTGATAAAAGTTATTAACAGTTATTAACAATTTTTTACAAATATTTATAGTTACTTACAGTTATTTACAGATATTTACAATTATTTATAGTTTTGTTGATAAAAATAAAGTTGTTATTATAGCGAAAAAAATTTACTGTGTATAACTGTAAATATCTGTAAATAACTGTAAATAACTATTATTACTGTCTCAATTCAAACAGTTATTTACAGTTATTTACAGTTATTTACAGTTATTTACAGTTTTTTACAGTTTTTTACAGAAACGATTTCCGCTAGGGCACGCACGCACGCAGTCGGGGATAATCAGTCCCACCTGAACCCGCACTGATTGAAACGAGCAGCTCCAATACAATTTTTTTTTCAGTGTCATTCATAGACATTTTTCAGAAAATGTGGTCCGACTACAAATGAGTCAAAACACATTTTTAACATGTTTTTAACAAAACTTACATTTTTACTATTACAAAGCTTCCTCTAGGAGGAAGCAAAAATTCTTATTAAACAATTATGAAACAAATTTACGCTAACCAATAAAATATCTATTATATATTTATTATAATATAATATATTTATTTTAGTTACGTGTCTGTTAGCACGTAACAGTAACGTATTGGCTTTTGAAACTTTGACATTGACTATCTCGAAACGATAAGTCACTTATTTTCACATTTTCTTACTCGAAAATAAAACATCCGAAAATGTAAATTTCTGTCACCGATCACTATTTTTGAAATACTAAAGCAAGAAATAGAAAAACAGTATAAAATAAGCAAACGTAACAGTCACTCGGCTTCGTTTGGATCCGAAAACACGACAAACGATTCAGAGTTGAAGAATTATGTATAATTTCGATTTTTTACAGAATTTTAGTACAGCATATGCACTGAGAGAATTTCGGGGGCGCTGCGGTATTCACTAGTTACAGCAGTTGCCCCACTCGCTTCGCGCAACAGCGCTACCGAATTTAGGAGAGCTGCTGCCCTAAAACCCGAGACAGCAGCTGTTCGATTTACTTGCACTATAGCTACTTTAAAATAAAGACCTCGACTACTCTACAGTTATAAAGTAGATAAATATATTAATTGAAAAAACATTGCTGATAACAATACTGTTACTTAAATTGATTTAGCAAGTAAAATTAGGAAATAAAATTAGTACGAATTAGGAAAATAAAAAGGGCTATGATATCTCATTTATATATTTATTGAAATGTAAGAAACATAACAAATATAAAAAAAAGAATTATAAAATATATTTTGATACAATAAAATGATCATTATTTCTTTGAACATACATAACTGGCGCAACAATTGGTAATTTTTTATAACTGATAAATCTATTTTTATTCAAATTTTCAATAATATATGCATGAATGTGCGCATCAAAAGTTATTTCCTCGAAAACACACAAATCAAAATATATGTCATTATTGACAGATACAATATTCAATATTTCTCCAAATTCTTTTTCAATTTTTTTAATATCTAATGCAATGTAATCTCCAACTTTATAGACAACGTTATCGATTTCTACTTTGTCATATTGATTATACTCCCTATTTTTGTTTTCATCGTTGAAATAATTTTTTTTTCTAGTTTTTTGTTTAATATCACCTAATACTGTTTCCGTATTTTTTTTATAAGTTAAAGTATGAGCTAGTTCACGCAACTTTAGCGCTTGTTTTATTGCAACAGTTTTAATTAAATTCATATTATTGCTGGAAGAATTCGCATTTGATTTAATATACTGGTGGAAAGCTTCAAACCGCATACTCCAAAATTTAACTAGGGGTCCATACTTCAATAATAACCTTGGATAATGAACCATCAGATGAAATTTCGGTTTTAAATACTTGTAGAATTGAATGTATAGTTGATTTAAACTTTTAATTTCATGCCTTAGTAATTCTACGTATCCAGGAACTATCCGAGGTGACATTATAATGTCAAAAACTGCACATAAATGCTTGTATAAGTCCCATCGTTTCTCTGAATCAGGAACTAAGTCACCGATAATAACACCTACAAATGTTATTAGGCTTATCATTTCAGACGCAGAACACTTGAAAATTATTTGATTTTTTCGTTCATCCAATCTTATAGCAGCAGGTTTATTCATATTATAAGATTCAAACTTGAAGCTTTGTACTCTACTATTGAATTGGTTTACACTAAAGTACTTCTTCTCTAAAATGAACGTTTCTAATAATGAATTCAGTACGTAAAAAGCTACACCTTCCAAGAAATCGTGCATTAAATCTACACCCACATTTTCAGTTACGTGAAAACCGTTTATGTTGTGGAATGCACAAGATTCTTTGATTCCAGTCTTCGATGCATCGGCCATTTCTACATCATTGGAATAATTTCTTCTTGTCCTCAAAAGAGACGGATCTTCTTCGACCATTTTCATACATTCTACCGATGTAGCTTTGCAGATTCTACAGTAATAGTGAGCTGTGAAACTTTCAACAAATCCTAAAATACCATTTAATCCTAAATTATCTCCCAGGATTAATAGGGGCTGAAATTTCACATTTGTTGTCACTCCATCGCATTTAATATTAATACCACCTTCTTGTAAATTATTCAGCTCTTCAAATAAAATACGGAAAACTTCTTCATTACTGCTTTTCTTTTTATGTGACGAATAAAAAAGTGTCGAAAAGATTATGCTGTTGAGTCTCGATGATATACTGGGTGGTAAACAAGCGATAGATATATATACAGCTCCGAATTTATTTTTTCCGGCATGACTACCTAACGCGTTTCCCACTTCTAGATCATCATAAAAAATATGAAGTGGCAAAACTACTTCGTTGGCCCATTTTTTAGCATAATTTTCCTTCCATAATTTAGCTTCAAGGCAGTTCGTTATAATTTCCGATGGCTTGGACAACTTTTTAATATAACTGATAATATTATTAAACATGCCTGGTATTTCTAGAAAAACTTTCAAGCTATCGTACAAAGGTACGTACGCTCCGTACATATATTCTGGTACTACCATGTCATTATTTTCTACAAATACATGCTTGAAAGATCTTCCAATGTAAAATTCGAGTGCATCTATAAATCCTCTATCGCGTAAAATCTTGAATCGCGCCCATTCAGTATCGACAGCATCCAATACATCCTCATGTTCTTGAAAACATTGACGAATACGATGTAGAGTGTTGTCGCTAATATTTTCATCGCGTAAAATATCTATAATTGCTCGTTCAATAGATGGCAAATACGTTGTTTTATTAAAATCTATAATATAACTAACTATATCGTGAACAAATTTACGCGGAAGATCTAAACTTCCATAAAGGTGTAAAATAAATCCTAGGACATGGTTAATAATATTAAAAAACTCCATGTTTCTTTTTACAAAAAAGATATATAATAGTATAAACTACAATATATATAACTTAAAATTTCAAACAAGCTATTACAGGTTTACTAATTTTCGGCAAGTTTAAAATACTTTAAGTAAGGTAATCTAGGTATCGGGACTGTCCCGATTGTTCACCTGTCCAGTCTGACGTACATTTACATTAACATTTGCGTTAGGTAACTTATTCAATTCTACTATATACTTAGTAACAAAAGCAGTAGTTCTTTTAAACTCAAAACCGTAAATTCTCCTTTCCAGGAACTGCCACACGTACTCGCAAATAGACGGCACTACTCGAAGTGCTAATAAGCATTTATATAATGTCTGGACAGCGATTATTACATTACTACATTTGATCGAATGCCCATTTATAATAATAAAATATTCAGCTTCATGGAACTTGCCACAGCAAATTATGTACGGGTAATATTCATGCCCTATCGCCTTCAACCAAACTTCGTGAGCTATTTTCCGGCTATCAATAGTTCTAACATCCTATAACAAAAAAAATTAACGGATTTTATTTTATTTGATCTAAGATAATTACAGGATATAAATCGAAAATAATTTTTTATTATGTTTTATACCTTCACTACAAGAATGAATGTGTTGCTAATCTGTTCTTTTGAAAAATAAATAACAGTCTCGCCCACTTTCCTTGACTTCGCGCCACACTTAATACTAAGGGGTATTAACAAGAAAGCTAGTAGATGATTGCACGTACCTGAAATAAATACAAAATTCATTAATTAATTGGTTAAAAAAATAATATTTCATTGTATTACAATAAGAAAAATGATGTAAAAATTAATATAATACATAAGTAACGTGGAGACAAACTTGATATAGCAAAATATTACTGTTTTATAGTAAAAATTGTTATATACATAATAAAAATATAGTAATAATTTTGGTATAGGTATGAAGTTTGTCTTAGTGCATAATGTCAATTTATCTTGATAGTAAATTATGCATACCAGCCTTAATCAAATCTCCATTTTCTCTGAAAAACACTTTAACTTCAGCTATTTTTGATTTAGAAGCCAAAGCGATTATACGTTCTGATAGCGTAGGCCAAGTGCTTTCTAAAGTCTTGGTATGATTAATATTTTGCGGTACTAATTCTTTCTTCTTATAATCTTGAATAGTACTTTGAAAATCTGATTCAAGCTGAAAATACAAAAATTTACATAAAGTTAAAAATTTTAAATACTAATAAAAAAACATTTATTATAAAATGAATATGATTTTACCAAAATAATGATGTATGATTTATCCAGGCATAGAAAGCTATTAAAGTATTTTTGTACGTGTACAGTTTTTGAATTTTTTTCCTTCTGAGTCAGTAATCTCATGCGCTCTTTGAATGTCTCCTCCCATTTGGTTAGAATCTCAGTAGCTTTATAATTGTCTCGCTCTGGATCCGTTAAGCACTTAATATCTAATACAACTGAAAAAAAATAATAATGAGTATAAAATATAATTTGATATTCCACAAATTTTCAGTACACGTATATGTTAAACTGAACTTCTAATTTTTTCTAATACGCATTGTACAAAAATTGATCATATTGAGTGTAATACGAGAAAATAATACATAAGATACATTTCCATTAAGCTAATATATATCCATCGATTAAAAGGTAAAAATTGTGATATTATATTAGAGATCTATATTTCTAATAATCATACCTATCGATGACAAAAATTATAGTTATATTACATATCCTTTTTTTGAATAATCATATCCATCGGTGAATAGATAAAAATGCTAAAGCAACGACTTAAATGAAATCTAAGTAATTATTAGATCATGTATTTGAATAATTTAGTCGACTATTACCTTGTTTTTTTGGTTTAGTTGAATCACTATTACTCTTCCTTCTTTTACTAGATAGAAGGATGCTGGCTGCGCGCAACTCTTTTCTAATTACTTTGTAATAATTGTAGAGACAACCACTTGCCCCAACACATTGTTCTCTTTCGTCAATGTCCTCCTCATCCTCCTCCTCTTCTTCTTCCTCTTCTTCTTCTTCTTCTTCTTGGTAGCCTTTTTTTTCTGATTTTTTTTTTGATGAGACGTATGGAATGAAAAAGAGTTCCCCAGCCTCAGTTGGGAACAGTTCCACTATTTGATCCCGATAGTAAATAAAATCTCTATCTGTAATTCTGAAACCAAATTTTCCAATAAATAATTGAAAATGAAAAGTATAAATAATAAGTTGAAAAGTCTTTAATCAAGTTATATAAAATAGAATACAGCATAATGAAAGATCATTATTTATTTAGCGGCAAAGAAATAGTCTTACTTATATCTTAAAGGATCTTTTTTTACTAAATGTAAAATTATTAAATCTTTCAATCTAGCATAGTCAAGCTTTGTAGTATTTCTGTAGACTCCTAGAATTATTTGTCCTTCAAGAGTCGAATTTAAAAAATGATATAAATGATTCTCTTTGTACTGAAAAATAACTAAGAATGGTTTTAGGTTAATTAATTTATATTATAAAATAATTAAGTAAATAGATGCCCATTATATATATTTTTAGAATAGAATAAACACCTGTCGCTTGGGATTCTGTATTGAATGTTGGATTGGACGCAGGTGATGATGGTGATTGTGATAGATTGGGTTCGACAATTTGTTTTGAAAACTTATCAGGGAGTTGGGAATCAGATAAGGGAGTTTCACTCATTTCTACATTTTCACTTAATACTTTTTCAGGCATCATTATTTTCACATTACTCTCTTCAACTTTCATACATGAAATAAATTTCCCTTTCTCATAGTTATATTTAGAAACAAAATCTAAAATATCAGCCTCCTGATTATTTAATATCCTGCTAATTTCTTGATTAGTCAATGCAAACCACGCATCTTTGTTCACTTCAGCTACATACAGAAATACAATTAAAATCAATTACGCAAAGTCACGCACTCATACAAATTTAGGTTAGGATAAACATTTGAAATATTTTTACAAATTAAGGTTAATTAGGTTAATATACGCTGATAGTTTTATGAAAATGCATAATAAATAGTAATACTTACACACAAATAACGGTTGCAAAGTGGAAAAACTTGAATAAGTTTGGAAAAATAAGTCCATCGTAATGCGGAGCATTAGAGGATTCGGGCCATTCAGAGCACTTTCCGTTAAGAGACCGATCGTCTGAAAATTTGAGAGCGAATTCGTATCTCATGTATCAGTCGACAGTAGCGCCAAAATAGGGCAACTGTCGTATTACATTAGGGTGTCTGTTGTCTTAAAGTTAGGTACGACTTTACGGGTACATTTAAGACATGAGCTATACTACGTAGTACGGCAACGTTCCCGAAATTCTCTCAGTGTGGATATAATGGGTTAAAGATATTGAGTGCATCGAAGTCAGTGGGCTATGGCCACAGAGCAAGTCGTGACGTTGAGCTTTCACAAAACTCACATGGTGCGCCGAGACTCCGAATTACCTGAAAAAAAAGTCGAGGGACGGGTTCTCAGTTTGACTATTTTTTATTTTGCGTCACTTGCTCACGACAAATATAATTATTCCCCCTGAATTTTCACATAAAATTTTACCTGTAGATTACGTAAAATGCAGGTGAAACTTAGATAAAATCCAGGTCAAGTCATGTAAATTTCCTCTAAACACGAAACGTGAATTTTGAGTCAATCTCAAGTGAAATTCACGTTTCATTTTTATAAGAAATTTACAGGATTCACAGGAAATTTACATGACTCAAAATTCATGTGGGTCTATTTTCGAGAAAAATTATATATTTCCAAACGAGAAAGTGTTTTTCCAGGTAATTTTCGGGTCATTTTTTTTATCATTCCACTTGAAAACCAGCTGGTGGGAGATTCCAATGAAGTAAAGCTGAAACTTATTTCAGTTGAAACTGACGTGAATTTTGAGTGAATCTCAGATGAAATTCAAGTTCTGTTTTTTCTACGCGAAACCTACAAGAAATTTATGTGACTTGATATGGATTTTATCTGAATTTCATCTGAATTTAACTTAATCTGCAGGTGAAATTTCATGTGAAAATTTAGGTAAAATCTATAAGGATATTAGAAACTGGATAGATAAGTTTTTATCTTTATCTATATAAGCGTAGTACGGAAGCGCCTATCTATGTGCTTATTTTCAAATTGAAGAAACGCACTGGAGATGCGTTGCCTAAATGACAAACAGCAAAAATTGTTGATTTGTTTGCAAATAATCTTTTTTTATCAACGCGTATGAATATTTGTGATTTTTATTTAATATTTGCGGTAAGTTTATATCAAATTAAACGAATTGTTACTTTAAAACTAAAAATTACCAAATAACCGACATTTTCACCATTTGACTCCAAAAATAGTTTAAAATAAAAATCATTAGAAGTTTTTCACGGGTTAAGGCAAGTTAACGTAGATATAGAATATTAACCTAGATATATATAGAATGGTTAAAAATTTTTGCTCTTCATCGTTTAGGCAACGCAAGTCCGGTGCGTTTCTTCAATTGGAAAACAAGCACATATAGTAAGTATATTCGCAATAGGTGGCGCGTAGACGCTAAATATTCATACGTGTTGATAACAAACGGTTATTTGCGAACAAATCAACAATTTTAGCTGTTCGTCATTTAGGCAACGCAACTCCGGTGCGTTTCTTCAATTGGAAAACAAGCACATAGGGTAGTGGTCCGTATTAGTGTGCCTGTCCATATTTGTGTGCCCTATTATTAAAACATATCCTAGAAATGAACGAGTAAAAACGTAACACTAAAATATTTTTTTTCATAAAGTATAGTTAATTAAGTTTAAATAGAATTAATTACTTAATTTGTTTTCATTTACTATAACATTAAAAAAGAACTTTCAAAAATATGTTTCACGGTTTGCGGTGTGTCACGGTGTTTCCTTGTCAAAACTTGCTAAGAAATGATATTTTTAAAAGTAACATTAAATAATGTTTCGGAAGGATTTTAATGTGAGATACAATTGATTATATCATAAAATAATATTATGTTATATAATAAACCTTAATATAAAGGTTTTCAATTAATTTTAATATTTAATTAATGGTGTCTACTAATAGGGCAGTGAAAAACGACTTGTCCAGATTTGTGTGTGCACAAATACAATACGAGCATGCTCGTATCGGCGCTTGAACAGAAAAGTTAGGTTAGGTTGTCTGCGCACAAACGTTGTTTCATATCGCATTGACGACCTTCAGCAGTTTTTACCGTATTGGAATTAATTAACATTCAATGTAAACAAGGGTTAGAAATTGATTATAAATGCACTACAGTTAACAAAACAATTTTGTTGGTAATGATAATATTATCAAGACACACTAATGTGGGGCACACAAACGTGTACACTCACATTAATACGGGGCACTCAAAAATGTACTTTGTTGTCTGCTAGGGCACACAAATGCGTACAAAAATTTTTTTTTTTATATTGCTTGTAACTTTCGTAAATATTAATATTTTCCTATAAAAAAAATTGTTTCGTGTAGATTATTACTTTTATTATCTATATAAACCCGTCCGGAATCTCTGATACAGCTTAAATAGATATTATTATGCAACAAAATTGATGAGTTTCTTAAACCCACACTAATACGGACATCTACCCTATAGCGCATAAGCGCTTCCGTAGCACCGATATAATCGATAACCAACATTTTTATGCCCACTACCGATTTTTTGAAATTCTGCCAACGCGTCGCATAGTACATTGATAGAAAGAAATATTTGAGCCAAATTCCTGTGACTTAACTATTAGTACACGAAACTAAAATTATTAAAAATATGATGATGTTATTAATACATAAGTCAAATTCAATTAAGTAATTAAACTTCAACTGTTTATAAAATATTTTATGAACTTTTCATCGTTTGCCAATATTTTATTTAACGTTTAATTTGCATATCTAATCAATAATTATTATTTTGCATTTAAACAATTTAAAACATCAAAAAGGTATTATAAATACTGATAATGTTAGAATGATTATTAAAACTTTGAGAATACTATTAATTCTTGTTTATTTATTTGTAAAATCAATTTATTTTTAATAATTTTAGTTACTTGTATTAACTGTTAAGTCACAGGAATTTGGCTCAAATATTTCTTTCTATCAGTGTATGTGAAAAGGTGTCTCCCCTCTATTGTTACAGCCCCAACAATTTTGTCTATTTTTCGATTCGAGCGCTCCTTTCAGAAATATTTGCGAAAAGCACTCGTTCAGTATCGAAGTTTGAATTTCGCGCTGAAAGAACCGCTCCGGTGAGAGCGTAGTTCTGCGCAGGCCGTTAGGCGGCGAGGACCTCCATGTCGCGCTCCCACTGCATTCCAAACGAGGCGCCAGTATTAAATAGACCTGCAGCCCCGGCAGTCCATATTATCCGCTCGACTACTGTCAGTAGACCATCCTCGAGATTACAGAGCAATAAACGGGGGTTTCACTCCAATTGCCGTATATTTTCTATTCTGTAATTGAAGACAGCTATAGCTCTTGCTATCGTCCGACAACAAAAATACATTTTTCTTGTAAAAAAATTTTTTTTAAGAACAAATGGAGATAATCTTTTTAAATTTGGTTGTAATATAGTATATAGAAGTTTAATAGGTTTTTAAACAGTTAATAAAAAAGTAAAAAGTACATTTTCATAATAAATGGCAGTCTAATGATCTAAAGATAATTTAAAAATTTCAAAGCGCGCAAATGTTGGTAATTCCGACCCTCTCAATAAAAGTTTATTCTGTATAATATTGGCTGTATCATTATAGAAATCAAGAAAATGAAAAATTCAAAATGGTTTTTTTGGTTAGAAAACAAAAGAAAACCAATAATAACTCAAATAAGTTAGCGGTCTGAGAATCTCCATCTTTGCGAATATAACTATTAAGAGTTAATGAAATGAATGACAGTGAAAGATTTAAATGTTGGAAGTGGAAGATTGAATGGTCCAGCTGTCGAGGTGGTTGTAAATAACAACACCAATTGTTTAGTTCGCCAACACACAGTGGGCACAAATGAACATGTCTGGACAAAATAAAATATCTTCTTTTGGAACTGACCGATTGGGATGGGGATACTCTTAAAATGAAGGTTAGAATAAGTACTTTAAGGGAAAATTGTAGTTAAATTATTTAAAAAATTTTCAAGGTTAGTCCAAGATCAATATATAAAAATTTACTTTTTTTTAATGATCAGAAAAAGCTGGGCTGTTACCCAAACAAGCTGAAAAGATTTTTATGTGGTTTTCGGATCGCTGATAACAAACCATCTGACAGAATTGCAAAATTCATTTGTTTAAACAATAATTTTCAAATTTTTCTTCTATGAAATGTTATATTAAAATAATAATAAGTTAAAAGACGAATCATATATAAAAATAAAAATAAATTATTTTGATTCAAATTAATCTAAATAATTGCTTCCTCCTAGAGGAAGCTTTGTGATAGTAAAAAAAAGTTTTGGAGAAAACGTGTTAGGAATGTTGTTTAGCACATTTGGAATCGAAATACACTATTTTTAGAAAATGTCCGTATGGATGTGTGTATGTGTGTGTGCGTGCGTGCGTGCGTGCGTGCGTGCGAGTGTATGTCCGTATACGCGGATGTCTCATAATCTACTCGACCGATTTTAACCAGAGAGGTATCATTTTTTTGCATTTTGCTTTCACAGTTGGGGTCAATAGTCTATTTTTGTTAATTCCGATTTTCTTTTTTTCATAGCCATTTTTCAATTTTGAAAATTTTTATTTTCGTATTTTTAAATATTTAGAACTAATATTCTTAATATATTATGAATGACTTTATATTCTGTCATAAGTTATTAGTAAAAACGACAATTTTTGAAAATAGGTTATATTTCGAAATTGAGAAAAGATATTGACATGAATATTTTTTTGGTTAAAAAGAATATTGAGTACTATAATTTTCTAAATTTTCATGTTTTTTTATTGATTATTTTTTTAGAAAAAAAATAATTGAAAAAAAAGTGATTTTTTTGTCGTTCCATAACTAGAGTAAAATTTACTTAATCGCTTTAAAATTCCG